>CAXITT010000295.1:730443-825706 GCA_964033795.1 Lymnaea stagnalis
GTTACTTTCTCTTTATTTTCTTTATACTTTAATAAAATTTTTGTCTAAAAAAATTTTTATCCAATCAATCCAGGGGGGGGGGGGCAAGTGCCCCACCTTTCCACTACGTGCGGGCGCCCATGATTGTAGGGAAGCTTTAGGCTTGGAATTTCTGGGTTTAAAAAAAATTCCTTGCATAATTTTCAAAATAAAGCTGAAACAATTATGCAGCTATCATTAGTAATTGCTTGACTTGAGCTTGGCATTTACTTTTTTAAATTTCAGAACGGCTTTGCAGTGGTACGACCACCTGGACACCATGCAGAACAAGATACACCAATGTAAGAACTTTAGAACTTTGGAAAACAAAATATCTTTAAAACAGTGCATCATTTTTTAATTCCAGTTAGAAAATGGGTAACTGATGACTTTGAAAGGTTTGTTAAGAAATAGATGGTATCTATTGATGACTTTGAAAGGTTTGTTAAGAAATAGATGGTATCTATTGATGACTTTGAAAGGTCAGTTCAGAAATAAGTGGCATCTATTGATGACCTTCAAAGGTCGTTTAAGAAGTTTATGGTATCCCAAACAGGTGGTATCTCCAGCAGGTGGTATCTCCAGCAGGTGGTATCTCCAGCAGGTGGTATCTCAAGCAGGTGGTATCTCACTAGTTTCATTTGGTGTCTTCCTCTGTTATAATTCAATGAAATGAATACTTTGTATTTTCCCCAGGGGTTTTTGTTACTTCAACTCTGTTGCCATAGCAGCCAAGCAGCTCAAGCTGAAGATGAATCTAAGAAGAATCCTCATTGTTGACTGGGTAAGTAGTCTGACTTGAGTCTGATTGGTCCTGTGACTTGAGTGTGATTGGATCATTTACTTGAGTCTGATTGGTCCTGTGACTTGAGACTCCCTGTGTTAGTACTTAGACTGCATATTATTATTTTATTTGTTAATTGGGGTTGTTGAGAAAGGCAACTTTTAATGTTATATAATGTCCCTGCATATGAACCTTATCAATCTAAAGAAAATCTAATTTGCTATTGTATAAATGTAACATACTGTTTTTATTGATTGGCCTTGTTTAGCCAACACTGGGTGTGATCAGATGAACACTTGACTTGGATATAGAATGATCACAAAGTTTCTTGTATATATTGAGAAAGTCTAATGAGTCTCTGCTTCACTGACAGGATGTCCATCATGGGAATGGTACACAGAAAATGTTGTATGACGACCCACACATTCTGTATATCTCAATACATCGTCATGACAACGGTAACTTCTTCCCAGGGACAGGAGCTCCAGAAGAGTGCGGCGAGGGGGCGGGCATCGGGTTCAATGTCAACATTGCATTCGGTGGCAGCCTTAATCCACCAATGGGGGACGCGGAATATTTAGCTGCATTTAGGTATGTACCGGTCTTGTCAATGCTTTTATAACAAACACTGAGTTTTCTGTGCCATAAAATGACAATGCTAAAATTTCATTGAAATTATTCTGAAATAAATGAAATATATTTTTGAACTGGGATTATATCTATTCATCAGCATGTCGAATCTGTTGATAAGTATGTCAGTCAGATTATTGTTCAGTATGTCCGTAGCTAGTTACGGTCAGACCCAAATTAACCATAGATTGTAGAAGCTTTCCAATATTCTCTAATAAATTTACAATATCACATTCTGATCCAGATAGAATTTTTGTTATCAAAATAAGCCACCGAACACATTCTTCACCGAGCGCATTCTTTTTATTGTCTTCTAAAAAAATCTTCTGAGTTGCCCGTTGATTAAATGTGGCTTG
The DNA here is from genome assembly GCA_964033795.1 of Lymnaea stagnalis. NCBI lineage: Eukaryota > Metazoa > Mollusca > Gastropoda > Lymnaeidae > Lymnaea > Lymnaea stagnalis. The sequence goes on from CAXITT010000295.1 coordinate 732,232, forward strand.
ATGTTTGACAGGACCATTGTGATGCCCATAGCTCGTGATTTTAAGCCAGAGTGTGTTCTTGTGTCGGCCGGCTATGATGCGGCCAAGGGTCACGCCACGGCACTCGGTGGCTACGAGGTGTCACCCGAGTGTAAGTTTTCTTTTACCTTTATTACCATCATATAATTCCTCTCTGTATCCCAGGTTCCCTTTTATATCTTCACTGAAAACATTTCTTAAAAATTAGAATGATGAAAGAAGAAATAAAATATACGGTGGAAAAATGGTATTTTAATTCATAAATACTGCTAAAGGTGTGCACTCAAATACCAAGTCATGTCAAGACTTTTTTAATGGCTTAATGAAAACATATAGAGGTATATAAATGAAGTAATACATTTAAATCTTCTCTTGTCTTCCTTAGGTTTTGGTCTTATGACAAGAGAGTTGATGTCCTTGGCCAATGGTAAAGTTGTCCTAGCGCTGGAGGGAGGCTACGACATCCCCAGTATTTGTGATTCAGCTGAATGTTCTGTCAGGGCATTACTAGGAGAGGAGGTGAGAAACCACTTGGCAGTCCCAGGACATTGTCAGTTTGTGCGTTGATAGGCCCAGGGCATTGTCAGTTTGTGCGTTGATAGGCCCAGGACATTGTTAGTTTGTGCGTTGATAGGCCCAGGACATTGTCAGTTTGTGCGTGGATAGGCCCAGGACATTGTCAGTTTGTGCGTTGATAGGCCCAGGACATTGTCAGTTTGTGCGTTGATAGGCCCAGGACATTGTCAGTTTGTGCGTTGATAGGCCCAGGACATTGTCAGTTTGTGCATTGATAGGCCCAGGACATTGTCAGTTTGTGCGTTGATAGGCCCAGGACATAGTATGTACATTGAAAGGCCCAGGGCATTGTATGTACATTGAAAGGCCCAGGACATAGTATGTACATTGAAAGGCCCAGGACATAGTATGTACGTTGAAAGGCCCAGGAAATAGCATGTAAATTAACAGACCCAGGAAATAGTAAGAATGTACATTGACAGCCAGGATATATTTAAAGGTTCAAATGGACATTAAACTTCCAATGGGAGACAATGCAGTCTCACTGTATTGCAGATTTGTTAACTTTTTTATTTGAAATAGATACCCATATAGAATTTGATATGTTGTTAACATTACATAGGTTTAAAAGTGTAGAAAGTGTTTAAAAGTGTAGAAAGTGTTTAAAAGTGTAGAAAGTGTTTAAAAGTGTAGAAAGTGTTTAAAAGTGTAGAAAGTGTTTAAAAGTGTAGAAAGTGTTTAAAAGCATAGGAAATGTTCATGAGAACATTGGAAATTTGTACCAGTGTTTTTAGCGTGGGAAGTGTCTCTGACATGGTTGATAAGAATGTGGTGTGTAAAGCCTTAAGTTATATATCAATGATCAATTAAATACAAGGTTGCTACTATATGGATTTTCACACCAACCCCAGAGGTAGACGAGGCACCCCAGTACTAAAATGTTGACTATAAACGACGGTATCACTACCAAATAATACATTTTTACTTTTCATTATCATTTCATGTTAAACTGTTCTTGTCGTAACTTGAGTTGATCATTTCATGTTAAACTGTTCTTGTCGTAACTTGAGTTGATCATTTCATGTTAAACTGTTCTTCCTCGTAACTTGAGTTGATCATTTCATGTTAAACTGTTCTTGTCGTAACTTGAGTTGATCATTTCATGTTAAACTGTTCTTCCTCGTAACTTGAGTTGATCATTTCATGTTAAACTGTTCTTCCTCGTAACTTGAGTTGATCATTTCATGTTAAACTGTTCTTCCTCGTAACTTGAGTTGATCATTTCATGTTAAAATGTTCTTGTCGTAACTTGAGTTGATCATTTCATGTTAAAATGTTCTTGTCGTAACTTGAGTTGATCATTTCATGTTAAAATGTTCTTGTCGTAACTTGAGTTGATCATTTCACGTTTTTCCAGCTGAGACCTGTAAGGGAAGAGGAACTGAAAAGGCCCCCATGTAAACCGGCCATTGAGACATTAGAGGCTGCCATACAAATTCAATGTAAGTTTTACAAGGCTCTTGCAAAATATGGAGCCATAATTCTCATTCTGCCGTGCAATGTTTCAGCTTAGGAACTGCCTCTGTCTGAAACAGCAATCTGCCTCTGTCTGAAATAACAATCTGCCTCTGTCTGAAAAAGCAATCTGCCTCTGTCTGAAATAGCAATCTGCCTCTGTCTGAAACAACAATCTGCCTCTGTCTGAAACAGCAATCTCCCTCTATCTGAAGCAGCAATCTGCCTCTATCTGAAACAGCAATCTGCCTCTATTGGAAACAGCAATCTGCCTCTGTCTGAAACAGCAATCTGCCTCTCTCTGAAACAGCAATATGCCTCTGTCTAAAACAGCGCGAGTCTTTGTTAGATATTTTATATTGCTATTGTACTTTTATTTCTTTTTCCATTGATACCAAAATGAAATCCATCCCTCGCAGAAATTGAAGTCTGTCTAAATGTAGAACAGCTCTGGTTGGCAGAGAGTTCGTTGAAATGTATTCAATAATTCTGGTTTTTAAAAGTGAACTTTTCTTTAGTATGACGTGTTCTGTTTGAATTTTAGCGGCTCACTGGTCTTGTGTGAAGAGATATGTCGGTACAACCCACCACTCACTGTTAGACTTTCAGAAGCTTGACATGGAGGAGGCTGATACAGTGTCTGCTCTGGCCTCCCTTTCAATGGTGGCAGGGAAACCCAGGTGAGATAGATGCATCTTGTCATTAGTTCATTTTATCGGTAAAAATTGTTTGAAAATTGTTCCCATTTATAAGTGAACTTCTCAAAGTGGGGTGTTCCACAGCAAAGAACAGTGGTTCAGGATATTTGATGGAAAATTGAAATAGGTGCGCCATAATGAACTATCAAAATCATTGATGTTTTTCACTATTTTATTTTCAGAACTTCATTAGAACAACAGTCTGAGCCTATGGAAGAGGGGACGTAACTGGAGAGAACAGATTCACAGTTCATCCAAGTCATGGCTCTTGTTGCCTTAGTAACTAGCACAAACCTTGCTGGCTTTGTCGTTGTTACCAGTCGTTGTTGTCATCGTCGTACCTTGTTGTTGTGTTCATCATGGTGAGAGATGGCGGTCGACTCCCCTTTGCTCCAGCCTCTCACCCCTCGCCAGCCTCTTCATGTCAGGGTATAAAGCTGTTAAAGGTGCCAGCTTGTCCATGAATGGTTGGTTCTTGATTCCATCCATCCAGGTCACTGAGTAATCCAAACAGTGTCACATCCATGTGTCAGGATCACATCCATGTGTCCATATAAGTCGGTGACCTGAAGCAAGGACAATTCCTTGAGGGTGATATTTTTTGGTTTGCAATTGAAAAACATGAAATACTCACCTTTGGCCAGGTTTATCAGCTGTAATAGTTTGGCTCATGGCTCTCGGGGTGTGTAAACTGTAAAACACACAAAAAAACTGTTGTTTTCAGAAAAGGAAGTGAACCTTTGGTGTGAGGAACGTCAAGTTCGGAAAGGACTCGTTACACACAAATATCAGTTGTTAAAAAATCATTTTTGACATCCACTAAAACAAGGATGACAAAGTCAACTTGATTTTATCATCTTTTCCTAAATAAAATAGTTGTTGTGGACACAGCACAAAATTAGCCTGATGCGTGCGGCTTTTGTCTATGAGGGATTTTTTTATGTAGTGTTAACACTATACAAAGATAAATTCCTATTTCATATGATAAGTAGTGCTGAACTAATACTTATGCATATTGAAGGGAGAGAGATTTTTTTTTTCTTTAACTAAGACATTTTCATCAAATCATGAATAAAAATCTTATTTTTCTCAATTCTACAGCTGGTTTGTAGATTGTGAATTCTACTAGCTTTTATTTATACTATCATGTAATTAATATAAACACTAGATTTTCTAGGAAATTGAGAATTATTTTTTTTTAAGACACAAAATTTTTCTGTGGGTAAAAACTTATTGGCATGTCATTGACATAAAAAAACCGGCCAGTGCCTTGAAATTTATTTTTATCTTTTAGCTGTTTTGCAACATCTTCAGGTTGATAGTGGTTACACATCAGTGGAAGAAATCATGACACTTAATGCTGTAAGACATAAGGCTGGTAACCATTAGACCGGAACACATTAGGCATATACATTAGACCCATGCTCCGCAACCTTTTTTCCCTCACTGCACTCCTTGACCTTTCCCAGATTTTTGCGGCACACCACAATTAAAAATGAAAAAAAATGGTTTGCTGTTGTTCACACGTAGCAACATTTTAAATGTTTGGTTGTTTTTTTTTTTATTTCTTGTATACGTGAAATTAACATGAGCCAGTAACATAGAATAGAATAGTTTTCACTTGTTAAGTACCTGCATCAATAGCACTAAAATACCAGGAAAATAGTTATCAAACAGCCTTTGCGTTCATTTTTTTTAACACCAGTACTTTATCCATCTTACAAGGAGTCATTTTTTTATTTTTTTCTATCTGTATATTTACTGATTTAATACAAGGAACATTTCCTTTAAAACACACAATTAAAATATTCTTTTGAAACAGATAAAGGCACTGACCAGTGGCTACCAACTTAATTATGACCTTTATTATTTTATTCTAAAGATGAAACAAACTACATGCATCATAAAATTAAAACGAAGCAATTTTTAAACAATATAAATATTGGAGTTCGACTGTATCAGATGAAAGATCTTCATTGCCCTCAGTCCTGACAGGTTGGTGCTTAGTTTTGGTTTGTTCTTTAGTCATTGATGAAATGTTTCTTGGTAGAGTTAAGAATTTTTAAAGGACCGGCAATCATCACCTAGTTGAATTATGACACCGTAAAGAGCCAGGGATCAAAGGGACATAATTTTACTCATCACATCAGACACTTTAGGGAGGTTGTGTGTGTCATATGACCCACCAAATCCAAATCTAAACTTGAAGATGTGCTCTGCTATTTGGACTTCACATATTTGACAGCTTGTAAAGCAAATCATTGTCCATTTCTTCTCAACGAAGTTATAACGTCTTCACAAGTTATTCCTCTTGGAGGAATTTAGCAGCGGCACAACCAGCCACATCTCGAGGCGCACCAGTGTGCCAGGTCCCACGGGTTGCGGAGCACTGCATTAGACTTACACATTAGGCATATACATTAGAGTGTGACACATAAGATACACATTAGACGTCTGGAACCATCGGCTTGTTGATTGGACTCTCGTTTTAATTTTTGTCATGTGGAAATAAAGCCTTTATTTTACTTAACGATTTTATCTTAGTGAGATTGTTTGGAAATAGCATTCTTTAGTTAACATTCACATTGCCCTGCCCAAACTGCCATTGTGATTTTTTTTCTTCTTTCTAATTTCTTGAATTGTAAATTCTTACTTGGATCTTTGCCTTTTGTTCCCTCAAATAAAATCTTTAAAATATAATGGACTGTGCCAAACTGTTGATGAAACTGCCATGAATAAAGATGAAAGACATAACTTATCAATTTGTCAAACCTAAGCCTACTTCTATTTTTAGCAATCACTTTTTCAGGTTTAAATGTTTTGTTGTTTTTTTTTCAAGGTGTTTGATCATATCTATTGTTTAGCAGCTTGTTTTTCCGTTGTCTACCCGGCCCACTCCTATTGATGACTTTGTGATTATGGTTATTCTTTGATGATACACTCAAATTTTTTGTTATTTGTTTATTTGATGAAATGTTCTTGATTGTTGTTGATTTTACCAATAATTCGAAATGACATTTGGCACCAACTGCTTGTTGTCACCAAGAACTCCTTATAAAACAAATCCGGTCACAGTCAAAATGCTCTACATTGTCTCAAGTGCTTTCTCATTGGTGGTGTGATGTCACATTACTGGAGCTGGCTTATTTTTCAAGGGACTCGACTCTTTGGGGGTGGGGTTGTAGAAGACACACACGACAGACACATTACGTTGTAGCCCAATAAAATTGTATTTGTTTTATTCAGATGATAATAACGTAACATCAAATAAATTGAACGCTAAGGTAAAAAAACCTGTCATCGGGGATAAAGTAAAGAATGATAAGCCGGTCAAGGTCATGGTACTGGCTACTTGGGTAGTTGCCCGGGGCGCTATGCGCTTAGGGTGACATCAACAATCTTCCGAATTAGGAAAAATCATTGCATGGAGGAAAAATAGTAAATGCAATAAAAAGATTTGCTGATCTAAAGGCTGGAAAAAAAATGTCATTGGTAGGCTGATTGTTCATACTGTCCAATTTCAAGTAAAAAAAACAATTTTATTGTTCATTGTTTTTAAAAGAAATACCCTGGTCGCCAGCAAGCGTAGGGCCTGCCTTGAACAAGCCTGAGGTAAATGACTAGATTCTTTATTGTCTTCATACATCAGCCAACACAACAAACATCTTTTTAGCTGACTCACACAAAGATTAAATGACTAGAATGTTCCAAATGAATACAAATTGTCTATCAATACCAAACAAAAAATTAAGTCTACCCTTGGGAGATGAGCCAGTTCATTTGATTGTCTTTATAAAATGCTTCTCTTTTTTCACTTGTATTTTTTTTAACTCTTTAAAAAAAATGAAATCTATTTATCATTTGAATGATTAATTATTTAAAGATATTTAAAATTGACCAGCAATATGTGATTTGAAGGAAAGATAATTGTGATTTGACTGATAGAAATTCTCCAAATAAAAAATAAATTTATTTTAGTTTCTGAAAAGTCAGGAGATTGTCAAAGTTTGAAATACTTCATCATTTTATCTCTACATCTGATTGTCTTCATTGTCAGGTAGTGGGGGGGGGGGGGAGTGGAGATATAAGGATTGTTTCTTTTTTTGTAAATGACTTGTAAATTAATGAAATATTTGTATAAGTTTATATAAATGTTTTTTGTGGTGCTGTCCCTTCACTTCTGTACACACATAAACCAAGCTGGCTTGATGGCTTCCTTTCACAATGGAGAAAATAATGGAAACACCTTGTCCATTTATTAACTTATCCATGGCACATTGTGTTGGTACAGCTATACACAAGTCAAGAACTTTTGAATTTATGGTTTTCATTTTGCTGTATAATCTTTTTTTTAAAAATGTTTTGATCTAAAAATACAACAAACTATGTGCACTTGTGTGTCCACCAAACTTTGGTTTGTCAATAAATGGGTTCTTTGCATATTAGAGATGTTCTCAATAGTATTATTCTTGTTGATTTCTTTGTCATTGATGATATCTGGAAATTTGCCAGCGTTAATTCTGAATCTTTTTATTTCATCAATATAGTGCTAACATCTTTGGTCTATACAACTTCAAGTTTTTAGTTATAAAGAAAGAATTATTTGCAAGTTCACATTACATGTACCAGTTATAGTTCACATTACCTGTACCAGTAATTGTTCACATTAACTGTCACTGTTTTAAAGTTACCACAAACCACATTTTATGTATGTCTAAAATTCATTGGAATCTTATTTGTCCAAAGAAAACTGTATAGTTGTTAACATAAACATTGATGATTCCTCCCAGTCTTATAAACATGTTGTCATTGTGGTGTTCATGTCTGAAACTATTGAGAATCTCAAGTGTGCCGTTCTAGAGCACATTCTCACTAGATTCTTTTATCATCATCTTTTCAAAAAAATTAACTTTACCATAAGAATATTGCTGTAGTTTTCTTTTGCATCCAAGAATAGTTTGAAAGACTTGTACATCTTTTGTCTGCTCTATCACAGACTCCTTGTACATCTTTTGTCTGCTCTATCACAGACACCTTGTACATCTTTTGTCTGCTCTATCACAGACACTGTGAGTTAATGGATGGCCAAGGTTCATCGTTTTGTCAACATCAATTGATCAAATTGAGTATTTTTTCAACAGCAGAATTTAAAAAAGAAATAAGAAATGTGAGATATTTCCCACCATTAGTGTATCTCTCAAGTGTGTCTGCTTGTTCCAAATGATCTTACAGGCTGTGTTCAAACTAATCATTATTATTTTGGATCTGTCATCTTTAAGAGCTGTTTTTGTCTCAGGTTACAACCAAGCATTATCTTCAACATAGTCCTTAGCAGGAAGTGGAACATTGGGGAGGGGGCTGTGTTTTGGATGGATCAATTGTTGTTGTCTATTCTTGTAACTGAAACATGTCAGAAATCAGCATTAGACAGTCAAGACTTCTGTATGTAAGCTGTTTAGGGTTTTCTTATTGTACAGGAAATTAATATATTGGCCCATTCAAAAGAGCCTTTTTACCATTTAATAATTTTTTTTTTTTTTTCTAGAGACTGTAAGAATGTAATTTGGCCCCACCAGTGCTGTAGTTGAAAGCGAACTTAACCCATGGTCAAGATTTTAGAAAGGGTTTAAAAGTAAATATCTATAGAGTAAATTTCTCCAGGATCTAGAACACAAATCGGGGAAAACAAATGGAACATTCAAGTAGAGAACTGTGGTCTTGAGTCATAACTTCTCCACCACAGCACTGGTACAGAACATCACCTGCATCTAACACAACAACATGCCACACTCTTTCAACTTTTGTGACGCTGCCATTCTTTTATAAAAAAATTTCTCCATATACACTCTCTACATGTGATACTAGATTTTTGTGTGGATCATCTATGGCGAATAAGAAAAATAACATCAGTGTAATGTGTAATCTTTGTCTTGTCTGTTTCCAACCATTCATATCAATGAGTATATTGTGAATCCAATTCTGTTATGACTAGCCTAGTGCATTGCTCTGTAACTACTGGAAATATGTTGTCACTTTGATCAGTACTAATGTGTTTTATAAGCGCTTACTTTAAATATATACATATATAAATATAACTATGTGTCTTGTCCAATGTATTTGTGACATGAACGTATCACAATGTCAACTGCATGAACATCAACCATTGTTGATCTATTGGTGTACAACTTATATCTAGAAATTAAATGATAAAATTGGTCAAATTTGTTTAGTGCATCTCCTAAAACAAGTGTTTGTGTACATTCATAACTGGCTCCCCTCCACCCACTGGCATTGGCTTTCCCATGTGCATGTCATAACTGGCTCCTCTACACCCCCCGGAACCCCCCCCCCCGACACACACACCTTTTCACCCACCCTGACCCTTCAAAATTTTTTTAGTGCATCTCCCAAAACAAGTGTTTGTGTACATTCACAACTGGCTCCCCTCCACCCACTGGCATTGGCTTTCCCATGTGCATGTCATAACTGGCTCCTCTACACCCACTGGAACCCCCCCCCCCGACACACACACCTTTTCACCCACCCTGACCCTTCATTTATGCCTCTGGCTTGTGACTGAACGGGAAATGTAAGGAGGCACAAACCTTTTCCTACAGTTTTTTTTTAAACAAATTTTAAAACTAATATTGGGGTTTTGTTGTTGTTTCAACAATTATCCCCCTTGTTATCACAACCAAAATTGATTTTGTTTAAAGTTTTGTTTTTTTAATGACACTGACAGTGTAAAATCTTGTAATGTCCATTTCTTAAATGGCATTTTTTAAATTTTTTTTTTATTTTAGAAAAGATAATTAGAATGTACAAGAGGAAGTTGAGTGAGGTAACTTGGACAGGCAGGTCACTCTCATTTGTTGAATAACATCATCATATAGCCATTTTCATCGGTCAATTTATACATTATTCGTAGTTTTGTTTCATTATTTATTTTCTTTGTTGACAAAACATAAACTTGAATAAAGTTAGATCTTTGTTGTAACGGCGACTCTTGTTTTTATTCCTCTCATTGAACATATTAAAGACTTATGGATAAATGTATACAAAGACATTTGTTTTAGTTTTCTTCTCTACCATACTGACAAAACCAGAAACATTAAGGCAAGTTCAAATATCAAAGATAACCAACTTTTCCTGTCATCAGAATCGTGTTATTTCAGTGAGTTGTCTACCTTTGTTACCACATACCAAGCACATGTATTGTGGTTTTGGAAGTGCAATTAATAGTATATAATATGGTGATCTCACTCAATGTCCAAGAATATTTCAGTGCTATCTGCAAGTGATCTGACTGCTTAAATTTAATTATAGTAAGGCTTATTCTGTGCATGCCAAAACAAAGTAAATGTTTAGAAATAAAAGGAATCTTTCCACTTTGTTCTCCTTTTTACAGCATCAAACAAATTATGTCGAGAGTTCTTTTGGTTTAATAAGTTTTGGGAAGGTGCATCAATAAATCTGAAAAACAAAAATATTTCACGGCCAAATATTTGATTGCAAAATATTTATCCTTTTTTTAAAATTTTGTATAGAGTTAAGAAAAGTATGTGCCATTTTACTTTTACAGATGCCCCTACATATATGTATTATGTATTATAATTTTTGCCATGTTGTTCAAGCAATATGTTGAATTATGTTCTTGTTATTACATTTTTATCACAATTATTATCATGGTCATCATCGAAACATCAAGTTGGGAGATTTAAACCTCAAACTTGTGATATGGAAGATTTTTCTTCACTTAATTTTGTTTATTTGTACAAAAGCAGTACCGTACCGGCTGTATCATAGTCATAGGTTTCAATTATTTTTTTGTATCCCAAGCATTTTTTTTTTGGTGGGGTGAGATATGGACTACAGGAAATATTTTTAGAAACATATTTCTACTGAATGCACAGCTTCCATTAAAATTAAAGGGGGATCAAATTTAAATACCAGTAACCAAAATGGGAGGAGAGAATTTAAATCATCTTGCTATAATACTCATTCAGGAGATGTTTCTGGGGTAAGAAGTCCACTGTTACAACCCATCCATGGCAAATACTTTTTATGTCAGTTAAATAAATAAAAATGTGTGCATCTAATTATGATTCCAGTTCTTAAATGTGTAATCTGTGTGTGACATAACAAGTAGGGTACAAACAAAGAACAGAGGTTTGAGAGAAAATGCATGGTTATTTGGAATGAAATGGGACTCTTTTTATAATAAGATTTTCATATTAATAAAGATTTTAGTGCAAAAAAATATAAAATTGAAAAGTTGAGGGCAAAGATATATTTATTAGAAAGAAAAGAACTTTTTTAATAGGGTCGAGGCAGTAAAATATCTGATACGTTTAAAATATCTAAGGTTGGAAATTGAAGTTATCTTTTAACTTCTCTAAAATAAGGCAATAGAAGTCAACTAAATCCTAAATATGTTTTGAAATCTCAACATTTAGTGGCTTTCCCTGCAAATAGTCTGACATTGAGCCAATTTACTCAACATCTTCAAAATGATTTAAATTCTTCAATTTTATGTAGAGTTCAATCATGAGTTGGATTTGCGCAAGCTTTTGAACTTATTGATGTAACTATTAATTATCATAAACGCACGAATATTTAGTTATGCCAATTTTCCAGATCCCTTTTAAGAAAAGAAACAAACAACTGCCTATGCTGACATCTTCAAGTTCATTTTTATTCTTTACTTCACTGGTGTTTGTATGAGGACCCAGCTGATCTGAAACTTGTTTAGCCTCGGGAAATTTTGTTGTTACTCCATAGTTGTTTTAGGGAATTTTATTTTTTTAAGGTTAAAACATATTTTATCATTTAAGCCAATATTATAGGAATGTTCAGTTTGCCAAAGACCCATCTGGTTGTCATAGACCCCTCTGGTTGTCTTAGACACTCTTTCCTCTCACCCCTTTTCTGGTTGGACCAAACTGCATTTGGATGCCTTTGAATTTTTTTTGTTGATGCTCATAAGTAGCCCTGTGAAAGCTGATGTTTTGAAAATGTTTTAAAACTAATGGCATTGTGTGATACTCACATGGGCTCAATGCCTTTTAGATAGCTACAGATACTATCATTATTATATATAACAAAAAAAAATTATTAAACTACTCACACATATATATTTCTTTATAATATTTATATTTTATGTACATTGATGTGTCATCATTGGCAAAGGTGCGGCAGCTGTCACCTCAATCAACCGTCAAGAGCCGAAAACACCTTCAAATATGGTCTAAGACTAGGTGTCTATTTTTTCGGCATTGCGCATTCTACTTTTATTTCTTTGTACAAATGCTGTCATTCATTGTGAGTAAACTTCTGTTGTCAAAAACATAAATATGTTGGGTTTGTTTTTTCTAAAACACCTCCTCTCTTAAACCATTCATGGGAACATGAGACCATTCATGGGAATAAAACTCCTCAATTAAAATAAATTTTCATGGTTTGTTAATCTGGGGGAAAGAAATATTTTTAATGCAGCTAATGTTCTAGTTGCAAGACATACAACATTTTTAAAATTCTTTTGACTACTCTCATCACTGATGCATGGAGCTCTATCTTTACTTAAATATTATTTTCAAAAACATTTTTTTACATTAAAATACAGTTTGGTGTGTACATGACTAAACGTGTAACTATAATATATAAAGTAGATCAAGGTTTATAAAAATGAAGTGGCTATTCGCACCCGGGTATCAGAAGTGAGAGGTTGGGATTAAAAAACTATTTAAAATATTATTGTTGGGTTTGTAAGACAAAATGAGGTATCAAATGAAAGATAATTGAATGGACTATGTTTGTAAACTTACTTCTTCAGTTTAACTAAAATAAACCACAAATGAAATCCGAATGGGATTTAGACCCAGGTCCGAATAGCGGGAAAACTTAATTCCTGTTATTGTATAAGCAATTAAAAATCAGAATGAAAAAGATTTAAACAATTTATAACTAGCCTGAAATAATTTGACATGAGAATAATCAGTTTCTATGTGAGAATGTTATGACGTCATAGACAACATTTGAACCAGCAGACAAACTAGTTCTGTTACTGTTATAATTTATATAAGAGAACTAAGAGAAGAAACTGAAATTAATGGTACATGTCACAAGTAAACAATACAAAAAAAAGGTTAAAGTCAGGTTTGAATGCAACAATTTATGTTTGTTTATTTGTCTTTCTATCAACAAGCCTCTATAAGTAGTCTACATCTTTGTAGCCAAAGCTTTGATATTTTGCATAAAGACCATCAGATTTCACACGAGATCAATCATGCATCAAAGTAAGCTGCTACCATAGACTGGAAGCTTTCCATGCATAGCAGTTTACAACACAACAAAATAAATTCTGAAGAAAAATGTGAAAAAAATCTTGTGTGAGAAATATCCATCACCTTATGTTACTCTTTTAAATCATTAAGATATTAAATTGTATATCTTAAAGTAGGACTAATGGCACAGGTACAGATTGCAATATGTGGATTTTTACCATATGATTTGTAAACATTTCATTTCCCAACAGGAGAACTTCTAGCTTTAGTAAATAATGTTGCTTTTTTAATGAAGCTTTTTTTATTTGGTAAGGTATGTTTAAAATTGTATAGCCTTTCACATAAAAAAGCAAGATATGACAATTGACAGGAAAATTCTAAATTTAGCAGATTTTGCCCTAAATTTTTCAAATACTTTTCCCAAACAGATTACTTTGACACAATTTGTACAAATAAAACATTTGTTTAGCTTTGATTATGATTAGAAAGTATAAAATTTGAATGTTTAGGCAAATGCCGTCATCAGTACAACAAAAAACAATGTAATTATAAAATAAATTTGTAAAAATGTGTAAAATATTACATAGGGAAGACAGGTCATCATCTTGAAGACCGGTTTAGAGAATATCTGTACCACATAAACAAAACCTTTGTCCAATTTCTAAACAATTCAAGTTGCTTACCACATTGGACATAGCTGTAACAGTACTTGTCTATTGCATTCTGTTTGCTTTATATTTATATATTGTAACTTCCCCAAAGTTTTACAGATTTATGGTCTCGTTGGGGACTTCTACCCATTCTTTTTCTTTCATTTTTATTAAGGTCTACAGGATAAACATAATTATGTGCATTTAATTTATAATTAAATTGATTTTTGTTGTACTGATGAAGGCATTAGCCAAAATGTTTGAATTTGTATATAGTCTATTGATAATCAATGCTCAACATAACATTTTTTGTGTCTTAGTCTACTGAAAAGCTTTATTGCAGTCCAACCCACTTTTCCCAACCACAGGTGTACAGCTCCTGCAAATGTATCAAACATGTCTCTATCAGCAACTATGATACAAAATTGCTATCTATTGATTCCTTTTTCTTTCTGAAATGTACTTTCTGAAATCTACTTGTGATCATACACTCCAATTTCTAAAATTTCCTTCTCATGCCATGGAGAAAAGTTGAGATTTAAATTGTCAAACTTTCTTTCTTATAATGATAGGTTCATTTCACGTATCCACTTTAAACAAAAATTTATTCACTTATCTTCATATTGTGAGGTCTCCGCAACATGACGAACATTTTTGTCGGCATCTATTGTCTACTCAACGAGGACTTTGATAAACAAGATGAAATAAAACAAAAATAGCACAATACAAACACTAGATTTAGCATATTAAAATGCCATGGAATAGAGCCTGCTTGGAAGCAGTTTTTGAGAAAGATTCCTTATATCCACAGAAAAAAAAATGTCGTCACCAATCAGGGGTATGAGATACATCAGACCCTGTATAAATACATCAACAGGGAAATATAAATGTACGGCAGGTATTGCTGTACAGTTAAAACACAGACCAACTCATCCTAAGTCTCACAACTTCAGTTCTGCTATTTGAAAGTTTCAATCTGTAAAAATATCAAACAACATCAACACCTGATCAAAGATTGTATCAATTTATATCTTGTAATTCAACTAATTAATATTTCAGTCTAGTCTTAAGTTTTTTTTTACCTAAATAATTAATAGAACCAGCTAGAAAATGCTGAAATGGTTATCCAATAACATCACTATTGATATCTTTGTGAGGTTATCATCATCTTCAAAGCATATTTAAGATGACCATCTCAAGTTTGTCGAATATCCAATTAATGCCTTGCAGCCCTACAACACCCCACACACAGTGTAGCCCTACAATACCCCACACACAGTGTAGCTCTACAATACCCCACACACAGTGTAGCCCTACAATACCCCACACACAGTGTAGCCCTACAACACCCCACACACATTGATATCTTGTTGAAAATCAATGATATATGAGTGGCATAGATTTTTTTTTTAATTAATAAAATATTAAAATCTCAACACAGCACCAAAAATTTAATTTCAGCTTCATCATTTCCCATTTATCAATGAATGGATTATTCAATCAGGCCACAGCCTGTCATCAGTGTAGGATCATGGCAATAATTAACTAATGATACACACCATAGGTGGTGTTTAACCTACGCCCTATCAATAACCATTCATTTCCTCTCCATAAATTTACAGTATTAATATTTAATAGTGCGAATTCTACAGTACATATATACTATATATAAATATATTTAATCTGTAGAGTGGGGAACAAACATTTCTCAGAGTCCCAATAAGTCATATTTATCCACATGGAGAGAAAACTGTAACCGATGGCATTTATCCACAAATGGTTATGACTCTGTCATATCAACAAACAACATTTATTGGGGGAAAATGGCTCTACAGCACTGGAATATTCTGAACAAAAAAATATTTCAAAACATTTCATTTGAAGGATCACCACACAGCTTGCAGCAGTACAAATCAACCAATGAGAGGCCATTGGTACACAACGCATTTTAATATTTTTTAAAAAAATGTAAACATCTTTAAAATGTAATCACACTAACATTTCAGTTTTCTTATGTTCACATTTTCCCCAAAAAAATTTTACTTTTAAACAGGTTTCAGCATATCAGAAATGGGAAATGAAACAGACTTTCCAAAATGTATCAAACATTGCATCTTAGGTCCAATTGTTCAGTGACCCTGAATTAATAAACGGTAAGAGAATGCCAATGCCTTAAATGAGCCGATAGGGTGCTAATGTCAATGAACTGAGAGGGTGCTAATGTCAATGAACTGAGAGGGTGCTAATGTCAATGAACTGAGAGGGTGCTAATGTCAATGAACTGAGAGGGTGCTAATGTCATTGGGCAGATTCTGCAGGGTTACAGCAACATAAAAAAAAAAAAAAATTAAAATCACATTAGTATGCTGCACACATCATTCAGAGAACAAACAAATACAGGTCTGCAGTTGTGGATAGTTGTCATTTGTATGTTGCACACATCATTCAGAGAACAAACAAATACAGGTCTGCAGTTGTGGATAGTTGTCATTTGTATGTTGCACATATGATTGAGAGAACAAACACATACAGGTCTGCGGGTTGTGGATAGTTCTGTCAAGTATACAACATACACAAGACACATGTGATTTAGAATAGAGAAACCAAAGTATAGGATTCTTGCTAATAAATCAAACAAGAAAGCTGAAATGTTAAAACAGTATGTAATCATTATTGATCAGCATTCAAGGGAAACGACTGGGGACAAAATGGTGCTGATAATATGGTGATTTTTTTTTTTTCCATACATTTGTTATGTAGAATATTTAGTTCAATTTTTCTTTTTTTTTTTTTAAATTTGGCATAATGCAAATTTTTTTATATTTTACTTTTTTTTTTTTGCTAAAGATTTATTTTTTTTAATTTTTTTAAAGCTTTTTTTTGTTTATTAATATTGTTATTTTTTTTTTTTTCCATACATTTGTTTTGTAGAATATTTAGTTTAATTTTTCTTTTTTTTTTTTTAAATTTGGCATAATGCAAATTTTTTTATATTTTACTTTTTTTTTTTAGCTAAAGACTTAGTTTCTTTAATTCTTGTAAAGCTTATTTTAGTTTAAAGAAAGTAATGTCAAGTTTAGCTCTTAATGATGATGTGTAAAGCAACAACAACTGTCACATGAATGACATTTTCATCGTTTGTCATTTTCCTCAAGTTTAATCTTTTAATATTACTTTTAATTTTTACAGATTTAGAAATCATAAAAATCCAAGTCAAATCAAATAATTCAAATAGTTCCTGAAGTATATTAATCACCAAACATGGATCTCTTTGTTGCTCTGCACATCTATCATAGATTTTTTTCATCATTTTTAATAATTAAAATACATTGCTACATAAACAAATTTACAAAACAATTACAACAATAAAAACCAGCAACATTTAAATCATTTACACAAAAATTTTCACTTGTCAACAGACTCATATGACAGCAGTGATAGGAACAGGGTTTTGTCTTCAGTTTACATAGGTCACATCAGTCATTGTATTTCATTTCACCAATATCAAAAATTAATTAATGAGACTTCTTCCTCTCAAACTTCCTGTTTAACAAGAAAACCTTCCATAAAAAGGTCATGTATTTATCATTAATAAATATGGGATTCTTATTCTTGTCTTCAATCTGTTATAGTTATGGATATTTCTGTTTATATTTTTTTCCCTAACACTTTTTTCTTTTTTGCATTCAAAAACCATTCCAAGTTCCACTATGTGATTTGAAATACAATACAGCATAAATCTAAATAATACTAATGATGCTAAGCTATAATCTGAATGGTACATAACACTGAACATATCAAGTAATTACATACACCTGGCATTAAATACTAGAGATTTTATTTAACAGACACACAATAAGTAAGATTCAATGGGTTTTTTTTATACCGATGGCAACAATAAAAAAAAGTTGCGCTCAAAGACAATCTGTTACAAGCTCTAAAGGTAGGTGCAGGTTTTTCAGTTTTTAAAATGTGTAGATATTTACACACTGTACAAAGAAGAAATGTATAATGTACAATTCTGTACCTGCTGTGAACTTAGTCCTGCCAGTAATGTTACAAACACACTGACTAGCTGGTCATAAGTATTTGTCTTCAATGCATAACTTTTTATTATTTCTTTCTTTTATAAATTTTCTTCACAAAACAAATGAAACCTGAAAACTGTAAGCTACGCCTGAAGACATGTGCACCAAGAAGAATTAAGTATACAGGAACCATTGCCTGCTTTCACTATAAATCATTTCTCCATATTTTATTCAGTTTTGCATGATTTTTGTATTATTTCCAACTGTTTAAGGGAAACATAAAAATTTCAATATGGCAAAGAGTAAGGCATTAAGAGCAATTCTGCGTTACAGCAAACATTGGACATAGAAAAGCACAAACAGAAAATAATTGCTCCATATTCTCAGACCAACATTTTATTGCATGTTAAGAAAATTGATATTTTAGAGATCTCAGTTCAACAGAAATTCTACACCAGTGTGCAAAGACTTGTACACTTTAACATGCGATCAACATATGACACATTGCACAAGACATAGAACATTGAGTTAACACAATATTACTGGCATGTTACACCTTAAGCAGTTATCAACCAGTGTTTATAGAGTTCTTAGGTTAGTGGTTGTAATCTTAAATCTTTATAAATAACCATGAAGTAGGATAAATGTTCAAAAAATGTGATGTAGGGGGTTGACGAAAGAACCCCCCAAACATAGGTACACAACAAATGAGACATGACTGTGAAATGTGCTAGTGGACAAACAAGACAACACATTATGTCACAACTCCAAGACTAGAAGGTTAAACATTTCTACATCTGATGTCCGTCAAACTATGCTCTGACAGCAGTGGCTTTGTCAATACAATTGAAGAGATGAGATGTGCTGAAGCCTGGAGTTTAGGATAAGACACTATATATATATATACACAAGCACTCAATGTCTTGAAATAATTTCTTTAACTGTTAAATGCCCAGAACTGAATCAGTACTTACTGCACAAGTTCAGCCAAATGTACTGTGTTCATATTTATAACTATCACAGTTGACCATTTCGCTAATGGCATGTTAAAATAAATAGGACTTTTTTTTTTTTTTCAGTTACGTTTTGGAGTAATTTCAAGACCCCATTATTACAATAGCCTGACCAAGTTTTCCAGTCGTCATCCACTGTTGATCAAATAGATCACTACAAGTTATTTCCTTGTTTAAATTATATCATTAAACAGAAGCAAAAACTAAATCTGACTTTGTGCAGTGGTTATAAATTATTAGACTGCATCACAATCATGCAGTTTAAATTTTTACATTAAAATATTTCACCTTGAAATCAATTAAAATTATGAATTTACTATATACAGTATTAACATTTAGCATTAATCCCAATTATATGGTGTTTATGTTAAATAAATGACCATTCTGGTATGCATCAGGTACTTAAGAGCTTTTACTACATCAAGTGACTTTCAGCAGTTTATAAAAGATCATAAAATGGCCGGTAACCACTTTTTAAATTGAAAAGTAAGTACAATATATGAATTAGAGAACAGAATTTAGGAGGTAGCATTTCCATGGATGTAACGTGTGAATAAAATATTTAGCTTTAACAAACCTTCTAATACTATTTATTAGGTAAGTTGGTTTATATTATTTTTTTAAAGTGTTAAAAAATCTACAGAATAATGCTGAAATGGAAAGGTAGAGACTTTTTTTTAAATCTTAATATACAAAAAAAAACAAAAAAACTGCTAACTACTCTAAAAAAAATTAATAATTCTAATCATATCATTTCTTTAAGTGATCTGGTTAACATCCACTAACTAAACATGTGTCCAGCAGTTGAGAGAACAATGATAAAGATTACAATCTAAATTATCCTCCATCATTTGTTACAAACGTTCAAAATGACATGAAATCTGAAGAAGATTTGGTAAGGAATGTTATAAATACTTAAAATTGTCAAAGAAAGAAAATCAAAATTATTGATGCAGAAATGATACACAACTCTTGAGTACACAAGGAGTAGGAGAAGAATTATATTTGTCAAGCACAAATTTGAGCATCAATACAGCACTTGGCATAAACAAAATTCTCATTCAAATAAGAGGTCACCTTTTTTTGTTTGTCATTACTGTTTCATTATCACAGAGTCATTGGGTTTTTTTCTAAGGACACAATTTTTTTTTTTGTACTTTTTGTACAAAAATTTTATGTGAACTTTAGGTACAGGTTATGAACAGCTTTAAATTAACAACATAGGAAATGACAGATCTTTTTGGAATCATACTTTCAGGGCTAGGTGAAGATCAGTACCCTCAAATAAAATAATAATTCACATCCTTCATTTATATCAAGAGATTTGAGTTTTGAAAGGAAGTAATTGTGTCATTTATCCACATGCCTACATGTTGCCTTTAGGTAAAAACAAAACAAGTTAAAAATAGAGTCACGTGTTGCCTTTAGGAACACTAAACAAATAGTTTCACATGTTTCATTTAGGTAAAAAGAAAAACAACTTAAATTATAGATTCACATGTTGCCTTTAGGAACACTAAACAAATAGTTTCCACATGTTTCATTTAGGTACAAACAAATACAACTTAAGATAGTTTCAAACAAGTTCAATAAATTAGTTTTTTTAAATGTATTAAAGTACTTTCCTAGGAAACCACCAAGAAAACAATTTGACCATTTCTCATAAATGATGCCAAACCACCGTCAATTTCATATCAAGTGGGTTATGTTTAGTAACATTCTCTCCTATTCAAGTAAGGAAATCATTCTTGTCAGGGAATTTTACAAATAATCTTAAAACAACAAGTAACAAGATGTTCAGCAGGGAATTAGACATCAGCCTCAATACTGAAACAACAAAATGTACAACAGTTAATGCTTTGTATTGGATTAAAAAAAGGAATAAAATTGTTTTTCTTCAAGAGGGTATATCCCTGAAAGCAGTTTGTAGATTTCAATAAATAAAACCTTGAAACCTTCAGCAGATTGACAATTGGGTTTCCTTAAATTTAAATATGAAATGTACCTTTTTATTTATTTTTTCAATTCTTTAAAGAATATGAGATATTAAATTAAAATCTAAAAACAAATAAGTTCTATAAAACAACGTTGATTCATTAGGTAGAGCAGGTTGTTCTTTAACAATTAGAAAACTTACATTTTTGAAGCCATTTTTTTCATAAATTTTGTTTCAGGGATTAAATAATTCCTTCATTTCATACTACTTAATGCAGTTAGAAAATAAATAAACTAATTCCTTTTTGTTGTAAATGAAGAGAAGTGTCTATGCACTTACTGCTGAACCATTGACGGATAAATAGCTAAAGACTACCGCCAAAACAATCAAGTCTACAAAATCCTTACTTCCTATCACAGATCGCGGGGGGGGGGGGGGGGGGTGTGGGGGTTTCGGGGGTTTTTTAATGAAATGATTTGACTTTACAAGGTACAACAGTACCTAATCCCCTGCCAACGTGAACATTCAACGGACAACGTGGGAGCTGAAATATAATTCAAATCAATCAACTTAAGGCATCTTTTAAAAAGAAAAGAAATGGAAGTCTCAGATAGTGTAAAAGGAAGAGGGTAGGGTTATAAAATGGAAGCACCTCTCTACTTAAGCTCACACAGGAAAACATGACAATACAGCGCTTTTTTTCTAAAGGTAATTGTAGGCATGTGAAGTTTTGGTATCAATGGCGTAAATCCGTAATCGAGACATGAGAAGCAGGCCAGTCCAATAATTCCATCATTTGTTAGCTACAGGGCAAAGCCTGTATCCGCTGATCATAATCATGGATAAGGCGTTTTATGTGGCCCAGCTTTTGATGAAGGTAGTCCATTCGCTGCTTTTTGGCCATAAATTTGGGATCTGACTTCTGAGCTTCATATTCCTCCAATACTTGTTTCTTTAAAACCTGTGTAAATCAGAGGCCAAAGATGAGAAATGGGATAAACTTTAAAAATGTATTGCATTTGAGTTGAATGATGCCTTGGAATAATGTGGATGTTGACATGGATATGTCTGACTTGAGTTTGAATGACATTGAATGCAGCCAGAGTAACATTTTAGTGAATTACTGTTAGCAGCACATTGAGTCAACTATGAAATAATTTTGCTGCTTCAAATATATGCAATTCATGTTTTTTTAACTCCACAACGGACCAAATGGAACAGCATCTGATGGCTGTGATACAACTTACTATTATTACACAACTTACAATACTTTATTTTCTTCTTAAATATTTTGGCGGCAAGCCTGTATAAATATATATAAGTTGCATGGAAAAAGTGTAAATTAAAAGCAACAAACTTTATTTTATCTAATATAAGCATCTTGCCTGTCAGGATCACACAAAATCAGCTAATGCAAATTAATTGGCAGATGATTAATAATTATCGTATTTCAATTTGAAAATCTAATCAATAAAAATTGTAGGTAATTTAATCATACCATTTCTTAATTAATCACAGTTATAGTTATGGGTATCGTTATTATTACAATAACTGGTAGAAGAAACACAACCATTGCTCTTGATTGCAAAAGATTTGAAGCTTTTGGCTGAACTGAGAAATTAAATTAGCCTCTGTTCACGATCACTGAAAGACCTGTTGGTTAGAAGTATGCCAATGAGGTGCTAATTGCTTACATCAAAGGCTGGTGTGAAATTAAATCATCTCTAGGAGATGGATGGATGCAAAAAAACTACAGTTATTAATTATGCCTACAATTAAATGGAAATATTATTTACTTCAAAATCAGGTGTGCCCTCTTCGGTTTGATTGATCTGAGACCTCAGGTTTTGGAATTTGCAAGCCACCATGTCAACCTCCTTATGTAGCTCTCTGTATTCTGCATATTCTCTATTGAACTCTTGCTTATATTGTTGACGCTGTTCGCTGTCTTCTATGTGAATAAATTTACTGGAAATGAACAAAAGAAAATTATTATCAACTTATCCATTTCACTTTCAAAGAAACTTATGTTAACATGCCTGACATGAAAATGTTGCTTTATGTAAGTATTTACTTATTTTGTCATCAAGTCCATTTAAAAATGTCTTACGTCATCTAGACAAAATACATTAAATACCTAATTATTTTTTAGCATCACACCACTAAAACATTGAGTCTTTTTAACAACTTACCTTATATAATCTGGTTTATCCGAGTTATTTTCATCTGTGTTACCTGTAGAAAAAAAGCAGATTGTTAAATAGCATTTTTTTTTTTAATTATTTTATGAGATTTTACTCCATAACAAAAGGCACCTAAAACTAATAATTCCATTTCAATTATGATGAGCTGAAAGAATACCGACATGCAGATTACCTTAAAACCATCATCTAGCCAAAGTGTCTCAAATTGTGTTCACACCCTTGAATTTTAATAAATTTTGTGGCAAACGTTTCAACATAGACATTCTCACCGTAACATTTAAAAACATTAAATATATACATTTAATTAACAGTTGGACTTTAAGAAAATTGATTTAAAGCAAGAACATCATCTCACTCATTTAACTACACTCCATAGAGACAACTTACATTACATAGAGACAATTTACATTAGTTTTTGCTGCACTACTTAATTAGCTGGTTGGCTAAAACAATTTAATTTAAATATGAGGTCTTATTCATTCATCATATATCAGTGGTGCAGCTAGGCCAGTGGACGGCAAACTCATTAAGTCAAAATAGTCAAAAATCAGCAGCAGGATGATTAAAGTTTTTTAGAGAGCCAAATTTCTTTTCAAGAACCTGTTTACGGAGTAAAAACTAATTAGTGGGCGACTTGCAGGAGCCGCACTCAGGTCGCTAAAGAGCTACATGCGAATTAGCCGACCACTGAGCTAGGGCTGGTAATGCCCCCCTCCCCCCTTAAAAAACCTGACGTTGGCCAAAAATGTGCAGCCTGGGTCAGACCAACCACCTACACTGCCCCCCCCCCCACTTCCTACACCAGTGTCATTGGTATATATTAGCCGCACTCAGGTCGCTAAAGAGCTACATGCGAATTAGCCGACCCCTGAGCTAGGGGTGGGAATGCCCCCCTTCCCCCTTAAAAAACCTGACGTTGGCCAAAAATGTGCAGCCTGGGTCAGACCAACCACCTACACTGCCCCCCCCCCCCACTTCCTACACCAGTGTCATTGGTATATATTGTTAACTATTTGTTAAAGTTAAATTATAAGCACTTACTGCCAGTACACATGGGTCAGTGATTCACAGAAAGGCATTTTCCTCATTAAAAAAAAAAACTTAGCTCAAATCTGGTAGTCAATTTATTTATTAGAAGTGCTTTAAATTGCTTCAAAGTTACCTAAAATGATTAAAGGAACTCTGTAAATACACAGTTGCATATTTGTATGCCATGTCTAAGTACGAAATGCACATAGCTACAGATGTTACATCAATTAATAAGGTAGAAGAGCTGAAGTATCACAGAAACCCTATGCTTACCCTCAAAATTCTCCCTGTTTGCCGAAGGTGAAGTTTGCTGATTAAGTGTGGGTTTAACCACACTGACAGGTCTTTCTTCGGCCTGCCGCCGGTCAGCATGTGCTATTCTTTTTTTCTGATTGGGATTGGCAGCAACATCTTCGGCCTCTTCCAATTTCCGTTTCTTAGCATTATGTAAAGATTTATTGCAAATATTTAAAATGTTTTTTTAAAATTTAAAAAAATGTATTTATTTTAAACATGCAAAAATTTTTACTTTAAAATGTAGGATATCTGCTCATGCGATCACAAAAATTATCCTTTAAAAATGTTGTATGTTTTCAAAGCAGTTGATATTCTGAAAGAACTTACTATAACAAGATATAGCATACCTGTGAGTTTCCTGGACTTTCAGGATTACTAGCAGGAGAAACAGCTGGGGATGTGGGTGCAGTTCTACTCTCTAGCTGTAGGTTTCTAACAAAAAAAATAAATCCGCACATTGACATTTTCAAACTCAATATTCTATCATCTCATAATGCTAATAATAAATAAAATAGAAGATAAAATCGCCACATTCTCTTTTCTTCCAAAGCAGCAAAATTATATGAAACAATGCTTATAATATATACTTTGAAAGAGTATTGTATATTCTGATATATTCCAACTAATAAGTATTTCTCTTAAAAATTATATATTGTTTATTCTAATGACCAAATAGCTACACACAAGTTACTTTTCAATTCTCTTTTTATCTTTCAAATGCTGTTAGTAATTATACCATGCGACGCCTCCCCTGTACAAGCAAGAGAAAGAAGGAGAAGATAGTATCCCATTTTATGTCACTGTGCTTCCCAAATGGTTGCTTTGCAGATGTGCTTAACATTACTGCTTCCTGTCAAGCCCTTCAGCTCCTTAGTTTATGTGACCTCCCTCTTGTCCATGTTACAACCTACTTGCTCATGCGATTTCCCAATAAAACTGAACCAACGCATGTGGTTTGAAAATATTTTCACCTTAAAATGTTGTGGTTTTTTTTACACCTATCATAAGAATTTCTCAAGTTGTGGTGGGGCCATTTAATGCTGCCCACTGGTTGGACAGCACTGAAATAAGGGTTATCTTTTCCGTGGGTAAAGTTTAACTTTAATATACACTTTTAGTATTTGTAAGGGAGAAGAAAAAGGTTAAGATGCTATACCAGTATCACAAACATTGGTGTCTTCACTGCTTGTAAAAACTAATTATCAGATAATAGTCAAGATTAAATATTATCAACTATGTCTCCTGACTCTTATTTTATAAATTAATATCTGTACTTTGGTACAACTTTTGCCATATGCCTGTTTCCAAGCTTAGCTGTGCATTTGTAATATTATTGACAGCTTATTTTTAAACAATGTTTGATTTTAAATTCTGCTGGATGCCATTTACTATCAGTTAATTTAAACCCATTTCTTTTTAAAACTATCCATGTACAGACAATAAATTTCAACTAGCAATATAGTTTTAAGAAGAAAAAAAACAGTCGTATTAACATTTGTAAAATATAAAATAAGAAAATTTATTGGGGTTTTAATGAAGAAAAATATACTCTTTATAATAAGTATGAAATCAGTAATGATACAAATAGTTGCGGTTGAATAAATAATTCTTTTTCAAAAAGCCATCCACCACTTTATTGTTTATCTACTTACTTTTTGAGTAATATCTTATCTGGCTCTGAATAAAATGGCCATTCAAGTCTAACATCAGCCCATGCACCTCTGGCTAATGTATAGCTGTTGTCTCTATTAAGGGTGGCTACCTGTTGAAGTACCGTGCCCAGGGAGTTCTTGTCTTTTTCTCGAATGCCATCTTGGGAAAAAGGTAACCATAAAAGTCATGCTACAGTATCATAGTCATATATGTATTATAGTATATAGCTGCTTACCTATAAATAAACAAGAAATAATGAGGGTCTTATACAAAATTAAACTTAAATTACTATAAGCAAGAAAGTTAGAAAAGTTTCTCTTCTTAGTCTTCTTAAAATTTATTTTAAAATTCAGGAATATAATGACTTCATACTGCAATTCTATTTTGATCAAACATATTTTTTAAATCATACATCTAATTTTTTTTAAAATATCACACCAGTTTACCCTCGAACTCCTAAATTCAAATAAATTCATCTCAAACTCCTAAAATACATCTTAATAGTAAATAAATAAACCTACAGTATTTACAATGTATACAATAACTACTCTCATTGTGTTTCTAGTGGGATTGAGTTAAGATGACATCAAAAAAAGGTAAATTCTAAAAGTAGACAACCGACGTTTATATTAAAATTTGTTGTCACTTTGTTTTGCAGACCTGCCTTTGCTTTGGATATTAATTTATATTCAGTGAAAATGCAGATTACATTTTGACACACCATCACTGGTAAAAATAAAGTTACTGACGAAATTTAACGTGGCTCAAACTAATGTCAGATCAGGATAAAATAAAATTTATTAAAATAAGAATTAAGTAACAACTTTGACATCATTTAAAAAACATACCAAGTAACTTGATATTTATAATCTAGGAAAATCTGGGTTTTAAAAAAAAATTGGAATCAATATCCAGTAAGCCTATTTCCCGCTACTATTTTATACTCTGATAACTATCACAATGAAATAGTAAAAAGTATGTTGAAGCTTCAATCAAACATTAGTGGGAGAGTATTTGATAAATACCATATGGAGATATGGTGCCGTAAAGCTGACTAATTTTGTTTTCCACTTAAACTCTCTACAGGAAATTAGTGCCGTAATGGATACATCTAATACACCTTTACGATGCTCTCTGTTGAAATGTAAATTCAGATACCATGAATGCAGTCCTTCAATTATTAACTATCACAAGCTATAAATGAGTGAAAGGAACAGGAGTGTTGGAACCAAAACGGGGCAAATCAAACAGCTGTTTTGTGCCTTCTAAAAATAGATTTAAACGGCCCTCTCAAACCCTATAAAATTTGTCGAACTCCAATGTTGTTGTGCGCAACAGTTAAGAATGTGTTTCTACACTCACTGTGCTTCGCCGAACTAAATAATTATATGCCACAAAATAAAATCATGTAACACAGAAGAAAAAAAGTGAGGATTGACTAAAATTGTCACTAACTCTAACATGAGTGTTGCCGTGTCTATCAAGTTATTTATGAAAACACACAAAGCAACAATATGACCATCACTATCCTTACAAAAATGTGGTGATGTTAATTTTATTGATTTAAATATTTAGACCCCGCCCCCATACACACACGTACCCAAAATCTCCTAAATCAACACAACCACCTTCCCCTCTCAGGACAAATGTAATATAATTATAGTTGGTCCCCAACCAATCGTATTTCTAGATCCATTCACTGCTGGTTGATTAAAGTAGGTTAAAACCAACAATCACAAAAGTACTTTTTAATTTTAATTTTTTTTAATACAAAATTCTACTGGAATGTATATATTTTCAGAGCGGTGAAGTTGTAACGATCCTAAAAGACACCTAAAAATCGTAAATTGTACACAAAATTCCAACAGGCCCGATATAATTATTTCTTGCTTATGGAAGTGAAGAGAAATACCTTTTTGAAGCCTCAAAATAAGTTCTGGTTTTTTGTATGGCTTGAGTGCTAGTAAATGTATAATACGGTCCCTGCAATGTATAAATTATTTAGACATTATTGGTTATAAGCAGGCGAAAAGAGAAAATAGATCAGGTAAAGGTCAATATTAATTCTTTACTTGTATCACTGCATATTCAGCCGAATATTTTTTAAAATGGTTGATTCCATCAAGCTATGTAACACAGGAATTTCATCCATACAAGCCATGTCTACATGAAAATGTATAATTGGTGCTAAAAATTAAATTGCTATTTGCTCAAAGGTATGTATATGCCAATGACAAAACATCATTTAATGTTGTTCTATCACCATAATATGCTCACCTGTAAGGCATGTTAATGGCACCAGAAGATTGCTTTGTGGTTGAAGAGGTCAAAACACGTGACTGATTACTACTTGAAGGTTTAGAGACAGAATTATTGGAGCTAGGTGTGGGAGATTGTCTGCTCTGCACAATAACTGATGACGAATGACTAGAAGCAGGTACATTTGGACTTGCTGTTGAACTGGACAGTGGCAACGATGATGATGATGATGATGAAGAAGGTCCAAAAGCATGACGGCTGGTTCCACTGATGGAGGTCGTTGGTTTGGCTACAGAGGCTAAAGTGCTCGGTTTAGATACCGGCGGGGGAATTCTAAGACTTCCAGGAAGCAACACCTTTTTGACTCTTTTGCTAATATGACGACCACTAGGTTTAATCTCCTTGGTGCTGTTAAATAAATACATTTAATGAACATTAATTAATTACATTTACAGTTAGCATTAAAAAATATGCTATTGAAGTCACATACAATTTAATCCTATGTCCAAGAATACAAAATCAAACTTACCACACTTTTTTACTCTCTTCTTCTGCCATTGTCATTTTGGCACGAGTGCGGTCATACACATCATCAGTAGCAAGCACAGTTACCCTATGTTGCATAGTACCAAGACTTGACAAATTACTGAAATAATATAGTTTCAACTGGTTACTTCTTAAATATGCACTGATATGATCCTTTCAGTTTTATCTCAAACACCACATAGCATTTGATATGTTCTTTATAATTTTTTTTATTTTCACTTGTTTTTGTTTGATGAAGAAAGCTTTTTGCCAACATGTAAATCATTTCATTGGCTAAACCTTATTGAAGTCTACCCCTATCATTCATTATCAGTGAAATAACTTGATTTAGCAAAATATTCTTGTCCAAAATTTTGTTTCAAAATTTGAGTAATCAAAACTCATAGTTCTCTACAAACTAAAAGCTGTTAATAAGTGTTATTGTAGGGTAAAATGTGTAAAAATTAAAAAAGGGACACAACTGCATTTTCTGAACATACACTGCTTTTTCTAAGGTTATCTATCTTTAGTTCCAGACATTGGGGGGGGGGGAAGAAATAAAATAAGTGTTATTGTAGGGTAAAATGTGTAAAAATTAAAAAAGGGACACAACTGCATTTTCTGAACATACACTGCTTTTTCTAAGGTTATCTATCTTTAGTTCCAGACATTGGGGGGGGGGAGAAATACTGTTACTGTTATTTTATTAGGGTTTTTAATTTTGCAACAGGTAAATATGATTTTTTAATTACCCATGTGACAATTGTAATTGAACCCATTTATTGTTCATTCAGGCATATTAAAATCATTCCAGTTAAGAGCTTGGACAAAAACTTATTCATGGTGTAAAGGGGGAACATATTTTCAAAGCAAATAAATCATTTAATAAAACAAAACATTTTATTACTCAATGAATTACCCCAGAATTTAAAGAAATTCTTTTAAAAAATTCATTGCATTAAACATTTAACTGCAGCTTTCTCGCCTGAGAAACCATTGATAAAGCCATTACTTGATTAAGCATCAATTGAAGATCAATAATAAAATCATCAAGTGTAATTGATAGCTTGTTAAAAAAAAAAAAAATGTTTATTCTGCTATCTAGATCACAAAACATGGCCATTTTCAAAATATTAGCACTTACTTTGAAGTTTGTTGAATACAGTCAAAACTACCATTAAGATCTCCTGGTAATGCTGATATGGATATCTGGAATATTCGCTCTGGCTGATTTCCATGGCTAGGGATTTTAATTATCTGTGAATTATAAGGTGAAGGATTAATATTTTGCAACTGTCATTTCATTTTTTAAAGTTTAGTGAAACTAGTTATCTCTGAAAACAGAATACAAAAATCAAACACGATTTCTTTGTATTTTCCTTTTACTGCTTTCTTTGAAACCACATTCGTGAAATGACAAGAATATTGTTCACAAATCTTACCCCAGTATTTCCGTGAAATTGTATTGTTGCTTTTCCACTCTGTAAAGAAGAAAAGAAAATAAAGTTAAATGGAAGACTAATTCCATGACAAAAAGCAGCATATGAGATATAATAAGAAATAATTGACTCTTTTTCCCTATATGATGACCTCACAAATTTGCTCTGAAAAACAATAACAAAACTTATTAATTTAAAAACAGTGACAAGGTGATTTAAATTTTAATAGACTAGACTGTGACAAATGAGGAACCATCATGTTTTGATAGAATAAACTTACTAAGTTGTGTATCAAAATTTATTTCTAGAAATTTTGTTAAAAATGAAAGAGCTTAAAACAAAGCCCCAAAAAACTTTGTTCAGCTATGACTTGTTTATACGTTTTTGAGATAATATTGTAAAAATATAACAGTTTTGGTTTATCGGTCTTCTGTAGACGTAATTTACTGTGGGAGAAATTAACAATAAAAAATATCTCCTTGACCCAACCCCAAATTTTAAAAAATCAAACCAAGTTAACAAAACACAGAATAGACAGCTTTATAATAGTCAAAACAAAGCTAAAAAATTGTTTCCCAAACTTTTCTTTACACTGCGCCCCTATAAATGATTTGACAAGTCCTGCACTCCAAACAAATTGTGTTGCTAAGTCTCCCCCCACAAAAGTAACAATTCATTTTGAATTTTGCAAATAATGGAGTTCTAATTTATTTATTCAACTGCAAAAAAAGAACTAAGATAATAAACTTGTGACTTAGACACAAAGGAACATTTTTTTTTATCATATCATAACTTAAAATAATGCAGACCTCCCAACCTGCCAAGAAAAAAAACTTTCATCTTTGCCCTTGTTTCATTGTAATTTTTCTCACAATCTTCTAGTGCCCTTGTTTCATTGTAATTTTTCTCACAATCTTCTAGCAATCTGCGAGCCTGGAAACATTTCCTTGACTCTAGAACTAAAAAAGATCGGAGTTGGCTAAAGAAATATTTCCTTCAATAAGAAAGGTGGTAAATAAAACTTCCAATCTGATAACTGAATCATCCGATTCCTTAGCGAAGAAATTAGAGACAGATGTAGATTCACCTGCTTAGCTGCAATAGTTGTTTTGTTTGTGTAAAAATTTTTTTATTAATATCATTGTACCCACCACTTTCAATCAATTTTGAACCGCTTTAGGAATACCTCTAGTGTTGGCAGCATGCTGGAACCACTAGGCTTGTCACCATTGGAGGAACGACAAGGACAATCCAGGCTCTCCATTATATATAAGATAAATAATTAAACAGAAACTCGTCCCTCTCCCCCATAGACAGTGACGAGGCCATGACAGGCAATTCAGGCTCATACCAGCAAGAAGCCAGTAAAGGAGCTGCTCATTCCTGCCCAAGACAATCAGGGACTGGAACAAGCTTTCAAAAGGAACAGTTGAGGCGACAACACTAGACTCATTTGTGTCTATTGCCTCTGGCCTTCAAACCCCCAGCGCATAATTTCCTCACAAAGTGGCACTGGAAATCAGTCAAATGTCCTCATCAACACCCGGCACAGAAACATTACAAATCCCCTCTACATGCATAGGAGCCAAAATTATCAATAAATTGATTGTGGGCCCTTAATATGTAGAAGAAGAAGAAAAGCTTTAACATAAAAAAGTCACAACACAACTGAATTATTTTTTAGCCAAGTACAAGTATGAATCAAGATCAAATCAATTGATGATTGAAGAATGATTTATAGATTAGGGGGATTTGCTTTGATAAAAACAAGGCAGTGTCCACACATCTAGCGATGGACAAATAGTGTGTGGGATATTCAGCCAACGGGCATGTCACGCTTTATTTAACATTGTCCCCTTTTAACCATTTGTTCATTATATATACCAGCAATGGTTCTAGTATTTCTTTTGTAGAATTGAACATATTCCTATTTCATGTCAATGTCCAGACTAACTTGAATTTGTTGAAATGAAATACCGTAAACTCTGATCGACTATTAGCGGTCAAGTGACAAGGCTGCCAGACAAATATCTTGTGCGTAATACTCCACAACTTTGATACAACTGTCATGTGACTAGGTCAAATATATAACATAATAGTAATAGCCGGACGAATATCTCGAGAACTTATTCATAAAAACAAAGAAAGTGTCATCATCAAAATGCAACACTTCTAGTCATATCCAATTTATTAATATTTTTTTTGTCGCTTTCGGATTTTTATGATGGGCGAAAAATTATAATGTTCGGAAAATCTGAATTTAAAGGAGTTTTTCTGACTGACGAATGCAGGGTAAAAAATCTGTATAATTCCTACAAAATCGGAAGGGTTGGCAGGTCTGTAATGTCTCTTTTGTACTTAAAATCGTTTTTCCTCAAATCCCTTGAAATGACTCTTTACCCCTAGGGTTTTTCTTATCCCCACCACCCCAGGCTGTAAAACCCTGCAATAAATGTTCACTTACTATGAAAATAAGTGTCTTTTTTAAAAAGAAATTTGATTTAAAAAATACTATTTTAGAACCTTTATTAGAAAAGTGCACAAATTTTTTTTATTCCTTTCTTTGCATGGACCAAAGCAACAAATTATACAGAAATTTAAATCAACCATGTCCAGGCTGATTATGCAACATAAAATAATTGAAAATGTTTCTAATTTATAATTCACATAAATAAAAGTTTTGCCCTTTTCCAATCCAATTATCCAGATGTATTCCATCATTCAAACTATTTCTTTGAATTCTTATTCAAAGTTATTGCACATTTTCATATTTATAAAGTTTTGAAAAATGGTTAAACTGATGCTGAATGAATAAGTGAGTCGTAGAGGGCTTTTACATTCAAATGTGTATTATTTACATAGATTTTTTTTATAATAAAATTGATGAATGTTTAGTTTATGGAGAAATAACCTAGTTCTAGTAGAGCCCCCAGGTATTGATGACTTTAAATTAATGTAGCTGAGATCACATGACATCATTGTATCAAGATGGAAGAGGAAGCTGGAAATTTATATTGATAAAAGAAGGGTTCAAATTCATCCAGGGACATTCTCAGTTATAGAATTGTTAAGTTGAACAGACTAGAGTAGACGTAAAAGCGCCAGGGACACTTTCAAAATTGTTTACATTGACATACTTCAAAAAAAAACAACACAAGATTAACTGGTAGTAAAAAAATGTAACCCATAATCAGATTAACCTTTAACTAGGCTAGGCTTAATAAATTTAACTAAGGACTAATTGTTTTACTTAAGTCGGTCTAGATCTAGGCAAGTACAGTTTAAGCAACATTTATTTTAGGCTTTTATCACCCTTTTTTTAAATTTTACAATTAACTTTGGCTGAAAACATAAGTTAATTCATTAACATATGGTAGCACTAGGAAAAGCATAAGCATAGCTCTAACTCTAATACATTTTTTTGGCCAAATCTATCAAATCTAGGCCTATATATAAATTAGAAATAGGCCTGTCCTACCTTGGCTTATGCAGCACTGTTATAGTAGTTAGTTGGACCCACTAGTGTTTCCCCACCTTTTATACACTTCACATCCTAATTGTTTGACCAATCTCACACCTTAACTGTTTTTCTACTTTTAATAAGTCTCACATCCCTTATAAAAGAAACAATGCATTTCAAAATAATGGGACTTCTAATTTATTTAATGAATTGCATTTTCGGTAAATGTGCAGTTAACAGCATCGGTTTTGCCAAGAGTTGTCTCACCCTAAGGGCAGTGAGGTCACTTTGGGAAATCACAACCCTGAACTTAGGGTGACAGGACCAACAGCTGGGCCTAAACTATGAGAACGATAACTTTTTTTTCTGTTCTTGTTAAAATTCAACTTATAAGTTTCCGTTTCAAAAGGAAATAGGAAGAGAGAATCATCCTTGCTGATACCCCACAAGGTGAACACCAGATAAAAAGTGCTGTTTATTATGTTTTAAAATTAAATATCCGCATGCCACGCCACACATTTATATAATTTTTGTATCGCAATTTAACGGGACATTTCAACATAATTTTCTGAGGAGGGGAAACCACCTCCCTCCAAATTCAATAAAAAATATAAGAAACAAAATAATTTCTAAGGAGGTGTGTCCGTCCCCCCCCCCCCTCTCTTTTAAGACAAAAATTAATAAATCAGAGAAAAAACAAATAAATACAGTAAAAATTCTAAAAATTAAGAAACGAAAAAAACCACCCCCCTACAAATTCAATAAAAAAAATAAGAAACAAAATAATTTCTAAGGAAGTGTGTCCGTCCCCCCCCCCCCTCTTTTAAGACAAAAATTAATAAATGAGAGAAAAAACAAATAAATACAGTAAAATTTCTAAATATTGAGAAACGGAACTATGGTCGCTAGTTCACCTGGGGAACATCCATGACGTATAGGCCTATACTGTGGAAGACATTTATGGCCTGGCCACTAACTGCATTTTAACCAAATTTTCTAATTATGATGACATGGCTGAATTAGAAAGGAAAGTCAATAACTTAATAAACCCAACAGCTGACTTCACCCCCCATCAACTCAGTAATAGGCCTATGCTCTAGGCCTAAAACTAAATGACAATTCAAATTCAATATGTTTATGTTTTCCACCATATAGATATATATTAATAGCTGCTCCATCAAAGTAATCAAAGCCATTGGCCATATAGGACATCACTGACACTGGTATTTTTAAATATACCCAACTAAGTACAATAAAAATTAAAGAAGAAACACTGGCGAAAATCATGGGGTCATCAGTTAATATTACGATACCCACTCTTATACATTCAGTTAGCTAGTTATTAACTCATTATTATTAAGCCATAATTGGGCTAAGCCCAGCGTATTAGTGGTTAGTGGGCCTTTTCTTTCCTCCATTATGAAAACACGAAATAGAACCACCAAATGTTGACTATTTAAAGTATGAAATGATTATTTTAGACTACTCACCTTTATTTTAGAAAAATTATCTAATGTTTTCAAAGCTGTATCTGTCAATTTAAAATGAACTACTGATTTATTTTCTTCAGATAAAGTATTTGAAGCTAGACCATATTCCCGTCCTTCCACCAGTGTCGCCATTTTGGTCCTGCTCAAGGGACAGGTGCCAGCTATAGCCAGGTCTAAAAAAAAAAGATGATAAAATGTACAAGTTAACCTTTTATTATTGTATTATTATCTTTTTAAAGCGATAAAAATATTTTTTCTTTGATGTAAATATAAATAGTAAATACGTACGCTTTGATTATTATAAGTAAAAATAAATCTGAAGTCTTAAAGTTACATTTCTTGTGTGGGGAAGAGATGTCTGTTTATTATGTAAGACAATATGCCTATCATCCGAGAAAGCACATGATAATTTATTTAAAATTAAATTGTAAATTCTTGGTTATTTGAACCACTCATGTCATAAACAAAAGAAAATATTTCAACCACGTTTCATTATATATTATAAAAATACTTCTGGTACAGTGTGCGTCATGCCTTCACAGCTGATTAGAAGAATTAGTTTGTTAACTGGCAATTCATCATTATTCATTAGACTAAACTTTTTAAAATATACAGGGTGGGCCAATAAAAGTGAGAACATCTCGTAAAATGTGATTTAATTATTTTTTATTTTTTTTACTATGATGCATCTTTTAATGTTTTTTGCTTAACGTTTTTGTAATTTAGACATAGTCCAGCAAATTTTCTGCATGTTCTTTCAATATCTTTAGAAGATTAGATAGACTCAGAGTAAATATTTAAATATTTGAGTTTTGAAATAACTCATATGCTACGAGATGTTCTCACTTTTATTGGCCCACCCTGTATATAAAATTATACAAATAAAATTTATATAAGCCCTTTTATTTGTGTTAAAAATGTGACTTCCATACCAAATTATAAATAAACTTATCTTAATTTAACAAAATCATTTTAACATTTCACCATTTGGAACAACATAGTATTAATCTGATCAAATTGAGTGAATCCTTGGTTATGACAAGGCCTATGGGGTTCTCAAGAGGGCCATAGCCATGGTTAGAATTAGAAATTTATTTTAACTTTTCATCTCCACAACCTAAAAGCTCGCTCTCTGGTTCTGAAAAAACCGCTCAATTCTGATGGCAGACCCTGTCACAAATGAGATTTTCAGAAAACCTCCTCTTTTCGCTTTCCGGAGGGACAAGAGCCTTAGGGACATGCTAGTAAGAAGCCACCTCCCTACTATTAAAGCACATAAAGGCACAAAAAGTTGCAACCGTAGCCGTTGTAGCTCATGTCCCTACGTGATCGAAACTGATAAGATCACTTTCCCTCTGGAAGCATTCAGAATAAAAGATGGCTTTACCTGAACAAGTCGCAACGTGATTTACACCATCATTTGCAAAAAGTGCGGTAAATTATACATAGGAGAGACAGGTCGTCGCCTTGGGGACCGGTTCAGAGAGCACCTCTATAACATAAATAAGCACGCTCTTCTTCTTCTATATCTTAATTAAGGGCCCACGATCAATTATTATTATCATTTGGGCCCCTATGCATGTAGATGGTCCGGTCTCCGAACATTTCCATAGCCCTAACTATGATGGAATCTCAGACAACGCAATGACTGGTATACTCTATACTAGTAACACTACAGATAGAACCTATATGGAGAATAAATTAATAACCAGATTTGGTACGTTGTCTCCATATGGAATTAACCAAATCCACAATTTTACCTAGCTGCCATGTCTTTTTCCTGTTTCTTCTTCTTCTATATCGTAAGGGCCCACGATCAATTTATTGATCATTTTGGCACCTATGCATGTAGATGGGATTTGCAATGTTTCTGTTACTGGTGTTGATGAGGAAATCCTGCACTAGGGGTTTGAAGGCTTGTTTGGTTTTTACAATTATGTTAAAATCACTTACTTTCTACTTCTCTTTACTTTGTTTTTGTCTGGTTTTAGCGCCCTCTCCTATTTTTTTTTTCTGTTTTAGGTAAGATATTTATATTTATATTATGTAAATTTAATTTATACTTATTTAAATGTGTTTTATTTGTTTGTACTGATGAAAGCATGTGCCGAAACGTTTACTTGTGTATAATGTATAATTATTATTAAAGCGTAACTTATATTGTTATATTGACACAATTTGTTCGTGTCTTATTAATCTAATTTAGAATTAGAAGGAACTAAGATTATTTTCTTTTATTTTTAGTTTTAATTTTAATAATATGAGTGTGCTACAGAAAGGATCACCGAGAGGTAGCAAAAACCGGGGGAAATCATCGGAAACCTCAATTACGAGGGCATGATTACGAACTGTCCGTAAAATGCCGTAAATGTATGAGCAGGCCGTAAAAATTTCCTTTAAAAATACTTATTTGTAAAAGTTCGTAAGAACTAAATGTGGCAAAACTTTCGCCGTGTCGAACGTTTATAACACTCCCAGCAATAAGATCACGATCCTT
Source organism: Lymnaea stagnalis (assembly GCA_964033795.1). NCBI lineage: Eukaryota > Metazoa > Mollusca > Gastropoda > Lymnaeidae > Lymnaea > Lymnaea stagnalis. The sequence goes on from CAXITT010000295.1 coordinate 769,742, forward strand.
ACCAGAGGGGAGACGGTCTTTAGACGAACGATAATTGCGGGAGATTTCAATGCTCAGTCCCCCATCTGGGGATATCCAGAAAGGAACGCGTCTGGAAAGCACGTGGAGGAGGTCTGCCTCGAGACAAATCTCATCAGGCTGCAGGACGAAAAGAGTGCGCCCACTCTACTTCACACCGGACACGGCACGGAGTCCCGGCCAGACCTGACGCTCATATCCACAGATCTCGCGGCCAATCAGAGTCTGGAAGTCCTGGCAGAAATTGAGAGTGACCATCTTCTTATACTGCTTGAGATTGACATGGGGCAGACCAAAACCAGGTGTGAAAAACGCCACTGGCTTTTCCGAAAAGCCAAGTGGAATGATTTTGTAAGTCAGTGCGAGACCAAGCTCGGACTACTAGAAGTCGAATTGGCCGACTTAGACTTAGGCGCCGTCTATAAAGTACGTCACGCTATTTTTGACAATTTTTAAGTTACAATGCTAAGATTAGACTAGAAGTATAAATTATGTTTTGACAATTTTTCACCCCCCCCCCTGTCACAAACTGTCACAAATCTTGGACCCCCCCCCCCCCCAAAAGAACGTCACAGTTTCGAAAAAATTTTTTTTACAATTAACACCTAATTAAAATTTAATCTAAAACACACTTCACTATTAAACTGTATTAAAATATAAATAAAATTTCCTCTTAAAAGAACCATCACATTATTAAAATGACTTTAATAGAATAGTTAATTGTCAACAGTTGTCAAAGTTATTCATTGAAGCAGTAACTCAATCTAGATTGAATTTGAAAACAAAAATTGCAAAAATTAGACGAGACAATTATATAATACACATCATTTATCTGCTGCTTTTTCATTTAAAATAGGTGAGGTCAAGTTTTAGATAATCTTCCAATTAGGCAAACTTTTTACACAGGATTAGACGTAGATTAGCGAAACTTTTCCTCACCCAGTGATTAAATATTAAAAAGGACAGTGACATAATTAAGCAGCGGACAACATAGAAATAATAATACTTCAGGCATGACGAAAGTAAGGCTATATATAAAACGAGGCTTCGCAACAGCATACTAGCGCTCCTTGCGAGAGGAATCGTGAACAACACATTCAGGAGATAGGCATTTCATGCTATTTTGACATAAAGCTAATTCGAATGTTTCACAAAATTTGTGAAAATTATTTTAAAGCTTTTAAATTCTATTAAAAAATAAGAAATAAATTAGAAATGAAATTTTTAAAAATAAATGTATGACGTCACACATGGCCTGACCCCCCTCCCCCTGTCAAAAACTGTGACACTCTCTTACACCCCCTCCCCTCCCCCCTCTAGAGCGTGACGTACTTTATGGACGGCCCCTTAGATGCCGCCTTGGAGAAGTTTACTGGCACCATTCTGGAGATTGCTCGAAAGACGAGCCCCAGGTCGAACGGGAAAAAACAATACAACCCTTTTGCAACAAGGAGCTAGAAGAACTCGTAAAACGAAGAGCGAAAGCCCGGAAACAGGCCGCGAGAAAGAAGACACCTGCTGCTCGTGCAGGCTACAACCGACTTACGGCTGAAGTCCGGGCCGTTGTCCAAAAAGCGAAAAAATCGAAATGGGTCAGTGCATGTGAAAAGCTCGACCTCCAGGACGGCCGGAAGGTGTGGAATCTGCTTGGAAATCTTTCTGGCGCAGGGAAGATCGAAAAACCCGCAACCCATTCAGAACGATAAAGGCGTCGAGGCGAGCGACGCAAAAAGAGCACAGGCGCTCAGTGCTCACTTCGCCGAAGTGAACAAGAAAGCCGGAGAGACGGAAGAGCATCGAAATATCCGGCGTCTTAAGAAAAGTGGAGCTCGTATCCAACGTATTGGACCCCACCCCAAGATTTTCACGACCCCCCCCCCTAACAATGTAAGAATTGCACAGCGCACTAGGCAAGTGTAGGCACGCGAAAGCACCGGGTCCTGTTAAGGTTCATAATGAAATGTTAACTCCCCTGGGTAAACAGGGGAGAGAGATATTGCTGGCTCTCATAAACCGAACCTGGACTACAGGAATTTTACCGAAAAAGTGGAAACAAGCCATAGTTGTCCCGATACCAAAAAAGGGCAAACCAAGTCATTTACCAAGCAGCTATCGTCCAATATCGCTAATGTCATGTGTGGGGAAAATAGCTGAACGAATGGTAAATGGACGACTTTACTGGTTTCGGGAGAAAAGCAAGTGCTTACCACCGACGAAAGGTGGGTTCCGAAAGGGCCGCCAACCCATGGACCAGGTGATCCGTCTTGTCAAATCAATGACCAATGAGCTCCAAAAGAAAAATCACACGGTTGCAGTTTTCTTTGACCTCAATGAAGTGTACGACCGGGTATGGCGCACGGGCCTCATGTATAAGTTCCAGAAGCTCGGGATTTCTGGTAACATGTCCGCATGGGTGACGGACTTCCTCCGGAACAGGACCATTGCCACGTGGGTTAGCAGTAGTTTATCAGGTCAGCTAGCTCTGGAGGACGGAATCCCGCAAGGGTCCGCCCTCAGCTGCACCCTGTTCCTAGAGTACGTGTATGACTTGCAAGAGGAATTAGTATCCGAGAACGCGATGTTCGCAGATGATCTAGTAATTTGGAGCTCGGGAAAGGACATCCAACACTTGCAGAACCGGCCTCAAAACGACCTGCATAGAATCTAAGCCTGTGCGAGACAGTGGAAAATGGTCGTTAGCACGGACAAGATGGTTTACTCCAAGTTCACAAACGGAAGGAAGGCGCTTAAAGTCGAAACAAAGCTCTCCATTAACGGAAAAGAATTGGTATGGGACATGACACCTGTGTGTGTGGGCGTAAAGTTGGACCAAAAACTTCAGCTTCACAACCATATACGCGAACTGTACACTATAACTTCACAAAAATTAGAACTGGTGAAAAAGCTTGCTTGCACGAACTGAGGCGCTGACGCAAGACTACTAAGATCACTTTACCTCAGTTGCGTGAGAGGGGCTTTGGACTATAGCTTACCCGTTCAGACCTTCGCGAGCCGCACGGCTCTGGAAGAGCTGGATCGCATCCAAAACCGCGCTCTCAGGTTTGTATGCGGGGCGATACGCACGACACCCACATCGGCAGTGGAAGTCCTGTCAAACGTTGAACCGCTCGAAGTCAGGCGGGAAAAGGCGGTCCTAACGACGATTGAACAATACCGAAGAATGGACAGAGAAGAGCCCTGTTTCCAACTTCAGAACAATTGGGTTAAAAAGTCCACATTGAAGAGACCATCCTTCATGGACAAGGTGCACAGTCTCGAGGAAGACGTAATTTTACCCGGAAACATGGAAAAAGTGAAGGTGATCCCAGCACGGGGCCCTCACAAAAGCCTAACCCGACCAGACATACGACTTGACATGACAACCGCAGAAGCCAACAAAGCCAGTCCTCAACCAGAGGCTGTGCGGAAAACTATTAACGCTTACCCGGACAGCCTGGTCAAAGTCTTCACAGACGGCTCATGTTTTGCGGGGGGGGGGGGGGGGGGGGAGCGCAGTGGCTATGGTGTCCTTATCCAGTATCCCTTAGAGATAGCCACACCTGAGGAGCTATCTGGCCCAAGCGGAGGAAATAGAACGAGCCTTGATGCTTATATCGAGGCTATACTGGTTGCTCTGAAAAGGGTCCACCAAAGAGAAAAAATTTCCCGGACGTAGTGGTCTTCACCGAATCACGCTCAGCTTGCGAGCATGTGGGTGTGGGCTCGACGGAGACCGCGATGGTCACTACCATTCTGGAAACAGGAGGCAGAATCCATGCAAAAGGCGCTAAGGTAATCTTATAGTTTATCGCTTCGCGCTCAGAGGCGTCGCTTCATGACAGGGCGGATTTCTTAGCCAAAGAGGCTCAACCTCAACCAGACAAACCTATGACTCAGCTGGGAGTCATCACTTGGTTAAAAGACCATTTTAGGAACCAATGGCACAGATGTTCGGACACCGGGGCTACTGGGCGACAGCTGCAACGGAAAATGCAACGGCCAAGCAAGAGCGACCCCTGGTGGGAACTTAAAAGAGGAGAACAGAGCCTTATCACACTGATGAGGACGGGACACTGCGCGACACGCAGCTATCTCCACAGATTGGACAACAGAAGTGAACCAAGCTGCCGTCTTTGCGGTCAAGCCGAGGAGACGGTGGCTCACTTTGTGATCACGTGTCCGTGTAGTGGGATGGGGGCTGACGGGAGGGACCTTGAAGCCTGCCTTCATGATTATCTTTACGGTGACGCCCAGCAGATGAGGCGAGCCGCAGAAATCATGGCCAGGGTCATAAGAGAATAAATCTCGACCCAAAGAGTATTGACATTTATTAGTGGTCGGCAAATCGTGGCTGGACCAGTCTGTCACAAATCGGTTTGACTCCGAAAAACATGGATCTAGAAAAGTTCTTGAAAAGAAATTTGGCTCTCAAATTTTGTTTAATCGTCCTGCTGTTGATTTTGGGCTCTTTTGACTAATGAGTTTGCCGACCACTGAGCTAGGCCGACCATGTAACGTTTTCAATAGCACACAATAGAAAAAATTCCCTATAAGTGCGACCAGCAGCGCGTAAATGTGTGTTCAAGAGCCGCGAAAACTAAAATGTCTGCGCCAAAGGGATTTCTTACAAATAATTATACACATTTATGTTTTATTTTATACAAAGCGAATCAATTTAAATACAATAAATAGTTATAATTATATGTAAATGGGTTGGTTTGGCCTAATGATATAGAAGGAAAAATTCACAAAACCAAATGATGTGAGAAAAGTACATATCTATATATAGCTCTGTCTTTCCAAATAAAAAGAGTCTAATTTTATTATTTCCTAAATCTTCCTGTTCAAATGCGTTGACTTTGTTGTTGTTATTGATATTTTACTACAGCACAACAAAACCCGATTCCGTTACATTAGTAAAAAAAAAAAAAATTGAATATTTAGATGTTGAGACTTTGCAAGAAAAGGGGGAGACTAGTGCAATATGTCTTCCATTATTATCCAGGTATATCGGGTCATATATTCTACTGATATACGATTTTAATAGGCCACGAAGCATAAGCATACAAAAAAACAAGTATCAGCCATGGAAAACAAAAATGTGAAACGCTGCTGCATAGCCAATTTACCCATAGCTATTTCATTTACTTAACTTGAACGCAGTCCTTTAATTATTACCCATAGCTAGCGCCTTCTGGTGTTAACTCATTTGCAAATTCGCTCATTTTGGCTATTGTTAAGATCTCTATATTCAAATTTATCAAGAGCAATTTTATTATTAATGGTCATTTTATCGGAGATACCGATCTTACAAAAGCAGCCCCAGCGTAGTTTGTTGAAAGCTTTCCCAAAGTCAACGAAGACCATGATTAGTTATGAATACTACTCACGAGTTTGCTCAAAAATGATGTCAGTAGCTGATGTCAATGCAACACCCACCTTCCTGTCTTCGAATGTTCTCCAACGTTTAAAGAAGTGTGGTCTATAATGATAAAATAATTGAAACAATTTGGTCATGAACAGTGGCGTAGCTAGGGTTGGTGTCACCCGGTGCGGGCCGCACCCCACGCACCTGCCTCGCTACGCCACTGGTCATGAACGAAATTGAAGCTGGGAATAGGTTTCTTTTTTTAAAGTACGCATTTGTTGACATTTTTGTTTTTCTTTTAAGAAAGTGGGTGGGGGTGTTGGAGAGTAAGGCCATTGACTTCTTGAGATCACCAAGCTTTTTACTATTATTCCGCTCGCAGCTTCGAAGTGTGGCCATTTTGAGACATTTTGTCGTCAAAAAAATGAAACTATGCATGAAAGATTTTATTATTTTTAATGTGACACGTCAAAACGAAATAAATTGGTGTATCGCTTCTTTACTTTTTTAAGAAAAGGTTTATGTCCCTTGGTGTTACTTTGTGTCTTCATCAAATGTAGAGCCTACTTGTCCATTTTTTTATATTTAAAAAAAAATTTTTTTTTTAATTATTATATTTTTTGCCGAGGAAGGCTTTTAGCAGACACAATACATTAAAACAATGATGGTTTGTTGTTTAAAAATGTTTGCGATTTAATAGGATTGTTCGAATTGTGGAGAAAATGTGTTTTCATTATTTATGGACGTATAGCTCGATATATCACTAAAGTGTCAAAATTTGTTAGGCTTCGAGCCAAAAGAAAGGCTATAGTTTATCATTAAGATGGGCTATAGTTTACCATTAAGAATAAAGATAGAATATAGTTTACCATTAAGATGGGCTATAGTTTATCATTAAGATAAAATATAGTTTACCATTAAGATGAGCTATAGTTTATCATTAAGATAAAATATAGTTTACCATTAAGATGAGCTATAGTTTATCATTAAGATAAAATATAGTTTACCATTAAGATGAGCTATAGTTTATCGTTAAGTAGAATATAGTTTATCATTAAGATGAGCTATAGTTTATCATTAAGTAGAATATAGTTTACCATGGAGATAGAACATTGATTCCCATTGAGACATAATTTAGTTTATCACTTTGAGAATCAAGAAATGCTGATGACAATCATTTACCATCTTTACCATCTTTACCAGTGTTTGGTCCTAGACAACTCTATGCCGACTCAGACAACTCTATGCCGACTGAGACAACTCTATGCCGACTGAGACAACTCTATGCCGACTGAGACAACTCTATGCCGACTCAGACAACTCTATGCCGACTCAGACAACTCTATGCCGACTCAGACAACTCTATGCCGACTCAGACAACTCTATGCCGACTCAGACAACTCTATGCCGACTGAGACAACTCTATGCCGACTCAGACAACACACTGAATGAGACAACGCGTTGCCGACTCAGACAACTCGATGCCGACTCAGACAACTCTGTGCCGACTAAGGTATAAACTCGTGATGACGTCACGAAATCGTTAACTCATTCTACAGGGCAACTATTGGAAGCCTCCTTAATTTCAGTATTACCTGCTGGTGTGGGAATTCAACGTCTGATATTAAACACCGCATAAACCGACTAATCAAGAAAGCTAGGAACATGACACAAACTAAACATATATCACTTGAAGAACTATTTGAAGAAAAATATTTTTTGCAAAACTAAACACATTTTGGATGATACATCCCACCCTCTTCATCACAGATATTTAGGATCGGGCCGTTCGGGGCGAATTCTTTCCATCAGGGCGAAGACTGACAGATATAAAAATTCTTTTGTTCCCCAATCTGTACGAATTTACCGGCGTGCTTCCTCTGAAGTCACACATCTGAATGAGAACAAATAAGTCCCCGATTTTGCTAAGAGAACTCACTGAATGGCTGTTTGAAAATTGAAATAATTTATTATAAATGACTTGTGTTCAAATTGTTTTATTTTTGTGCTTAAAATGTATAGTGCAATAAAAAAAAAACATTTCCATTTATTTGGATCAATAAAAGTATCTTATCTTATCTTATCTTATTGTAAAATTGTATCTTTAAGCATCAAGTTATTTGTGGAACTTACAAATTGAAAACAATACAAATTTATGAAAACGTCAGGAATTGATAACGAATTTAAAGCTGTAAGAACATAATATCTCAAGTTTTGGACGTAAACAGGAAACACAGGTCTACCATTGTCCCAGATGCACTAACATTAAGCCGCAGTAAGTTTATCGCAATATTTCTAAATTTAGTATCAGGTTTTGGCCAACTCATTGGGCGATGGGAAGTCGTGGGTTCGAATCCCATTTCAAACACATGTGTTTAGTTTGTTGGGTTTTTTTAAACACTATTTTCTTGTCCATTATCTCCCAACTTGTAAATACAATCTTATTCCAGGCCTTCTTAATTTAAATACAACAGCCATATTAAGATAAATATTACAGAATTATTTTGTATTCCCCCCCCCCACCGAAAAAAACCTCCATGTCGCGTATCATCGTGTGTTTGTGTGTGTGTGTGTGTGTGTGTTATCTCCCAACTTGTAAATACAATCTTATTCCAGGCCTTCTTAATTTAAATACAACAGCCATATTAAGATAACTATTACAGAATTATTTTGTATTCCCCCCCCCCACCGAAAAAAACCTCCATGTCGCGTATCATCGTGTGTTTGTGTGTGTGTGTGTGTGTGTGTTTGTGTGTGTGTGTTACGCACTGCCTTCTCGTATTTTAAATTTATGGCTCATTCACACAGTGCACAACAAAGGACGATACCATAGAGAAATACAATAATAAAGTTACGACACGAAAAAAACAGTTGCCAATTAAAATTAGTAAGATTTAATTTGGCAATAATACAATTACAAAACTAAAGAAATATAATTACAAACCATCAACTTACAGAGTATTGGGAAATCTTGTCCCGGTCCACAATAAGTAGGCCTACAATGTGCCAATTAATAATGATGAATGATGAATGCGAATAAACACCTATGAGCACACAAAGAATAATACACGTCTCGTGAAGTTAAAAATATCTATCTGAATCTCTGCCCTTCAATCTCTGAATCCCCTTTTTATATCTATGCGTCGGTACAACCAACGCTTCTAGAAATGTCTTTACTTTTCTAATACAATCGCGAACATTCTACAAAATACTATTGAGAACATGTTAATTATTTTTAGTTGCTGTCGGAAGAAAACACGGTAACATGAAAAGAATAGGCCACGCCCATCTATGAACGTAGCGTGTGCCAGGAATCTAATTTGGGGTCAAGCAAAGTTCACGCACGGGGAAAGTGTCATACATAACAGTGTGTGTGTGTGTGTGTGTTTCATCGTCTGTTGTACTTGTCACGTTATGCAATTACTGCTTGAGTTGGAAATCTTCTTATCGCACGATTTCCTTTACGTTTGTATCATGTCTCTCTCTTCTGCATTGTATCAAGCCATCAATGTTTGAACGACTTCGTTTTCTAAGAGGAATTTTTCTTCTCCTTCTATATTTGGGAGGGCCCACGATCAATGTATTGATTATTCTGACTCCTCTGCATATTTTTTTACATATGTTAATTTTTTGTGTGGAATTAACAAACATTTTCAAAAAAACTTAATTAGTACCGCATAGTAAGCTAAAGTCCCGTTACGAGACACCGCTCCTTCAATCACCCGTGAAGCCATTGGCCAATCGTTCAAAATTTCAAAGCCAGGTACATGGGCTGCAATGCTCATGGGAAAGGGAGCGTACTCTGGATGTTACTTCATTAATCTCTTACTATCTCTGGAAAACGAGTGAATGAATGTATGTAGAGTTTTCTCCCAAATAGCCACTTGACTGAATCAAGAGTTCTCTCCCCAATGCCCACGTGACTTTGAATATAGAGTTCTCTCCCCAATAGCCATTTAGAGTCCTCTTCCCAAAAGCCATATAGAGTTCTCTCCCCAATAACCATCTGACTGAAAATAGCTTTCTATCCCCAAAAGCCATCTGACTGACATGGATTTCTCTCCCCAAAAGCCACCTGTCTGAATATTATTATAATTATTATTATTAGTGGTTTTATATAGCGTGGTATCCCAGCATAGGGCTGGGCTCACCACGCTGTACATACAATCTAACAAACATAATCATGAACTTTAAAACTAACATACATGAAATAAATTTTAAAAAAACAAATGCATATTCACTCCACACATTCATGAACTATTTACAAGCCAAGCCATGGACAGCTACCCAGTAGCATCGTTTATTGGTCAGAGGGGGAAATCAGTCAGGATAGTAGAGTTTAAAGAGATGTGTCTTGAGTGCCGTTTTGAAGGCTGTGTTGGTCGGTATATTGCAGGTGTGTAGCGGAAGAGAATTCCATTGTTTGGGAGGCACAGAAAGAGAAAGATCGTTCACCATATGTTTTTGTGCGTGTCTTGGGAACAGAAAGAATACGCGCGTCTGCAGAGGTGCGAAGCTGTCAAAGGGATGAATAGACAGAAAAGTTCGGTTAGATAGGAAGGGCAGGGATTCGAGAAAAAGTTATGGCAGAGAACCGAGGGTTTGTAGTCAATCAGTGCTTGTACAGGGAGCCAATGAAGTGAATGAAGTAGTGGTGTGACTTGATCACGTTCTTTTTCGTTGCCTTTAGAACTAGCCTGGAAAGTGAGTTTTAACCTTTTGTATTTTTTCTAAGACGTGTTTGGATGAACCTGAAAGAAGAGAGTTGCAATAGTCAAGACGAGAGAGAACAAGAGCATAGACTAGGGGTTTTTGTTGCGCTAACTGTGAGGAAGTGGTGGCTGGAGCTGATCTGACGGATAGCGGTGTATGCAGAGCGACAAATGTGAGAGATATGATTATCCAGAGACATGTTGTTGGACAGAATATAACCAAGATTCCTAGCGGAGGATGTAAACCGTATGTCGGAGTTACCTACTTGAAATGAATTTAGGAGAGCTGATTAAGAGGATGATTTGTGATCGTGAATAAAGAGTGCTTCCGTTTTGTCATCGTTAAGCTTTAACTTGCTGAGTGTCATCCATGTTTTGACATCACCAATGTTTTCCCGCAAAGTCCGGACAGTGGAATCGACAAGAGAAGGATGGGTATGTTTGTATAGCTGCGTTTCATCTGCAAATGACTGGTTCTCAACAGCATGCCTCCCAGGCAAGAGGGGCAGTGGCCTGGTATACAATGTAAATAGAACCGGGCCCACAACGGACCCCTGTGGCACTCCGTACACCAAGTCAGCACTGCCGGAGAGACATCCATCGACAGCGACGGCCTCTATTCTATCGGAAAGCTAGGACCTAAACCAAGCCAAAACTGAACCAAAAATTCTTAAGTAATTTTCAGGGGTTGTGTAAAGGGTTTCATGGTCAACAGTGTCAAAGGGCGCACTGAGGTCTAAGAGGATCAGGATGGAGATATCACCGCTGTCCAATGCGAGCAAGAGGTCATTGGTGACTCTCAAGAGAGCCGTCTCAGTAATATGGAAAGGTCTATAAGCCGACTGATTAGGACTGAGAAGAGAGGGGTCGTTTAAGTAAGCAAAACGTTGTTTTAGAACTAGTTTTTCAATGACTTTAGATAAAAATGATAAATTAGATACTGGTATATAGTTTAAAAAAATTATTTTCATCCAGACCAGGCTTCTTAAGCAATGGTGTGATGACAGCTGACTTGCAAATAGAGGGAACAGTGCCAGAAGACAAGCTTTCATTGACCATATGGGTTTTCGTTTTAGAGTTCTTTCCCCAATAGCCACCTGACTAAATATAGAGTTCTCTCCCCAATGGCCAGCTGACTAAATATAGAGTTCTCTCCCCAATAGCCACCTGACTAAATTTAGAGTTCACTCCCCAATAACCACCTGATTGAACATTTCAAAGCTGAAACAGCGGTGCAATGCCTCACTGGTTATCTTCTCTTAAAATACTTCCACTACCTTGCAAATTATAATATGGAGGATATATTCAAGGACCACTGTGGAGGAAATATTCAAGGACCCCTGTGGAGGACATATCCAAGGACCACTGTGAAGGGCATATCCAAGGACCACTGTGGAGGATTTTGTCAAGGACCCCTGTGGAGGACATTTTCAAGGAACACTGTGAAACACATTTTCAAGGACCACTGTGGAACACGTATTCAAGGACCACTGTGGAACACGTATTCAAGGGCCACTGTGAAACACATATTCAATGGCCACTATTTTAAACGAATCGATTGGAGAATAATACGTCACATTTTATAATTATATGGAGTAGAACATGGGTGGAGAACCCACCACGGTCCCAGTAAAAAAAAATAAAAGTGGCTCCTGGAGTATACATGCACTCTTGCGGTGTAATATCTGAACACAGCGTTTAGCTTTTTGTCTTTGAGATACAGTTTGGTTGAAATAAGTAGGTCAAGTGCTATTTTAACATTTGAATCTGCGTTTGTTTATGGGGGAGGGGGGTTACATCAACGCAAATGACATCGTTGACTGATGGGGTTATTTCGGAGGTAAAAAGTTAAGTCTAGGTAAAATACATTGAACAATAATGATCTATTTTAAAAAGGCTGGACGCTACAGACTTGTCACTGAAATCCTTGTTTCAATAAATTATTGTTAAGCCGCAGCCAATGTCTGATCCATTGACATTGGGTGTGATATGCTAGAACAGGTAGACTTTGGTACGTACATATCGATTAGTGCATGCGCCATTGGTTGTACGGTGTGGCCTGGTGTATTTTGTATGGCAATCAAGAAGGGAGAACTGAAGGTCAATGTTACATAAGTCCGGCGTTGGACACAGAGCCCCAGGCCGTTATACAAAGACATTCTTTTTCTGTTCAGTTTTATGTTATATATGATACCAACGTGCGCTAAGCAAAAGATCTATGTTCTAAATCAACATGAAAAATTGATGATGATTTTATACCAAAAAAAAGAGAATTAATGCTGATTATAAGCGACAAGAAAATAATTTTGATTGTATACACACAAGAAATTGATGTTGATTTTTTTACAGCAAGAAAATTGATGCTCATTGTATAGAACCAAAGCACGGAAATATATTACATTTCAGGTATTTCCATTACCACGAACGGGGTCAATTAAGTGGATAGCTTACTTTGATACCATCATTGATGTATCAACATTAAAGCTTTCAACAATTTTATTGAAAATTTATTAGTAGCTTGTAATCCATAGACTAGGGATAAGCCGTGGAAACTGAAGGAACTTGTAGCATGTGACCAACCTGTCAACTAACCTTAAAGTTGTTTGTAATTCATTAATAGACAATAACTATTAAACAACTGGAATCAATTGAATTCTTTTACAGTTTCATTCCCAGGATTTCCCGGGAAATCCCAGCTGGAAGAAAACTCAATCAATGCCTGTCTTCCAGGAAATGAGAAACTCTTATTTTTGTTACCGAAGCAAACCCGAATTTAAGTTGTTACTGAAGCCTGACTTCAAGTAGAGGGTTCGATTCCCATATATATTCGATTCCTCCGGTTTAGGAATATGTGTTTATTTATGTTAGTTTTTGTTGGTTTAAGAGGCTAATAAAGATTTATCTTTTAAAAGCACAGTGATGAAGTGGGGGCTAGTGCCACCCGGGGAGGGCAAAGATTTTTCGCCCCCCCCCACAAAATACTCTGCAGCCACCAGAAAATGCCGCTCATCGATGTATAGAAAAAGCGCATCACCGGGACTGACCAGCCCCTCTGCCCCACCCATCCTACACCAGTGGTTGAGCCACTCATGCGGAGATTAAACCATAAGAATTTGCATGTTGTCTTGAAATTTGGTGAGACAAGGTTTAGACATACAGCTAGGGATCAGAGACAAGGTTTCGACATACAGCTATGGACAAGCGACAATACTAAGACACAAAGCTAGGGATCAGATACAATTTTAAGATTTTGACGTACAGCTGGGGATCAGAGACAAGTTTGGACATACAGCTAGGGACAAGCGACAATACTAAGACATAAAGCTAAGGATCAGAGACAATTTTAAGATTTTGACGTACAGCTGGGGATCAGAGACAAGTTTGGACATACAGCTAGGGACAAGCGACAATACTAAGACATAAAGCTAGGGATCAGAGACAATTTTAAGATTTTGACATACAGCTGGGGATCAGTGAAAAGGTTTAGACGTACAGCTAGGGATCAGAGACAAGATTTAGATATGAAGCTAGGGATCAGAGACAAGATTTAGACATACAGCTAGGGATCGGAGTCAAGGTTTAGACATACATCTTGGGATCAGAGACAAGATTTGGACATAAAGCTTTGGATCAGAGAAAAGATTTAGACATAAAGCTATGGATCAGAGACAAGATTTAAACATACAGCTAGGGATCAGAGACAAGATTTAGATATACAGCTAGGGATCAGAGACAAGATTTAGACATACTGCTAGGGATCAGAGTCAAGGTTTAGACATACAGCTAGGGATCAGAGTCAAGGTTTAAACATACAGCTAGGGATCAGAGACAAGATATAGACATACAGCTAGGGATCAGCGACAAGATTTAGACATAAAGCTAGGGATCAGAGACAAGGTTTAGACATACAGCTGGGGATCAGAGACAAGATTTAGACATACAGCTATGGATCAGAGACAAGATTTAGACACAAAGCTATGACCAGAGACAAGATTTAGACATACAGCTAGGGATCAGAGACAAGATTTTGACATACAGCTAGGGATCAGAGACAAGATTTAGATATAAAGCTAGGACCAGAGACAAGATTTAGACATACAGCTAGGGATCAGAGACAAGCTTTTGACATACAGCTAGGGATCAGAGACAAGATTTAGACATACAGCTAGGGATCAGAGACAAGATTTAGACATACAGCTAGGGATCAGAGTCAAGATTTAGACATACAACTAGGGATCAGAGTCAAGATTAAGACATAAAGCTAGGATCAGAGAAAAGATTTAGACATACAGCTAGGGATCAGAGACAAGATTTAGACATACAGCTAGGGATCAGAGACAAGATTTAGACATACAGCTAGGGATCAGAGACAAGATTTAGACATACAGCTAGGGATCAGAGACAAGATTAAGACATAAAGCTAGGGATCAGAGACAAGATTTAGATATACAGCTAGGGATCAGAGACAAGATTTAGACATACAGCTAGGGATCAGAGACAAGATTAAGACATACAGCTAGGGATCAGAGACAAGATTTAGACATACAGCTAGGGATCAGAGACAAGATTTAGACATACAGCTAGGGATCAGAGACAAGATAAAGACATAAAGCTAGGATCAGAGACAAGATTTGGACATAAAGCTAGGGATCAGAGACAAGATTTTGACATACAGCTAGGGATCAGAGACAAGATTTAGATATACAGCTAGGGATCAGAGACAAGATTTAGACATACAGCTATGGATCAGAGACAAGATGTGGACATAAAGCTTTGGATCAGAGAAAAGATTTAGACATAAAGCTATGGATCAGAGACAAGAATTAGACATAAAGCTAGGGATCAGAGACAAGATTTAGACATACAGCTAGGGATCAGAATCAAGGTTTAGACATACAGCTAGGGATCAGCGACAAGATTTAGACATAAAGCTAGGGATCAGAGACAAGGTTTAGACATACAGCTGGGAATCAGAGACAAGATTTAGACATACAGCTAGGAATCAGAGACAAGATTTAGACATAAAGCTAGGATCAGAGACAAGATTTAAACATAAAGCTAGGGATCAGATTCAAGGTTTAGACATACAGCTAGGGATCAGAGACAAGATATAGACATACAGCTAGAGATCAGAGACAAGATTTAGACATAAAGCTAGGGATCAGAGACAAGGTTTAGACATACAGCTGGGGATCACAGACAAGATTTAGACATACAGCTAGGCATCAGAGACAAGATTTAAAAATACAACTAGGGATCAGAGACAAGATTAAGACATAAAGCTAGGATCAGAGACAAGATTTAGACATACAGCTAGGGATCAACGATTTAGACATACAGCTAGGGATCAGAGACAAGATTTAGACATACAGCTAGGGATCAGAGACAAGATTTAGACATACAGCTAGGGATCAGAGACAAGATTTAGACATAAAGCTAGGGATCAGATTCAAGGTTTAGACATACAGCTAGGGATCAGAGATAAGATATAGACATACAGCTAGGGATCAGCGACAAGATTTAGACATAAAGCTAGGGATCAGAGACAAGGTTTAGACATACAGCTGGGGATCAGAGACAACATTTTTGACATACAGCTAGGGATCAGAGACAAGATTTTGACATACAGCTAGGGATCAGAGACAAGATTTAGACATAAAGCTAGGACCAGAGACAAGATTTAGACATACAGCTAGGGATCAGAGACAAGATTTTGACATACAGCTAGGGATCAGAGACAAGATTTGGACATAAAAGGAACAGAAACAAGATTTTGACAAACTGCTAGGGATCAGAGACAAGATTTAGACATAAAGCAAGGACCAGAGACAAGATTTAGACATACAGCTAGGGATCAGAGACAAGATTTTGACATACAGCTAGGGATCAGAGACAAGATTTGGACATAAAGCTAGGATCAGAGACAAGATATAGACATAAAGCTAGGATCAGAGACAAGATTTAGACATACAGCTAGGGATCAGAGACAAGATTTAGACATGCAGCTAGGGATCAGAGACAAATTTAGACATACAGCTAGGGATCAGAGACAAGATTTAGACATACAGCTAGGGATCAGAGTCAAGATTTAGACATACAACTAGGGATCAGAGACAAGATTAAGACATAAAGCTAGGATCAGAGACAAGATTTAGACTTACAGCTAGGGATCAGAGACAAGATTTAGACATACAGCTAGGGATCAGAGACAAGATTTAGACATACAGCTAGGGATCACAGTCAAGATTTAGACATACAACTAGGGATCAGAGACAAGATTAAGACATAAAGCTAGGATCAGAGACAAGATTTAGATGTGCAGCTGGGGATCAGAGACAAGATTTAGACATACAGCTAGGGATCAGAGACAAGATTTAGACATACAACTAGGGATCAGAGACAAGATTATGACATAAAGCTAGGATCAGAGACAAGATTTAGACATACAGCTAGGGATCAGAGACAAGATTTAGACATACAGCTAGGGATCAGAGACAAGATTTAGACATACAGCTAGGGATCAGAGACAAGATTAAGACATAAAGCTAGGATCAGAGACAAGATTTAGACATAAAGCTAGGGATCAGAGACAAGATTTAGACATACATTTAGGGATCAGAGACAAGATTTAGATATACAGCTAGGGATCAGAGACAATATTTTGACATAAAGCTTTGGATCAGAGACAAGATTTAGACATACAGCTAGGGATCAGAGACAAGATTTAGATATACAGCTAGGGATCAGAGACAAGATTTAGACATACAGCTATTGATCAGAGACAAGATTTAGACACAAAGCTAGGACCAGAGACAAGATTTAGACATACAGCTAGGGATCAGAGACAAGATTTTGACATACAGCTAGGGATCAGAGACAAGATGTGGACATAAAGCTTTGGATCAGAGAAAAGATTTAGACATAAAGCTATGGATCAGAGACAAGATTTAGACATACATCTAGGGATCAGAGACAAGATTTAGATATACAGCTAGGGATCAGAGACAAGATTAAGACATAAAGCTAGGATCAGAGACAAGATTTAGACATAAAGCTAGGATCAGAGACAAGATTTAGACATACAGCTAGGGATCAGAGACAAGATTTAGACATACAGCTAGGGATCAGAGACAAGATTTAGATATACAGCTAGGGATCAGATACAAGATTTAGACATACAGCTATGGATCAGAGACAAGATTTAGACATAAAGCTAGGGATCAGAGACAAGATTTAGTTATACAGCTAGGGATCAGAGACAAGATTTAGACATAAAGCTAGGGATCAGAGACAAGATTTAGACATACAGCTAGGGATCAGAGACAAGATTAAGACATAAAGCTAGGATCAGAGACAAGATTTAGACATAAAGCTAGGGATCAGAGACAAGATTTAGACATACATCTAGGGATCAGAGACAAGATTTAGATATACAGCTAGGGATCAGAGACAAGATTAAGACATAAAGCTAGGATCAGAGACAAGATTTAGACATACAGCTAGGGATCAACGATTTAGACATACAGCTAGGGATCAGAGACATGATTTAGACATACAGCTAGGGATCAGAGACAAGATTTAGACATAAAGCTAGGGATTCGAGACAAGATTTAGTCATACAACTAGAGATCAGAGACAAGATTTAGACATACAGCAAGGGATCAGAGACAAAATTTAGACATACAGCTAGGGATCAAGTTGATTTTACCCAGGGGTCTAAACTCAAATCATCCGGGGGCCGCAGAAGGTAAAGACTGAGTGAGAGTGGGCCGCATTAAGTATCATACAAAAAACGATTAAAAATTCAATAAAGTACAACTGTTACACTCTGCTCAACCTTTATTAATAACAAATAAAAACATTATGGTTACTCCAAGACCTTGGCTTCACTTTGTTCCTCCTACTCATCGTTGCGAGAGACCTGGCAGCGCTTTTTCTTACAAAGCTGAGCAACATTTGGTTTGAGTTAGGAAGCAACTGAGACCCTCAGTATAGCTTGAGACCAATATTGGGCTTGAGTTAGGAAGCAACTGAGACCCTCAGTATAGCTTGAGACCAATATTGGGCTTGAGTGAGGAAGCAACTGAGACACTCAGTATAGCTTGAAGATGCTCATCAGTGCGTTTGACCCTGAACTTTGACTTGATCTTCTTGAAAAACCTGGAATTGCGGGAAGGTGGAGGGCAATGTTCTCATAATTTGTCCAAGCTTGTCTGTTGTTACATTCACCTCCCTGAACTTAGAATAATCGAGTTCAGAATTCCATTGAAGATCAATCAGCTCCATTTAAACCGCAAAAAATAAAATAATATAGCGGGGATGGGTATCTTCCACATTGAGGGAGAAAGGGCCAGCAAAAATGTTAAACGTGTCTCTGTGTGTAGAAAGGGCCAGCAAAAATGTGAAACGTGTCTCTGTGTGTAGAAAAGGCCAGCAAAAATGTGAAACGTGTCTCTGTGTGTAGAAAGGGCCAGCAAAAATGTGAAACGTGTCTCTGTGGGTAGAAAGGCCAGCAAAAATGTTAAACGTGTCTCTGTGTGTAGAAAGGGCCAGCAAAAATGTGAAACGTGTCTCTGTGTGTTTTAAAGTCTGCAAACCTGTAAAATCTGTGATAAAATGCTAACTTTGGCGAAAGTTTGGCTCATACAATGCTATAAATAAAACCTTTGAGTCCGATTTTTAAAAAAATTAAAAAATGGTTTTATTCAACATCTAAATCTATATAAACATAAAAATCAGAATTAGACTAGTCAGTTAGATTCTACTGAAACTGTCACGGAGGGCCACATTACAGGCAATATGAGAATGGGGCAAACGCGCGGGCCGCATTAACACTGAACTTTGCTGTCAGGTATCGGGCCGCAAAATATCGTCTTGCGGGCCGCAAGTGGCCCGCGATCCGCGAGTTCGAGACACCTTATTTAACCTCTTTGGGTACGAAATAGAATGCGACTTATCTAATATAACTATACTACTAAAAATAATCTTCGAGTTCTTTGCCGTATTGACCTACTCACCCGAACAGGCGATATTTTACAGTCAAATGTATCCACTGTCTCCGTCTTTGATCAAATGGATCTATAGAAGTTATCCCTCAGAGAAGAGAGAAGGGAAACCGTTGGCTCACAACTTCATCTCGTGTCCGTTGATGTGTTGGAGATTTCTGATTCCCCGCTGTTTTTTGTTCTCATACTCGAATCCATATCAAGCTGATTTACAATCAATGTATCTGATTTTATTTCAACATATTCACATATCCACAGTGGCGATAATTTTCTCGATAATTCTAAAAATATTGAGCGTATCGATTCCTACTAGAGAATCAACATGTTATTCTCTGGGCTGATTTTGTCAAGCAACTGCAATCAACAAAAAGGTCTTGACAGACCCGTTGTAAGACGCTTTGGGTTTCTGTTCGATTCAGTGGTGTTCTAAAGTATAAGGTTCGCGCGGTGGGTCGGTCATTCCTTGACGACCTTGATATACGTTCTTGTTGATGTAGGTAGGTTTAATTAAAATTTTGCGATAGTACGACGCACGCACAAATCAGTGACCAATCACGGGAAAGGGCGGGGGTCAGCTGGACCAAAAACCCTGGTGTTCACGGGGCGATCAAACACAAACAGGGATAAACTGCTTAATTTTAAACAGATCGGGTCATATTTGTCTTAATTTAAGAAAGAGCCATGTTCACTGTGGAATAATGAAGGGGAAAGATGATTTATTTCCCAAAGTGATCTTAAAAGTTGTTTTTTTAAAAAACAATTTAACCGTTGCTAAAAGCATAATATGTTGACCATTGTACCATGTGACTCAAAGCGTTGGTGGTCCCTGGCCTCGCGTGTCCGCTGAAAAGCACTGCACACTGTTTAACATAAGGAACTAAATATAAACGTATATAAATAAAGCACATGCAGTAATAATTGGTCTCTGGTAGAACATGCGAACATTTTATGGAACAAATTTAGGTTCTATTTCAGGTCACTGGTACAATTTACTGGGGCATTTCAGCATCCACTGGTACAGTTTACTGGAGTATTTCGGCGTCATTTAGTGGTTTGACAGCAGCGTATTCAAAGACAATTTATAAATACATTTCCACTTATTTAAAACAGCAACTGTTTCCAGGGGCGTGCTTTTGGGGAGGGCGTTTGTTTATAATATATCTTTTAAAATCTGTGATGGCAAATATAACTAAGTAAATAAATTCGAGAGTAATGTCGAAAATGAAGTCGGGTTGCGACATTAAATGAAACTCAAACAACACATGTGTTTGCCAAAGTCTGCAGATTGGGTGGGGGGTGGGGTCATATAACTCTCCAAACTGTGGTTGTGGACGACTGGTGTCTCATTTTCACTTGAAAATGTTTGAAGGTGTAATAAAGGAATAAATTTTTTTATCGATTATAGTATATCCTTGCTGTGCATTGAATTCTCTATCGTTCAGATCTCTTGGTTAGATGTGCCAAGTCGCTTAGAAAGGCATTGTGCCGCCCGGCGCGGACTTTGTGCTTGACAACAGCAACAACAACAAAACTCACACAAAAACAACAGTACGTGTACAGTTTATAGTGCTTTTTGCTAGTGAAACTTGAAAATAGCGAACCTTGAAATAACGATGTCCCTGGCAAATGCGCTAACGTGCCCTGGCTGATGACGTAAACAGCACCACTTTTATTTTGACCCCGATGTTTTGAGTTATTTCCAGGTTCCGCTATGTACAGAAAAGTGCTGGGCCGTGACATTGATCGGTGAGAGGGGGAGAAGACTGAAATCAAGGGCGCGGATGGCTCCCAATCCAAAAGGGAGGGGGTCTGGTGAAGGGGCTCATTTTTGAAATAAATTCATTGCACAAGGAGTCATTCAGGCGCATACAGGAATTTAATTATGCATCATTCTACAGAAGGATTTCTGTTATACTTAAGTTACTTGACCTTGTTGAGTTTATACACATCCTTTTTTGTTTTTATATAGTTTTCTTTTGTAATATTTATTTGAAATATTTTAAAACCATAAAACTATTTTGAAATAGTAGAACAATGTATGTGGAAGTTTGAATCAAAATACAGGACAATTAGATGTGAACGTATCGGCTATGAGCCTTCCTTAGCAAACAGGACAATTAAAAATACATCATTTGTCATTTGTCCTTTGAACGCAGTCCTTCATTTATTATCATTTATTATCTTTAAACCTTTTTATTATTTTTTTTTAATTTCCCATTAATAAATGAGTTTTTTAAAGGTATCAGCGCTTAACCAACTCAAAAAAGGATTTCATTTATAAATGTATTGGTCTAGCGTTCAATCCCTACCAAAGACTTAGTCAAGCAAAAACATCAAACACCCGGGTGGTGGGCATCGTTAACCTAGGATGGCAACTCATCTAAGAGATGGGCATCGTTAACCTAGGATGGCAACTCATCTAAGAGATGGGCATCGTTAATCTAGGATGGCAACTCATCTAAGAGATGGGCATCGTTAACCTAGGATGGCAACTCATCTAAGAGATGGGCATCGTTAATCTAGGATGGCAACTCATCTAAGAGATGGGCATCGTTAACCTAGGATGGCAACTCATCTAAGAGATGGGCATCGTTAACCTAGGATGGCAACTCATCTAAGAGATGGGCATCGTTAACCTAGGATGGCAACTCATCTAAGAGATGGGCATCGTTAATCTAGGATGGCAACTCATCTAAGAGATGGGCATCGTTAACCTAGGATGGCAACTCATCTAAGAGATGGGCATCGTTAACCTAGGATGGCAACTCATCTAAGAGATGGGCATCGTTAATCTAGGATGGCAACTCATCTAAGAGATGGGCATCGTTAACCTAGGATGGCAACTCATCTAAGAGATGGGCATCGTTAATCTAGGATGGCAACTCATCTAAGAGATGGGCATCGTTAACCTAGGATGGCAACTCATCTAAGAGATGGGCATCGTTAACCTAGGATGGCAACTCATATAAAAAAAACACAAAAAAAACTCTGAATTCAAACCCGGAGAGAGTCCCGTAGGCGGATAACATTGACATTATGAAAAATTCCGACAGCTCCTGCGACGCCACTGGTGCCAAGCTGCATCATCCGCATAGGATGTTCTCTTGGGTTATCCATCAGTGTAGAGAGACGCGATTTGCTGTGTAGGGGGACCAGCCTATCCTCGTAAAAATAAAATTCCCAGAACTTGAGATTTCGTTCTGCGAAGTCTGCCTCCATCGTAACATTAAGCAGACAGTTGTCAGGACAAATATATATATATATATATATACTGCTTTCCGGGTGTGTAAAGTGAGTTCTGGCGTTCAAAGCGCCCAAACTTTTATATTACCATCAAGGCCAAATGACCCAAGACGCGGTCTCTGGCATTTTAAAGAAATGTCCAACAACTAAAGGATGTTTCTTCTGCGTTATCTTTCCAGTCCGGGCCCACTACAATGAACGATCACTTTCTAAGGACACTGCATAGACAACTATGTGTTCCTATGTTGACCCTCAAAGGCAAAGGCTTTAATCAAGCCATGCATCATCCTACCATGGAAAGATTAGGATGGCATTGGCCCATATAACATATCATCGTTATGGAACTCTCAGGAAACAGGAGAAAATACCCTCACCCTCACTAGTGGTGGGAGAGGGGTTTGCGGGAGAGGAGTTAGTTGGAGAGGGGTTAGTGGGAGAGGGGTTAGTGGGAGAGGGGTTAGTGGGAGAGGGGTTAGTGGGAGAGGGGTTAGTGGGAGAGAGGCTAGTGGGAGAGGGGTTAGTGGGAGAGGGGTTAGCACAAAATTATTGTCTTAACTCTAAATGTAAACAGTCATACCATTTGTGTGTACGCATAATGGTGGCGATATCCTCACGATAATTTCATTCTATATTTGTTTAGTCCGATTCTTACACATTACTGACATTATCTAGAACATTGTCTCTTTTCGTCGCATAACTTGTATTTTAAAGCGATATCATTTGCGTGGTTTGCAGAGTCAGGAGGTTGCTATAATGGACACTTGTTGTCCGGGAAGTAATACATTATAAATGTTGTGTAAGGTCATATAAGGTCCAGACAACTAGTACACATTAAATGTTGTGTGCACTTACCATATAAGGTCCAGACAACTAGTACACATTAAATGTTGTGTCCACTTACCATATAAGGTCAAGACAACTAGTACACATTAAATGTTGTGTGCACTTACCATATAAGGTCCAGACAACTAGTACACATTAAATGTTGTGTGCACTTACCATATAAGGTCCAGACAACTAGTACACATTAAATGTTGTGTGCACTTAATCCTTAAGGTCGTACGACTATGATGTAAAGCAAATCTTGGCAGTGTAGATTTAAAACAAAAAACAGCCAACATGCAGCATAGGGAAGGTTCTCAAATTCAAACCATTCAAAGATGCTCTTGCTGACAATTGACTCGGGGCCACATGAGGATAGTTTAAAGACGATCCAGCAACTGCTCCATGGTCAACCTGCAACTGGACCATGAACAACCTGCAACTGGTCCATAACCAACCTACAACTGGACAATGAACAACCTGCAACTGGTCCATGAACAACCTGCAACGGGACAATGAACAACCTACAACTGGTCCATAACTAACCTGCACCTGGACAATGAACAACCTACAACTGGTCCATGAACAACCTGCAACTGTACCATGAACAACCTGACTGGTCCATGAACAATCTGCAACTGGACCATGAACAACCTGCAACTGGTCCATGAGCAGACTGTGCAAATGGACCATGAACAACCTGCAACTGTCCATAACCAATCTACAACTGGACAATGACCAACCTGCTATGTAACCATGACCGACCTATGTGATCATCACCAAACTATGTGATCATCACCAACCTATGTGATCATCACCAATCTATGTGATCATCACCAACCTATGTGATCATCACCAACTTATGTGATCATCACTAACCCATGTGATATGACCAACCTATATGATCATCACAAACCTATGTGATCATCACCAAACTATGTGATCATCACCAACCTATGTGATCATCACCAACCTATGTGATCATCACCAAACTATGTAATCATCACCAACCTATGTAATCATCACCAACCTATGTGATCATCACCAACCCATGTGATCATCATCAACACATGTGATATGACCAACCTATGTGATTATCACCAACCTATGTGATCATCCCCAACCTATGTGGTCATCACCTACTTATGTGATCATCACCAACCTATGTGATCATCACCAACCTATATGATCATCACAAACCTATGTGATCATCTCCAACCTATGTGATCACCACCAACCTATGTCATCATCACCAACCGATGTGATCATCACCAACCTATGTGATCATCACCAACCTATGTGATCATCACCAACATATGTGATCATGAACAACCTATGTGATCATCACCAACCTATGTGATCATCACCAACCTATGTTATCATCACCAACCTATGTGATCATCACCAACTGATGTGATCATTACCAACCTATGTTATCATCACCAACCTATGTGATCATCACCAACCTATGTGATCATCACAAACCTATGTGATCATCACCAACCGATGTGATCATCACCAACCTATTAGATCATCACCAACGTATGTGATCATCACCAACCTATTAGATCATCACCAACGTATGTGATCATCACCAACCTATGTGATCATGAACAACCTATGTGATCATGAACAACCTATGTGATCATGAACAACCTATGTGATCATGAACAACCTATGTGATCATGAACAACCTATTTCACAACAGCGGTCCCACGAAATCCTGACTGTAGTTGATTAAACGTTCTCGTGCAATCAGCGCCCTGGCTCTAAATAGAGAACCCTCACAGTTCATTAAAGCCCATGACCCAGCTTGAAGATTCGTTATCTTTCATCACACGGTGTGCTGGTGGCCATCACGGATTACCTCAGGCCTGGTCTATGGTCATCTTAACTTAACGCAGTCGTTGCGGGACTTTAAGGTGGTCATTTTAACGTGATTAACAGTACCGCAGCAATTGTGGCATTTGAAGAGCTTCTCGAATAACGTTACTTTTTTAAATTATCTGATCACCGATACTAATTTCAAATACGTTTTTTGCCCCTTATGTTTTCCCCACATATTTGTGCGCTGTTGCCTCGGCGACTATCTATCCACAGCAAGGCCTTATTGCCTTAAGAAGACACAAACAATTTGTGTACATAAAACAATGTAGGTTAAGCTTTAATAATGGTTACACAGACAACAAGTGCAAACGTTTAGGCAAATGTCTTATAGTCTCAGCGACTTTCTGCCCCCAAAAATTGCATTATTGTCTCCACGACTACCTGCCCCAAAAATTGCCTTGTTGTCTCAGCGACTATCTGTCCCAAACCAATTCGAGTCGTAGTTGCTCTTTATAAGGACACAATAGTCATTTTAATCTAGGCTTGTTTAAGTATATAAATGACGCAACTAGTGATTATCCTTTTTCTTGGTTAACTTATTGTTTTGTAATTTTTCACACAAAAAACACACACAAAAAAAAAACAACAATTACCAATTATGTCCCCAAAACTATCCATTTAATATAACATTTAATTTCAAAAGTCCCTTTAAAAAATTATGACTTAAACTGCAACCACACAAAAAATTCGGACCCTCCCAGCAGGTATTCGACTTCACTCTCCTGAGCCCAAGACTTAACCTTTAAACTCAAACTTCTTTAAGAAAGCCCACTTCAAATAACTCTTGTAAACTAACATTTATGAGACAATGAATAACAACATGTGATGAATTACAATTTAATTTGGAACACAAAAGTCAGGTAGAGCCGCATAAATGCATAAACTTGTAACAATAGTCTAAGTGATAAAAAATTGTATTCACCCAAAAAAATAAATAATAACCAGTTCATTACGATACTGGCAAGAGTCGATTACCCGGAGTTGGTGTCTGGAGTAAAAAACAACAACAAAGTTGTCCCAGATGACAGGGTTTTAATATACAAGTTACGGCAAGGTAGAAAACACTCGGCTCTGTGTTTACAAATAACCACAACTCTTTCATCATTCTCAAGCGTGTTATTGCAGAGACATTGTAGACAGGAACAAATCTTTCACAGCTTATGTGATCTAATTGTATGGTGTACAGTGTACACTATTAGATCAGTACACATGTAGACAGGAACCAATCTCTCACAGCTTATGTGATCTAATTGTATGTTGCACAGTGTACACTATTAGATCAGTACACATGTAGACAGGAACCAATCTCTCACAGCTTATGTGATCTAATTGTATGTTGTACAGTGTACACTATTAGATCAGTACACATGTAGACAGGAACCAACCTCTCACAGCTTATGTGATTTAATTGTATGGTGTACAGTGTACACAAGTAGAATAATACACAAGTAGACCAGGACACAAGCATTCCGGGACACACGTATACCAGCCCAGTACACAAATAGACTAGTACACCAATAAACCAGTACATAAATAAAACAGACCAGTAGACCAGTCAACTAGTAAAAAAAAACAGTACACACGTAGACCAGACCATCAGACCAGAACACAAGTAGACCAGCCCAGTACACAAGTAAACCAGTTCAGTACACAAGGAGAACAGTACACAAGCCGACCAGGACACAAACAGACGATGACACAAGCCGACCAGTGGACACGTATACCATCCCAGTACACGAATAGACCAGTACACAAGTAGATCAGTACACATGTAGACCAGTACATAAATAAACGGGACCAGTCGATCAGTCCACTAGTAAAGCAGCACACAAGCAGACCAGATTAGTGCACAAATAGACCAGTACACAAGTCGACCAGCCCAGTACACAAGTAAACCAGTAGAGCAGTACACAAGTCGACCAGCCCAGTACACAAGTAGACCAGTACAGTACACAAGTAGACCAGGACAGTACACACGTAGACCAGTACAGTACACAAGTAGACCAGTACAGTACACAAGCAGACCAGTACAGTACACAAGTAGACCAGTACACAAGTAGACCAGTACACAAGCCGATCAGACCAGCACACTGTCAAGGAAGTGGCTGTGATGGAGAAGATTTTCAGATTTTCTCCCTTAAAATTGAGATTCATATTCCTAATGGAATGTTGGCGTTTAAATCAATCAATTACCGTAGCTATTGAACACTTACTAAACACAGTATTTAATTTTCTTTGCTTCATATGAGAACTAAATTACATTCATTAACATTACATTTAAGGGGACCTGGTTATTATTAATACAATGAATTTTAAATAAATATGAAATGTCTTGGTTATTACTATTGCAACAATAACTATTTTAAAAATCACGAAAGGTCTTGGTTATTATTATTACAATGAATATTTAAGTAATCATGAAAGGTCCTGAGATTTATTATTGCAGTTACTGTTCATACAATCATGACAGGTCCTGAATCTAATTATTACAACTATTTAAATAAACATGAAAGATCTTTGGGGTGGGGGGGTGGGGTTAATGTGATGTAATTTGGGAAAAAACCTAAAGAAATGTATTTTTGGATAGTATTTAAAGTAATCTACGTGTCAATTTAAATTTTCCATGAGTTTTCGCATCATACATAGGATTTATTTGTTTCGTTTGGAAATTTTATTTTTTAATTTTCTATTTATAGGGCCCCAGTTTAATGACGAGTCAGTCGGTAAAGAAAATAGAGCAACTGGCGATTAGCTGGGAGTGCAGTTTACGTACAGAGTTATTATGGTGTCTACAATTAGGCCAAAGAACGTGAACACAATATAACACAGGGGTTCTAAAGTTATGGTCTGAAAGTTAATTGTAAGGCGTAGGGCACAGTCGCGGAGAATTAAAGTGCAAGTGTTCCGAGAGCTCTATCGTCTCAATGAGTGACACAACCCGATCAGGTGCTTGACAGACAGTGTAACACTTACACCCCTCCCTTACGTTATTGACAGACACATCGTTAAGTTATTGACAGAAACCCTTTTATGTTATTGACAGACACCCCCTTCTGTTATTGACAGACATCCCCTTCTGTTATTGACAGAACCCCCTTATGCTATTGATAGACACCCCTTCTGTTATTGACAGACACCCCTTCGTGTTATTGACAGACACCCCCTTCTGTTATTGACAGAAATTACCTTATGTTATTGACAGAACCCCTTGTGTTATTGACAGACACCCCCTTCTGTTATTGACAGACACCCCTTCTGTTATTGACAGACCCCCCTTGTGTTATTGACAGACACCCCCTTATGTAATTGAAAGACACCCCTCTCCGCTGACTTTATCATATAATAGAAAAGGGGTTCCCAAGCTGTGGTAAACGTATTCTTGGGGTATGCGCCCTGGCACTGGGCGGTGCGCACAAAATTATACTGATAATGGCGAAAAAAGAGAAAACATGTTGTTTGCACCCGATCCTATACATGAATCTATATTTCAATACTTGATTTGGGGCTGGGGGTGGGGTGAGAAGACTCCTAAATGTAAGTCTAATCAAGGGGTACGGGCGAAAGAAAAGTTTGAGAGGCGCTGACATAAATATAAAGTGGTTGGACAAAATAGATCCATTAGAGGCTACACCAGAGTGCCTACGTCATTAAAGGCTACACCAGATGGCCCTACGTCATTAGTGGCTACACCGTAATGACCTACTTTATTAGTGCCTACGTCATTAAAGGCTACACCAGATGGCCCTACGTCATTAGTGGCTACACCGTAATGACCTACTTTATTAAAGGCTACACCTGATGGCCTACGTCACTAGTGGCTACACCGTAATGACCTACTTTATTAGTGCCTACGTCATTAAAGGCTACACCAGATGGCCCTACGTCATTAGTGGCTACACCGTAATGACCTACTTTATTAGTGCCTACGTCATTAAAGGCTACACCAGATGGCCTACGTCTTTAGTGGCTACACCGTAATGACCTACTTTATTAGTGCCTACGTCATTAAAGGCTATACCAGATGGCCTACGTCATTAGTGGCTACACCGTAATGACCTACTTTATAGTGCCTACGTCATTAAAGGCTACACCAGATGGCCTACGTCATTATAGGCTAAACCGTAATGATCTACTTTATTACAGGCTACACCAGAAGGCATACGTCATCAGAGGCTAAACCATAATGGCTTAAGTAATTAAGGGGCTACACCATAATGGCCTACTTTATTAGAGGCTACATCAGATGGCATACGTCATTAGAGGCTGCACTATAATGGCATACTTCATGAGAGGCTACACGAGATGACCTACTTCACAAGAGGCTACGTCACAAGAGGCCTACGTCATTAGTGGCACGACATTTGGGAGTATTCCCGTGAAGACACAAGATGCAGTTCTGTTCGGTGTGTTAACCTTCAACTTCCCCACACATTAGTGGATGTCCGGAATTAAACGTACGATCGGCCGACGGTTGTTTATTGCTAAGGGTTAACATGACATGTTCTTCTCTTAAAAGAATCCGGGTTTCATTAAAAAAAAATCGGCTTTAGATATCAACAAAAATAAATCATAGAGGCTTACGAAAAAAAGTTTTTAAAAAAAATATTTATATGACTGAAAGCACGGAGATTACTATATAGTTTTTTTTTTTTTTATTCCTAAGCAATTAGACTTGTATCAAGGCAATTGGCGGGAACTACGTTCAAGTTCCTTTCTCGCTTTGCAGACGTGGGCTTTTTTTAAAAATGTTTTAAGACCCAAAAATAACGTAGTTTCATTTGTTTTGGTGGCTTAATCCTGTTCCTAGACTTCCTTGTTTGTTACATGTCTGCCTTTGTCTTTACAGGGCCCTATCAGATGTGTCAAACTCTATCACACGTTGGATCCAGATCAGTGGCGTAAGAAGTGGGTATAGGGGGTCCAACCCTAGCTGCGCCACCGGTCCGCCCCGGGGTAGCCTTAGCCTTAGCTACGCCCCTGGTCCAGACCTTGTCTTGGGTCACGTGCATTGTTCGTCCGTACCCAAAATCTGTCGCTTGGACCGTAAAAAAAGGGGGGGGGGGGGCGAAAACCGAAAAGGGACAGGGGGTATCCAAAAGTCATACGATGGTTTGGTCCCCATCAATTGTAATTATGTGGGGAAATTACAGAGGAATTTGGGATAACGATGTAGATGATGATATAGATGAAGATATAGATGATGATATAGATGATGATATAGATGAAGATATAGATGATGATATAGATGATGATATAGATGATGATATAGATGGTGATATAGATGATGATATAGATGGTGATATAGATGATGATATAGATGATGATATAGATGATGATATAGATGATGATATAGATGGTGATATAGATGATGATATAGATGATGATATAGATGATGTTATAGATGATGATATAGATGATGATATAGATGATGATATAGATGATGATATAGATGATGATACAGATGATGATATAGATGATGATATAGATGGTGATATAGATGGTGATATAGATGATGATATAGATGATGATACAGATGATGATATAGATGATGATACAGATGATGATATAGATGATGATATAGATGGTGATATAGATGGTGATATAGATGATGATATAGATGATGATACAGATGATGATATAGATGATGATATAGATGGTGATATAGATGGTGATATAGATGGTGATATAGATGATGATATAGATGATGATATAGATGATGATACAGATGATGATATAGATGATGATATAGATGAAGATATAGATGATGATATAGATGATGATATAGATGGTGATATAGATGGTGATATAGATGGTGATATATATGATGATATAGATGATGATACAGATGATGATATAGATGATGATACAGATGATGATATAGATGATGATATAGATGGTGATATAGATGGTGATATAGATGATGATATAGATGATGATACAGATGATGATATAGATGATGATATAGATGGTGATATAGATGGTGATATAGATGATGATATAGATGATGATATAGATGATGATATAGATGATGATATAAATGATGATATAGATGATGATATAGATGATGATATAGATGAAGATATAGATGATGATATAGATGATGATATAGATGGTGATATAGATGATGATACAGATGATGATATAGATGATGATATAGATGATGATGATATAGATGGTGATATAGATGATGATATAGATGATGATATAGATGATGATATAGATGATGATATAGATGATGATACAGATGATGATATAGATGATGATATAGATGATGATATAGATGATGATATAGATGGTGATATAGATGGTGATATAGATGATGCTATAGATGATGATACAGATGATGATATAGATGATGATATAGTTGATGATATAGATGATGATACAGATGATGATATAGATGATGATATAGATGATGATATAGATGATGATATAGATGGTGATATAGATGGTGATATAGATGATGATATAGATGATGATACAGACGATGATATAGATGATGATATAGATGGTGATATAGATGGTGATATAGATGATGATATAGATGATGATATAGATGATGATATAGATGATGATATAAATGATGATATAGATGATGATATAGATGATGATATAGATGAAGATATAGATGATGATATAGATGATGATATAGATGGTGATATAGATGATGATACAGATGATGATATAGATGATGATATAGATGATGATGATATAGATGGTGATATAGATGATGATATAGATGATGATATAGATGATGATATAGATGATGATATAGATGATGATATAGATGATGATACAGATGATGATATAGATGATGATATAGATGATGATATAGATGATGATATGGATGGTGATATAGATGGTGATATAGATGATGATATAGATGATGATACAGATGATGATATAGATGATGATATAGATGATGATATAGATGATGATACAGATGATGATATAGATGATGATATAGATGATGATATAGATGTGATATAGATGGTGATATAGATGATGATATAGATGATGATACAGACGATGATATAGATGATGATATAGATGGTGATATAGATGGTGATATAGATGATGATATAGATGATGATATATATGATGATATAGATGATGATATAGATGATGATATAGATGATGATATAGATGGTGATATAGATGGTGATATAGATGATGATATAGATGGTGATATAGATGGTGATATAGATGAAGATATAGATGATGATATAGATGATGATATAGATGATGATATAGATGGTGATATAGATGGTGATATAGATGATGATATAGATGGTGATATAGATGATGATATAGATGATGATATAGATGATGATATAGATGATGATATAGATGATGATATAGATGATGATATAGATGAAGATATAGATGATGATATAGATGATGATATAGATGGTGATATAGATGGTGATATAGATGATGATATAGATGGTGATATAGATGAAGATATAGATGATGATATAGATGATGATATAGATGATGATATAGATGAAACAAAGAATCATGTTTCCATTAAAATATTTAACAATATTGAGAACGGCCAACTATCCAATGGTCTCGATTGACGGGAGTAGGTGTAGGACGTGCCACAAACTCTAGCCGCACCGGTGCTTGTAAGTTCCAATTATTCAAAGTTTATTATAATCGACGTAGAAACACAAGCTAAAACAACATTTATCAATGTGCTGAAAATGAATGTGTGCAATTTAATCAAACTAAAATTGTCCATTTATTTAAACCAATTAAAGAATCTTATCTTATCCCAGATTGGTAAAAATAGCGTGTCCCATCTCAGATAACCTCGCAAACACTGTCATTATCATCATGGGTTGGTATCAAGTATCATCTTATTGTAGCTAATCAAATATTGCTCTAGGTAATAACTGTCAAGTTCTAATCTTGTATTTGGTCACGTGCGTTCATTTATGGAAAAAGTCTACATCTGAGGCTTCTTTCAGTATGAGGCCTGGGCTAAACATTAACCCCCTTTAACCTATGACCCCCCCTCCCCATTCCTCAATATTTGTCCCATGAGAAGACAGGCTAGAAGTAATACACAAGTATTCCACTCAGTAATGGTTTTATACCCATGACTATGATACACTTCTCATACAAAAAGTTCTTCAGAGATTTTGAACGCATAAAATTTATTCGAAAGTAGATTCAAGTAAGAAGTA
Organism: Lymnaea stagnalis; assembly: GCA_964033795.1. Classification (NCBI taxonomy): domain Eukaryota; kingdom Metazoa; phylum Mollusca; class Gastropoda; family Lymnaeidae; genus Lymnaea; species Lymnaea stagnalis. The sequence goes on from CAXITT010000295.1 coordinate 802,992, forward strand.
TTAACGAATGAATAGTCGTTCTCTTCCCTCCAAAAACATAACACACACGATAGGACATTTCAAACCTTGCGTGTTGCCCCGCGGCGTGCCTTGATTAAATGACGTATATATTTAATTATTATATTATATTACTGTATTTACGCGCATATAAGACGAATTTAGAACTGTAAAATACAATACTAAAATCAGGGGGGTCGGCTTATGTGCGCATAAAACAAAATGGACACAAGGACGGACACTAATGGCAATTTTCCAGCAACACATTTTCATCGCTATCTGAGTCTTTATTTGGTTGTGTGTACAGAGTTCTACTATATGTACACAGAGGTGTCACTTCAAAGAATTTAATGTATGCATAGCTCATAATTATACTGAGTATGAAAGAGCAGAACACGTTTTTGTGTCATTCCAAAAGGTAAACAAACTGGTATGTAACATAAAAGTAAGCATTTTACATCTTGACAGTAACACATTTCTATGAACCAAAAATATGGAGTAAAATTAGACAATTGTATGGTCGGCTTATATGTGGGTTTATTTGCAAAAAACTGGCCATTTTAAAGCAGTTTTAGGGCGTCGGCTTATATGCGATGTAGGCTTATATGCGATGTAGGCTTATATGCGAGTATATACGGTATATTAAATTATATAATGTTGGTGATTAATTAAGCAATGTACCATCCGGGGCGGTTGCCCCTTCACCCCTCTTAGGTACGCTACTCGTCCCGGTTTCAGCGCTACACAACAATGTAAGACTAGATATCCTCCCTTCACCTTTTTTTTTCTGTATCGTATTTACGCCACTGAAGCAAGCTGTCACAAAATGCCATAAAAATTTATTCATGAAATTGTTAACAATAATTTCCGTTTCCAGCAGTCAACCTGTCAATCTTATACCCAACGACCTTCGCTTACTAACGACTCAAAGCAACAAAGGACTTCCTGTCTAACATAAACAAGCACGTCATAAATCCCATCAGTGGCCTCCCCCTGAAAGAAAAATTGTCAATCCTTTATTTTGTCAAGTGCAGTTAGTTGTCATCCGGTACAAATCATTTTTTCAAGCACACACTTCCGTTCTCATGCAAGCATGTTGTGTCTATTTGTTATCTTTACAATACGTGGATGTGTAGTAGATGTTACCTTCAAAGTCTGAATAATTTGGCTAGTAGATGTTACCTTAAAGGTCTAAATTATTTGTGTGGTTGGTATTAATCTTTGAAGTCAAAGTTATTTGTTTATTAATATATGTAAGGTCTGAATTATTTGAACCACCTAGATAGTATATACCATATATGAGCATTCAACATTTAAGAGACCAGGGGTCCTCAAATTGGATTTTGCCACTAGAGTAGGGGTATATATATATATATACATACAGTGGCGTAGCGAGGGGGTGCGGGGGTGCGGACCGCACCGGGTGACACCAATTTAGGGGCGACACCCGATTGAAAAATTACATATTTACATAGCACACAGTTCTCGGTCTAACCGAGATTCATAAAAGTATAACCGATCACATATACATTTTTTCACAAATGTAATCAATCCAAATGCGGGCTTTGTTAAAAGTTCAAGGTTGATGCGTCAGAAATGTAATGACCCTATGTTTAGCTCAGAAAAACACAGTCATTATTTCATGCCGTTTGAAGTGTTCGGTAACTTCCTTAAGTGACAGGAGGCTATATTTATCTAAATTCTGAGAAATAGGGCTTTCCATTGATACCAAATAAGTGTGGTCGGGTGGTTACAAGTATAACAATCGGTAAAAATTCAAAACATAAAAAATGAATTTTACCCATTTATAGGGTTAAAAAATATATTATTTTACACAATTATAAATCGTTTAATGATTAATTCTTATTTATTTAAATTTATATAAAGAAAAGTTTTTTTGAAGACATATATAATATTATATATCGAAACCCAAAAGGTATCTTGGCTTTCACCAGAAATCCAAAATGAATTTATAAGTGTCCTTGCAAATCATGTGAAGGAGATTCTTATCATGGATATAAAGCCTGCGAGGTATTTTGGAATTATGTTCGAAAGGACACCTGATAGATCACACATTGACCAGACGTTTGTATCGATCAGATATGTGATAATCCACAATGGGAAAATTGAAAAGAGAGGAATGTTCCTTGCATTTTTCCCGTTAAGATTGAAAAAAATCTGATGAGCTCAGTTCTGACATTCTAACAAACTAAAGCGTGATGGACTAGACATACTGATGTTCAGAGCTTAGGGTTACGATAATTCTGCTCTAATGTATGGAATCCATGGAGGTGTTCAAGCCATTCGGAAAATAAATAATAAGAAAGCAATTTTTAAAGGATGTGTGGGCCATTCACTTGTGTGGTCAATACTCTTTTGTAGATAATGCTCCATGTATTACATTATTCGGTACTCTTGAAAGAACATTTTCCTTCTTTGCTGCATCCAATAATCGATGGAATGTCCTAACTGAACACACTGGAATGTCGGTGAAATGACAGTCAACAACGCGTTGGAGTGCTGATCATGCTACTCTTAAAATAGTGAAAGATATGTTTGATGAATTTTGGGAGGCGATTAAAGCTCTATGTCATCACCTTGTAAAAATGTGCATACAAGAGGTTAAGCACAAGATCTTTTACAAGTTGTCTGTGATTTCACGTTTATCTGCTACTTTTAACTTTGGGCTGATCTACTTGAGGAAGTTAATCTTACGCCGTATCTGCAGATTTAAGGGATTACTCTTGACAAAGTGAGGACAAACCTAGAGACATCAAGATTGTTTCTGCACGAGAAGCGCCGCCACTTGGTGGAGAATGCTATTGAAAGGGAACTTTTAAAATCAGACCAATATGGAATTTTGGTAGAGAGAAGATTAAGGTTTAAGAAGAGAATGCCAGGATAACAATTAGTAGATGCTGGACTTCATCTGCGAGAAGAAAACAGTAGGGAGATGCTGGAGTGTACTGATCGCTTTCATTCTGAACTCCACATCAGATCATCAGTGATCAAGGAAGTACCAGATATGTGTGGGTCTGTTCAACCCAAGAGTCTAGTATCAGCAAGTGAAGAAGATTTATTGGTATCCGTTCCAAAATTAATTTCTTTCAATGATGAGTTATCAGAAGATGAACTTTAAAAAGAAATATCAAGGCTTAGAAGACACCTGAAAGCAGCTGATTTCTCAAATTCATGGACTGGTCAGTATTTTATGTTTTGAAATTCAAAGCTGAATGGGACTTCCTAGAATCTCTTCCAATACTCTCGCTTTAATTTTTTCTTACGATATATGTGTATGTGGCTTCATGTGAGCGGAGCTTTTCAAAACTAAGGCTTATCAAGAAATAAAGATCATTTAGATTTTCTTAAAGATCACTTAGTTTGTTGTAAAGATCTTTTAGTTTGTTCTTAAATATAGCTTAGTTTGTTGTTAAATATCGTTTGTTTGTTCTCAAAGATCGCTTAATTGGTTCTTAAAGATCGCTTTATTTGTTTGTAAAGATCGTTTAGTTTGTTCTAAAGACCACTTAATTTTTGTTTAAGATCGTTTAGTTTGTTCTTAAATGTTGCTTAGTGTGTTGTTAAATATCGCTTTCGCTGAGTATTAGATGACCGAAAACCTGAGTAACTTTCGGCCGGATGGCCGAAAGTCTAAGTCAATTTCGGCCGAAACCGAAAAAACTGAAAGTTAACTTTTCTCTTTTGGCCGAAACCGAAATTAAGCTGAAAGTTAACTTTCAGTTTCGGCCGAAACCGAAACTTGGCCGAAAGTGATAAAATGGTCACTTTCGGCGCCGAAACCGAAGCCGAAATTCGGTCGGTCTCTACTCCGGCGTCTCCTTGTATAACGATTATTATATTCTTTGGCTGCCATTATTCGTACCCGGGTGCCAGAAGTGAGAGGTTGGGATTAAAAAACTATTTAAAATATTATTGTTGGGTTTGTAAGACAAAATGAGGTATCCGATGAAAGATAATTGAATGGATTATTATATTATATGTTAGTAAGCTTACTTCTTCAGTTTAACTAAAATAAACTACCACAATTGACATCCGATGGTATTTAGTCTAAAGGGACCCGGGTCCGAATAGCGGCTATGCGTACCCGGGTGCGAATAGCCACTTCGATATTCTTTTATCATTGTATCAGCCAGGGGGCGCGAGGGGGTGCTTTTTTTTTTTTTTTTTTTTTTAAAAAAAAAAGGGGGGGTGGGCAAGGAGACACGAAGTAATGGGGTAAACCCTAAATTTAACTTCCAATAACAAAAAAAAATTAAACTAGAAATTTGACACCAAAGTAACTGATACATTAAAAATACCTGCAAATTTGGGGAGTTTGTTAAGAAAATTAATATCTAGGTATTTTCATTCAACATAGAAAACTTCCCACTTTTTTTGACAGCGAAGCGAAATATACTCCAACAATTTATTTTTAAAAAATAGCAATTTCCGAAAAACTTGAGATGGTGTCGAGCTGTTATTGGGGCTCAAATGTAGACCAAACAAAACGTGTCTATCTCCACCCAACGGATTATGTGTGTCCTCAGAGGCGGATTATCAGTTATTTGGCTGGTTTAATGATATGCCCTTATCGCATGAATTTGGCTGGTTTAAAAATAGACTCTTATCTCTTGATTGCCAAAATTATATTTGAAGTCCAAATCTAGAGGGAATTTTGTTGAACAAATGAAAAGCTGAAAAAATATTATGAAAAAAATTAACCAACCTTTGATAGAGCGTGCTAATAATAAGTATATCGCGTTTGTCGTTGCTGCTATTATGTACAGTGATATTATTTTAATATGGACAATAGTATTATTTTAATAATTACAGTAATATTATTTTAAAATGATATTTTATGCAATAAACAAACGTTCAAACTTCTCAGCTCCACCTCAGAGAGGCGTTGCCAGACATCCGTTGATTTTAGAGCAGTCGGTAAAACAATTTCATAAAATGACTTGTGGTAAACTCAGTAAGACATTTTGGATGTCCATAACAAAATGAGAATTCTTTTTAAAAAGGCTTTTGAAGCGAAACAAACAAATGGCTTTGGTCAGTCTGTGTCGCTACTGTAAGTGAGATTTGGGAAGTCTGTGTCGCTACTGTAGTGAGATTTGGGAAGTCTGTGTCGCATCTGTAATTGAGATTTAAGAAGTCTATGTCGCTACTGTAGTGAGATTTGGAAAGTCTGTGTCGCTACTGTAAGTGACATTTGGGCAGTCTGTGTCGCTTCTGTAGTGAGATTTGGGCAGTCTGTGTCGCTACTGTAAGGGATATTTGGGCAGTCTGTGTCGCTTCTGTAAGTGAGATTTGGGAAGTCTGTGTCGCTACTGTAAGTGACATTTGGTCAGTCTGTGTCGCTTCTGTAGTGATATTTTGGAAGTCTGTGTCGCATCTGTAATTGGGATTTGGGCAGTCTGTGTCGCTTCTGTAGTGAGATTTGTGAAGTCTGTGTCACTACTGTAAGTGACATTTGGGAAGTCTGTGTCGCTTCTGTAGTGAGATTTGGGAAGTCTGTGTCACTACTGTAAGTGACACTTGGGCAGTCTGTGTCGCTTCTGTAGTGAGATTTGGGAAGTCTGTGTCACTACTGTAAGTGATATTTGGGCAGTCTGTGTCGCTTCTGTAATTGTTTTTTTATTGCAAGTCCGGAAGTTAGGTTGTATTCCAAGGCCGGAAGTTAGGTTGTATTCCAAGGCCGGAAGTTAGGTTGTATTCCAAGGCCGGAAGTTAGGTTGTATTCCAAGGCCGGAAGTTAGGATTTATTGTTTAAAGGCCTGCAGTTAAGGTGTTTTGTCCAAATTAAAAAAAAATACTTATAAAATGGGCTATATTTCCTAAGTATTTAACCTAGAACCATTTGAAATTCAGGTGTTTTCTATGACCCATGACCACAAAACATGACCCTAATCTAATGACACACAAAACATGACCCTAATCTAAGGACACACAAAACATGACCCTAACCCTAACACCGGTCAGATGAAAAGACATACTAAAAAATTGGCTATCAAATAACTTTTTTTGCTCTATGTTAAACTCATTTAGAATTCGAAACATTCAATGAATAGTTTGTCTAATTAATGTAAATTATATTTTCAATCATCGTTTGAATGTCTCAATGTAAGGCTTTCTGTGACCTTGGCTTGTTTTATGTCTCATTGTAAGGTTATCCTTGACCTTGACTTGTTTTATGTCTCATTGTAAGGTTATCCGTGACCTTGGCTTGTTTTATGGATGTCTCATTGTAAGGTTATCCGTGACCTTGGCTTGTTTTATGGATGTCTCATTGTAAGGTTATCAGTGACCTTGGCTTGTTTTATGGATGTCTCATTGTAAGGTTACCCGTGACCTTGGCTTGTTTTATGAATGTCTAATTGTAAGGTTATCCTTGACCTTGACTTGTTTTATGTCTCATTGTAAGGTTATCCGTGACCTTCGCTTGTTTTATTGATGTCTCATTGTAAGGTTATCCGTGACCTTGGCTTGTTTTATGGATGTCTCATTGTCAGGTTATCCGTGACCTTGGCTTGTTTTATGGATGTCTCATTGTAAGGTTACCCGTGACCTTTGCTTGTTTTATGAATGTCTCATTGTAAGGTTATCCGTGACCTTGGCTTCTTTTATGGATGTCTCATTGTAAGATTATCCGTGACATCCACCAGTGTATGACTTGGTCACTCCAATCCACCACTGTATGACTTGGCCACTCCAATCCACTACTGTTTAGTTGTGTTCTCTGGCCCTTGTCGGACGTTATGCTGGTGCTGGCATCAGTGCTGTCTTAAGGTGTTACTTACTGACTTATATTGGGAGAAATTAATCTCCTATTTTAAATTTATGGCTCGTTCAAACAGTGCCTAACAAAGGACGATACCATATAGAAATACAAAAACATAAGTTCGACACCCAAAACAGTACCAATTACAATTAATGAGATTTAATTCAGTAATAATACAATTATAAACAAAAGAAATATAATTACAAATCATCAACTTACAGAGTATAATAGAACTGGTACCAATGAATGAAGAATGCGAATAAACACATATAAGAACACAAAGAATAATACATGTCTCGTAAAGTTAAAAAAATATCTATCAATCTCTCTGAATCTCCCTGAATCTCCGACCCTCTGTGCCTGTCAATCCTTTATATATGTGGGTCTACCGACGCGCCTAGAAACGCCTTTACTTTTTCAGAACAAATCGAGAACCTTCGATAAGACACTAGTAGGCATACTAACCAATGTGTAATTGGCCGTCAGTTGTAAACAAGTTACATCAAATAGAATTTAAACCGCGCCTACAACAAACGCTACCGTCTGCTAGGGATCTAATTTAGGTCAAAGCAAAGCTCACGCACGGGGATTGTGTGCTACATAACATAAGGTATGGGCCCACTGGGCACTGACCCAGGGCTTCACGCTTCTAAGAGACCTCACGCTTCTAGGAGACTCACGATCTTAGACCCGGGGTCGGGAACCTATGGCTCGCGAGCCAGATGTGGCTCTATTGATGACTGCATCTGGCTCGCAGACAAATGTTCGATTAAGAACAAAAAAAAGTCGCATTAATGGTAAGAGATACTCTTTATTGATTAGCAACAGCATAACAATGTTATTAAACAGAATTCAGGGACATAATTATTGCATTTTTAGTGTTGAAATTACACAAAATGCACACAATAACTTGAATTTTTAGTTTTAAACATAATGTATGGCTCTAACAAAATTACTTTTCAAAATATGTGGTGTCCATGCTCTCTCAGACAAAAAGGTTCCCGACCCCTGTCTTAGAGGCATCATGCTTACATATTGTTAACGAATAATGAACGATGTTGACACTTTTATTTGAGATAAAAGTCAGTGGACAGCACGTTTCTCAATTTTAACCCACGATATTATCGGCACATTCCAAACTTAACATTACAAATGCGAATCACAAGTTGGATACTTCTTAAAGGGGAATAAGTCTCGTCAACAAGTTTTACTTTCCAAGACATAAAATTAAAATTAAACAAAAAAAGAAAGCAAGAGCTTGTGATTACAATCATGGTACAATGTCAGACTAAGATGTTTGTCACGGGCGGTGGTAACCCTAGCTACGCCACTGCTCAGTAGTGAAATTAGTGGAGAAAAAGCAGTGCAGTCCTTCATTAAGTATGCCGTCTTGAGGCACGGCCTCACCTCACACTTAAAAATGACCTGCTTGAAACAGCCATACAAAATCTATAGACATTTTAAACAAACAGTGTTTTTCACATTTTTTTTTTTTTTAACTGTACATTTTGGGAAAACCTACTTACGGTTTCAATGAAAATCCAAAAATAATAATAATCATAAATGACATACTAATAGATTGTTTGTCGTTTTTTTTTTAAAAATTAGCAATCAACTGTTTTGAACGGAATTTTTGTCATATTCATTTTTTAAACGAACACATTATGATTTTCCTGAAGTTTTTTTGTTATACGTAGTTGACTCTAAAGATTCTAGGGACGAAACTAAGCTGGGGCCAAAAGGGGGCGCCACAAACAGAACAAATGCATGGTTATGTATAGCGGTGGTGACGAAGTCAGAGCTGGCACTCGGCATCAAAATACTAATGTCAGTGCTGAAAGATGCCACCCCCCCCCCCTTTTCCCCCCGCTTTTGAACGCCTGAAATACCAACCCCACCCCAGCCCCCACGGTAAAATACCTGAAAGAAACTGGTCAAAACGCATAGGTCAATATTGGCCACGCTGCTTTTCAAAATATTACTTGAATAGTAGGTTACAGGCAGCCGTTCCCAGTGAGGCAGCCGTTCCCAGTGAGGCAGCCGTTCCCAGTGAGGCAGACGTTCCCAGTGAGGCAGCCGTTCCCAGTAAGGCAGCCGTTCCCAGTGAGGCAGACGTTCCCAGTGAGGCAGCCGTTCCCAGTAAGGCAGCCCCTGTCTATGTTACGAACATAAGATTTTGATCGTTTAATTCATTATTAAGGGCATATCTTTTTTTATAGACGATTTGCCACCCCCTGATTGCCACCCCCTGATTGCCACCCCCTGATTGCCCCTCCTTCGCATGGGCCTGTTTATTTAGAGGGTGCATTACTGGGCCCAAGGCCTCCGCTGCTGCAAAGGCTACCATGTGTTAAAGTAAAAATACAGCGTCATCACATGGTGACAAAAAGGAAGGTCTAATGTCGAGGTGACATCAATCAGGTGAGAAAATATTTGTCGAACTTCACGCTGTGGTTCCAAACATTTGTTTGTGGCTTTGAACGCTGAACTAAATGGCCCAAAGTCAATGATGACATATTAATTATGGTCTTATTTTATTGATGTTATCTACCAATGCCAAAAGATCGTCCATTTTTTTTTTTTTAGGCATGTCTTGGTAGAGGCTTATTTTAAGGAACAACGAAAAACACACAAGGATTTTCAGGATTTTAAAAAATATGTTCGTTGAATTAAAATAAAAGATCTCCATTCATTTGGATCAATAAAAGTATCTTATCTGATATTTAAATATAGCAATTTGGTTAAGGGAATCCCCGGTTGGTTTTGACCCACTTCTTTCTCATAATAAGGTCACCGAACTCTAGATACAACCAGGAAGGACACGTTCTATGACGTCATGTGTCAATCTATTTCATTATTAAGTTAAAAAAAACACTTCAAAGTACACAATGTTTTTTTATTTCGGTATTGACGCAGTCATTATTGTTTTGAAGACAACTGACGTAAACAATCTTTGAAATGTGTCAATGTTACGAGCCTAGACCCACGGTGTGTCTATGTTATGAGCCTACACCCACAGTGTGTCAATGTTAAGAGCCTAGACCCACAATGTGTCAATGTTACGAGCCTAGACCCACAATTTGTCAATGTTACGAGCCTTCACCCACATAGTGTCAATGTTACGAGCCTAGACCCACAATGTGTCAATGTTACGAGCCTAGACCCACAATGTGTCAATGTTACGAGCCTACACCCACAATATGTCTATGTTACGAGCCTACACCCACAGTGTGTCAATGTTACGAGCCTAGACCCACAATGTGTCAATGTTACGAGCCTAGACCCACAATGTGTCAATGTTACGAGCCTAGACCCACAATGTGTCAATGTTACGAGCCTAGACCCACAATGTGTCAATGTTACGAGACCAGGCCCCCCGTAAGCTGTGTATCTCATCCGACACATTTTGATAAAGCGATGGGTACTCCGTCACCTCTCGCTGTGCTTTGCTGCACGTAGTGAGTACATGAAGTCAGCACCGTGCAGTTAGGACGTACGGGCGTGCACAAGTCATCAGCTTTAATCAAATATATTTAATAAAAAATTATTTTGGCATTTTGACGTCTCGGTTTTATATTTTACTGGGTAACGTTTCTTCCATAAAGGATCGCGCTGACCAGGGGCGTCTTTCCCCTTGGGGGGGGGTGGGGGTAAGAGACAGGGATGACTAAATATAAGTTCATGATTCCAAGCAGGCTCGGCTTAAGACCTTTGCCTGAAAGCACTTAAACAATGTCTTGAAGATCCGAAGAAAATAATGTGTGAGAAATGGGTTCAAACTTTCTTTGTGTTGTAAACAGGAGCCGCCGCCAGGAGATGACATGACGAACTAGCAGGTGACATCAAATGTCTTACAACGACATCTCTCAGGCTCTCCGTGTTCATATTGGTGGGTCAACACATACACAAAGCAGTAGCTGAGCAGTAGCTGAGCAGTAGCTGAGCAGTAGCTGGGCAGTAGCCGAGCAGTAGCCGAGCAGTAGCTGGGCAGTAGCTGAGCAGTAGCTGAGCAGTAGCTGAGCAGTAGCTGGGCAGTAGCCGAGCAGTAGCCGAGCAGTAGCCGAGCAGTAGCTGGGCAGTAGCTGAGCAGTAGCCAAGCAGTAGCTGGGCAGTAGCTGAGCAGTAGCTGGGCAGTAGCTGAGCAGTAGCTGAGCTGTAGCTGAGCAGTAGCCAAGCAGTAGCTGAGCAGTAGCTGAGCAGTAGCTGAGCAGTAGCTGGGCAGTAGCTGAGCAGTAGCCAAGCAGTAGCTGAGCAGTAGCTGAGCAGTCGCTGGGCAGTAGCTGAGCAGTAGCTGAGCAGTAGCTAAGCAGTAGCTGAGCAGTAGCTGAGCAGTAGCTGGGCAGTAGCTGAGCAGTAGCCAAGCAGTAGCTGGGCAGTAGCTGAGCAGTAGCTGGGCAGTAGCTGAGCAGTAGCTGAGCAGTAGCCGAGCAGTAGCTGAGCAGGCATTAGCTGAACAGTAGCCGAGCAGGCAGTAGCTGAGCAGTAGCCGAGCTGTAGCCGAGCAGTAGATGAGCAGGCAGTAGCTGAGCAGTAGCCGAGCAGGCAGTAGCTGAGCAGTAGCCGAGCAGACGAGGGCAGGGTAAAATAAGGACGACGCTCGTTGTGTGATTTCGCTTTTTAAAAAAATTGTAAGGAAAGAGATAAAGAAGTCACAATGTTAGAAGCCAGGCCTGCACGACATACGGCCATTTTTTTAAATTCGTGTTTTAATTGTGCTGCGGAAATCTGAGAAGAGTCTATCTGTGCCGCGGAAATCAGGGTAGAGTATATGTGTGACGCGAAAACTCTGGGAAGAGTAAGTTTTGCCCTGATTGGAAAAGGTTTGCGGAGCATCTATCGACAGTTATGACCTACATCGACAGCTATGACCTACATCGACAGCTATGACCTACATCGACAGATATGTCCTACATCGACAGCTATGTCCAACATTGACAGGTATGACCTACATCGACAGCTATGACCTACATCGACAGCTATGACCTACATCGACAGCTATGACCTACATCGACAGATATGTCCTACATCGACAGCTATGTCCAACATTGACAGATATGACCTACATCGACAGCTATGACCTACATCGACAGCTATGTCCAACATTGACAGGTATGACCTACATCGACAGCTATGACCTACATCAACAGCTATGACCTACATCGACAGCTATGACCTACATCGACAGCTATGACCTACATCGACAGCTATGTCCAACATTGACAGGTATGACCTACATCGACAGTTATGTCCAACATTGACAGGTATGTCCTACATCGACAGTTGTGTCCGACATTGACAGGTATGACCTACATCGACAGCTATGCCCGACATTGACAGGTGTGACCTACATCGACAGGTATGGCCTACATCGACAGCTATGATCTACAACGGCACTTTCACGGAGTCGCCGTGACCCACGTGTAAGAATATCTCATGGGGTTTCTCCGCTGTCTATGTGCCGTAGCCCAGTGTCTCCCAAACTGTGCGCCCTGGGAAACCATGGCTTTCTTACAAAGGCGCCTTGGTATAAATACACAATATTACACAATGTTCAAAAGTGCATTTCCAGGGTCAATCCCGTATAACGTGATATCTAAGAGACCTCGTGCGAACCAGCAACACACCCAATTTTATGATTGTAAGTAGTGTTAGCAGGAGGTCCTACAAATGGTCAACAGATGACGCTTAGTGACATATATACGTGGTTAATTTATTTTTACCCAAGCTTTTTATTTGAAATGAATGTGTTCACTATTTCGACTATTTCACTATTACCACTATTTTGACTATTTCACTATTTCGACTATATCACTATTTCAACTATTTCACTAATTCACTGTTTCGACTATTTCACTATTTGGACTATTTCCCTATTTGGACTATTTCACTATTTCGACTATTTCACTATGTCACTATTTCACTATGTCACTATTTCGACTATTTCACTATGTCACTATTTCACTATTTCGACTATTTCACTATTTCAACTATTTCACTATTTCGACTATTTCACTATTTTGACTATTTTACTATTTCGACTATTTCACTATTTCGACTATTTCACTATTTCAACTATTTCAAATTTCGACAATTTCGATATTTCGACTATTTCAATATTTTGACTATTTCACTATGTCACTATTTCGATAATTCATTATTTGGACTATTTCAATATGTCACTATTTCGACTATTTCACTATTTCGACTATTTCACTATTTCGACTATTTCACTATTTCGACTATTTCACTATTTCAACTATTTCGACTATTTCACTATTTCGACTATTTCACTATTTCAACTATTTCACTATGTCATAATTTTGACTATTTCACTATTTCAACTATTTCACTATTTCGACTATTTCACTGTGTCACTATTTCGACAATTTCACTATTTCGACTATTTCACTATGTCGACTATTTCAATATTTCGACTATTTCACTAATTTGACTATTTCACTATTTTTACTATTTTCACTATTTCGATTTTTTCACTATTTCAACTATTTCACTATTTCGACTATTTCACTATTTCGACTATTTCACTATTTCGACTATTTCAACTATTTCTCTGTTTCGTAGCCTTTTTTTTTTTTTTTAATTTTGAAAAATTTCTTCAGGAGAAAGCCTAAAGTCTGAAAGGGTGAGCTAGGAACCACTGGTTTGCCGAAAAACGTAATTAAGCTGAATGGTGAAGTAAATACCCGTATTATCAGTGCGACATCTGGTGAGTTCACCTGTGAAAACACGTCGTAACAGTATGACGATAATATCACAAAATATGAAAAAATGGAATGTGAGACTCTTAAGATAATTATGTCAGAAATTGTGAATAAAAGCAAAGTCCATTCTGCCGAAACCTTACCCCCCCACCCCAACCATTACCACCTGGACGCAAAATTTCCAAAATGAACACCCCCCACATCTTAATTTATCTCCCTAATCCAGGGGTCTCCAAACTTTTCAGCAGAACCTTGGCCAGCAGCACCTTGGCCAGCAGCACCTTTTCATCTACAACAGGGGTCTACAAACTTTTCAGCCCTAGGGCCGCATTAACTATCAAACAGTAGTTCGAGGGCCGACTACACACTCGAGGTCCAAATAGAAAAGAATCAAAACATGGATGTTGCTTTTAATTATTTAGGTAATATTATTTCATTCAGTTATTATTTAATAACACATTGATACATTACACATGAACACCTGTATAAGTGGGAATGGTGAAATTGTTTCCTGGATACCAAAATAGCAGTGGTTAGCAGACATTTCTGGATTTAGATTTGATGTCCCTAACATCAACACTATCCTGAGATGATCATCGGACAAATTTGTTCTCAAATTGTTCTTCCCTTATTTCGTTCTTGAAAATGTTCGGTCACATGGGCATGTTGTTCCAAAGTTTGAAATGTACATTGATGCAAATGTTTTGAAATTAGGAAAGTCTTCCTTGGGCGAAAACTAGTTAAAAAGCTACCGGTCCTTCTTTGAACGTGTCCCTAAGCAGGTCATTTGCTTGCAACTTAATGACCTCCAGGTGCAGTTCCTCTGGGCAACTGGCCACATCTGCTTCAAATGGGTTTTGAAAAAATTTCTTCTGCCTTTAAATCCAAGTCAGAAAACCGCTTCTTTGATGATCTCGCATGCAAATGGCGTGGGGAACTCCGCTGTTGCTTCAGCCATGAAGATCGTCCACTGCTGAAAGTGCGTCAAGTTGTTGGCCTGTACTAGTTCCAAAAAACAAGACGAATTGGGATCTGAAGGCTTTTAGGTGGGTGTATAGATCAGAAACTAGATTTTTCTCTTCTTGTAGATTTAGGTTAAGAAAATTTAAATGACTAGTTATGTCTGCAGCAAAGACCAATTTCCATACCCACTCTCCATCAGACAGTAATGGCTGTGGCTTGCCTTTACTTTCCAGAAAGTCACCTATTTCCTTTCTTAACTTAAATACTCTGCTCAGAACTGTCTCACAACTTAGCCATCTTATTGCTGTGTAATATGGTAAATTTTGCGATTCTGTGCCCGTATCTTGCAATAGATCTCTGAACTGTCAATGGTTGAGCCCATGTGACCTTATTAAATTAATCCTCTTCACCACAGGATTCAGTACGCTGCTAATGTCCACAAATTTAGCACACAAAGCTTGCTGGTGAATAATACAGTGCAGGAACATTTGTAGTAGAATGTTTTTTCTCATGACACATCTGCTGTTTAGGAAACCAGCTCTTGTCTTATGTTCATGTCTTCATCCACCCAACCCCCCTTACGAACACAAGCAGATGAGAGGTGGAATAACTGTACAGCGATTCATCCATTGCAAATAAAAATTGGCGAAACTTGCTTGCATTTTTCGATATTTGAGTCACAATGCTTTCTCACCCATGTCTGCAACACCGCGGGCAAAGCCCAGCCACTAGATGGCGTTGTATCAACTCATTTAATTGACTGTGAACGGAAGTAGAAAAACTAAGCAGCGAATAAGGTTTTGCCAAGTAATAATGGGTTAGAAACAGAACGCACTACTGCGCGTCTCTACTTCAATTCGATAAAAAAACATAACATTCACGTAAGCGGCGTCTGATTTTGTAAGGATACACGTACATTCCGTTTTTTTTCCGTAGCCAAAAAGTCTCCGCGGGCCGCATGAGAGGGCCTTGCGGGCCGCATGAGAGGGCCTCGCGGGCCGCATGATAGGGCCTAGTGGGCCACATGACGGGGCCTCGAGGGCCGCATGCGACCCGCGGGCATTAGTTTGGAGACCCCTGCCCTAATCCAATCAGGGTTGCTTTCAGCTATATTCCGGGGGGGCCCCGAGATGGGGGCCCCTTTCGGTTCTCGGGGGGCCTCGTAAAAGATGTCCAACAATAAATCAGCTGGCACTGCTGGCACTGACACCCCCCCCACCCCGAAAAATCTGAAGTGCCCCCCCCCCCGGGGGAAATAATCTCTGCATCCAATTGTTGCAAAATACTTAAATATTAAGCATTATTTGACATACCTTTTTTCTTCTTGCGGAGACACTGGTATAATTTGTTTTTGCCTAAAATGCGCTTGAAAAGAGCCCATTTTGAAACAAGAAAAGTTGGTCCTACTCAGACTGTCCTCATTCCCCACAACTGTCCATTGTCCACCCCAGCGTTCAGCAAATAGTTATAATAAATATGCAAATACAAATAGCCACTGAATCAATGCTTTTTGATGGCACTATCGGATAGTTTTACCAAATTTGGCTTTCCAGGCAAGATGTTCTCTGACAATGGAAGACAATTTACCCCAAACATGACCAATACTGCCCAAAACTACTGCGGATTACTCAGATGCACTCAGCAATATATATGATAATGATGATGATTGAATACTTTTATAGCACTTATGTCCATGCTATTTTAGCATACTCACAGCGCTCTGATGTCCTGAAACCTTTTTTTAAAGTCTTTAAATGTTTTTTAAATGACTTTAATGAGGTACAGAGCCTTCTATGCAGCTATACGCCAGGGACAGAATTTCGTGGTCCGAGCACTCACTCACAGGAAGCAATGGGAGATCTTTGAGAACTTGCGTGATGTGGTCAGATTTCTTTATCCGCGATACAATGCGTGCTGCAGTATTCTGTGCCTTCTGGAGCCTCTGAATTTTTTCCTGATGTAAACCCCACAAACGACTGTTACAGTAATCTAATCTTGATTGGATTAAGTGACTACTAAGGCACTGGCAGTTCTCTTATTTGGTTGAAGACGCAGCTGACCAAGGGCGCGTAGATGACAGAAACAAGCCCTGACCACACAACTGTTATTGTATTTCAGGGCTGTACAAATAAGATGTTTTTGTATTTCAGGGCTGTACTAAAAAGATGTTATTATTTTTAGGGCTGTACCAACAAGTTGTTGTTGTATTGCATGGATGTACTAACAAGTTGTTGTTGTATAGCAGGATTGTACCAACAAAATGTGACCTGACTACAGGTTGTGTTCACTTTCTGAGGATTGTTACACTAGACTTACACTTAAGGATTGTTACACTAGACCTAGACTTAATGATTGTTACACTAGACCTAGACTTAAGGATTGTTACACTAGACTTACACTTAAGGATTGTTACACTAGACCTAGACTTAAGGATTGTTAAACTAGACCTAGACTTAAGGATTGTTACACTAGACTTAAACTTAAGGATTGTTACACTAGACCTAGACTTAAGGATTGTTACACTAGACCTAGACTTAAGGATTGTTACACTAGACCTAGTCCCTGGTGAAGCAATTTCTTCATCATGGATGTGATTTTGTCCCCCCAACCCAACAATGGACTGTTTAAAATATGCAACAGTTACGACGATAGGGCTCTTCTCGTTTTAAATTGGTTTTATAGCCCCCCCCCCTTTTTCCACTTTTTTTAGCCACTGAAGAGAGAAGTAACAATCCATGTGGGATGTTTTAAAATAATAAATATTGCCGAATACATTGTTCACTTAACATAAAGCATAAACTACAGCTAGAACTTTGATTTATTTGATGTAAGGTTTTTAAAAAAAAATATTTAAATGGTTCTATTTTCAGAAAAAGTGTGCAAAATATCTTGAAAATGAGAAATAGTAAAAACCTATGGTGTAAATTAGTATAAACCAGAGCTGTCAATTAGCCTAAGCTTGTGGTGTAAATTAGTATAAACCAGAGCTGTCAATGAGCATAAACCTGTGGTGTAAATTAATATAAACCTTGACCTGTCAGCGACATCAATCGATGACTGCATGGCGGCACAGACAGAGACCCGCCGGGCAGCACAGAGACATTTCCCGGCGGCATTAGACAGAGACCCGCCCGGCGGCACAGACAGAGACACGCCCGGCGGCACAGAGAGAGACCCACCCGGCGGCACAGAGACATGGCCCGGTGGTACAGAGACCCACCAGGCGGCACAGGAACATGGCCCGGCGGCACGGAGACATGGCCCGGCGGCACAGAGACATGGCCCGGCGGCACAGAGACAACACCCGGCGGCACAGAGACATGGCCCGGTGGTACAGAGACCCACCAGGCGGCACAGGAACATGGCCCGGCGGCACGGAGACATGGCCCGGCGGCACAGAGACATGGCCCGGCGGCACAGAGACATGGCCCGGCGGCACAGAGACATGGCCCGGCGGCACAGAGACATGGCCCGACGGCACAGAGACATGGCCCGGCGGCACAGAGACATGGCCCGGCGGCACAGAGACATGGCCCGGCGGCACAGAGACATGGCCCGGCGGCACAGAGACATGGCCCGGCGGCACAGAGACATGGCCCGTCGGCACAGAGACATGGCCCGGCGGCACAGAGACATGGCCCCACATAAAATATAAGAAAACCACACATCAACAAAAACATCATTTTTTTGTTTTACTAAAGGGAGCTAATTACATGTGGCTCATATAAGTGATGGACGCTGGCCAACCATGATTGGTAACCGTCGACCTACATAGCTCAACTCCACCAGCTGTTGTTTACCAGGCTGTGGTTACTCCAGCAGTAGTACTGCATTGCTGTTGTTGTTCAGGTTTTGGCCTCTACTAAGCGAGAACGCAGTAATTTAGCGACGTTGGGAATAATTGGGACCAGCCAATTGTTTTAAAAACAGCTTTCTACAGTTGTGTTGTAGTAATTATACGTACACCAGCAATTCCATCTCTTTATGTGTGAGCGTTTTTTGGGGAATAGGGGTTCACTTGCTCGGGGGGTAGGGGGTGTTTGGTTTGCTGGCATTGGAGAGTGTCCTGCCTGTCGGTGATGTTTATGGTCGTGGGGGTGGGGGGTTGCTTGTCATGGGGGTTGGAGTCGTTTGGAAAAAAAATGGCCAATCAATGTCTCAGTTCAGTCACAGACTCCAATGAGAAAATAGTTAATAAATTTAAGTTATTGTAAGTATAAATTTTGTGCATTAACTCTGATGAAAAGTTGAAAATTGGTTTATACCCACTGATGCATTGCTGTTAAAGGATGCAGAAAATGAAATTACGGGTATCTAGGATTTCAGAATCCTAGAGAAATGTGGGCTCAAAGAAGTCCAACTAACACAGACCAAAGAACAAACCAACAAACAACACTGGGGTCCAAGTTAAAGGAAGGAAGTAAAGAGTTACGCCAGTCTTGTGTTTGTTACTATCTACCACGGGTATGGGCAAACTACGGCCCACGGGGCCACATCCGGTCCGCGACTTTGGCTTAACCTGGCCTGCAGATTCAGTAGGAACGTTGAAGTGACTTAGGAATTAGCATTTGTGCATGGTGGGCATGAAACAAAAAGAGTGGAGAAAAGAGTTGTAAAAAGCCATCACTCAGTACTACTAATGTAAGCTAAAGTAGCAGTGCGTCACGACAGATGGCGGTGAAACATGCGCGGTGATGGGGAAGGTGTAGTGAGGAAAATTTACAAGGCTCTTCAAAGTGTTGCCCGTTCTAAGCGTCTGGTTCATCGTTGAAATATTCACCAGTGGGTATTGTGTGGAAAGTAACTCAATTGGTCTTTTGTCATGACACTATGGTGTCAATATTTGCTTTTAATCGCTCTCATAGTTGCCTCAATCATCGCCAGTTAGGGGGCCGTCCATTTAGTACGTACCCACTGATGGGGGGGGGTCAATTTTGGAGATTTTGCGCACGGCTGGGTCGGGGGATCTCGGCAGAAAGTTTGTAAGTGGGTATTGTGTGGAAAGTAACTTCATTGGTTTTTTGTCATGACACTATGGTTTCAATATTTTCTTTTAATCGCTCTCATAGTTGCCTCAATCATCGCCAGTTAGGGGGCCGTCCATTTAGTACGTACCCACTGAGGGGGGGGGGGTCAATTTTGGAGATTTTGCGCACGGCTGGGTCGGGGGATCTCGGCAGAAAGTTTGTATATATATTGAAAAATTCTACAATAATCATCCTGAAATTTTGTCAGTCCTTAAATAGCATATTTATGAATGCTGTAAAGCAGGCCAAAATGTAAGGCGGACCGTAAAGCTTCATGAAAAACGTTTGCGGGCCAAAAGAAAATAGGACAGGATTGTGCGAGCCAAAAGAAAATAGGACAGGATTGTGCGGGCCAAAAGAAAATAGGACAGGATTGTGCGGGCCAAAAGAAAATAGGACAGGATTGTGCGGGCCAAAAGAAAATAGGACAGGATTGTGCGAGCCAAAAGAAAATAGGACAGGATTGTGCGAGCCAAAAGAAAATAGGACAGGATTGTGCGGGCCAAAATAAAATAGGACAGGATTGTGCGAGCCAAAAGAAAATAGGACAGGATTGTGCGGGCCAAAAGAAAATAGGACAAGGGGGGAAAGCTATTAAGAAAAAATAAGAATAAAGAATATTTCGATACTTCGCGGGCCGCAAAGTGGGTGCTGGCGGGCCGTGTGTTGTGCAGGCCCGCTGTAAAGATACCACGCAATGTTTTGTAGGAATTATTCTCATAATGTTGCCTTGTGTTTTCGCAACTGAACACGCTATTTAACGCTTAAATAGTACTCAGAAGTAGCAGTATTACAGTAATATTGCGTCCACCACATGCTCCACGTGCGTGTGGTGTATCCCCACAAATCGGCTACGCCAGCGGTTCCTCAACTTTTTTAAAAATTCCCGGCGCCTATGCCAACTTAAGGTTTTCACCAAGCGCGTTTGTTCAAATCTAACAAGCGCAATTCGAAACAGTGAAGACATAGACAAAATTAAATAAGAGGGTTGGGTAAAATCTAGTAACTGCCAACTGTAGTCACTCAATTGTTTGCACCTCGACCGCGAGATGTCTCATTGGATTAAAAGTGGAAATAAAATTATGAATAGTGTCATTTTTCACGGCGCCCCTGTAGAGAAGCCGAAACACCCCAGAACAGGGCCATGCCGACGAAATGTGGCACCTGGGGCGACGCCGGAAAATGGTGCTCCTTAATGTATAGAAAAAAAGCAATCATCTCCCGCCCCGAATCGGACCAGTCAAAAGACAATTTTTGGCGCCCATTGTCTTTCTGGAGCACAGGGTTTTTTAATATTTTAAATCACAATTAACATCTAAAGACGATCTTGGCGCCCATGATGTTGGCGCCCGGTATGACTCTCTTCTTTGCCCCATTCTGATGGCTCTGCCCGAGGGCAGTGTGCCACCCAAAGCGTCGCGGCGTATTTTATGGGAACCACTGAGCTGGCCAACAGTCGGTGGTGTACACTTGTGACACATTTTTTAAAAATATTGCTCTGACGTCACAATTAGCTATAAAATTATTTAACTCGTTGTTGGAATTTGGTTTTGTGGTTGGGGGAGTGAAGGGGGAGGGAAGGCGGAGGGAAGGGGAGGGCAGGGGAGGGAAGGGGGAGGGGAGGTAAGGGTGGAAAGGGGGAGGGAAGGGGGAGGGGAGGAAAGGGGGAGGGAAGGGGGAAAGGGGGAGGGAAGGGGGTAAAGGGGAGGGAAGGGGAGGGGAGGGGAGGGAAGGGGTGGGGTGGGAAGAGGAGGGAAGGGGGAGGGGGAAGGGAAGGTTAGGTGGGAGGGGGAGGGAGGGGGGAGGGGGGAGGGGCTGGAAATTTCCTTGCACGTACGCTTTTGCAGGTACGCGTGCAACGGAACGGGAAAAAGGGGGGGGGGGNGTCAGGCGGCACTTACCTCACTTCTGTCAGGCGGCACTTACCTCACTTCTGTCAGGCGGCACTTACCTCACTTCTGTCAGGCGGCACTTACCTCACTTCTGTCAGGCGGCACTTACCTCACTTCTGTCAGGCGGCACTTACCTCACTTCTGTCAGGCGGCACTTACCTCACTTCTGTCAGGCGGCACTTACCTCACTTCTGTCAGGCGGCACTTACCTCACTTCTGTCAGGCGGCACTTACCTCACTTCTGTCAGGCGGCACTTACCTCACTTCTGTCAGGCGGCACTTACCTCACTTCTGTCAGGCGGCACTTACCTCACTTCTGTCAGGCGGCACTTACCTCACTTCTGTCAGGCGGCACTTACCTCACTTCTGTCAGGCGGCACTTACCTCACTTCTGTCAGGCGGCACTTACCTCACTTCTGTCAGGCGGCACTTACCTCACTTCTGTCAGGCGGCACTTACCTCACTTCTGTCAGGCGGCACTTACCTCACTTCTGTCAGGCGGCACTTACCTCACTTCTGTCAGGCGGCACTTACCTCACTTCTGTCAGGCGGCACTTACCTCACTTCTGTCAGGCGGCACTTACCTCACTTCTGTCAGGCGGCACTTACCTCACTTCTGTCAGGCGGCACTTACCTCACTTCTGTCAGGCGGCACTTACCTCACTTCTGTCAGGCGGCACTTACCTCACTTCTGTCAGGCGGCACTTACCTCACTTCTGTCAGGCGGCACTTACCTCACTTCTGTCAGGCGGCACTTACCTCACTTCTGTCAGGCGGCACTTACCTCACTTCTGTCAGGCGGCACTTACCTCACTTCTGTCAGGCGGCACTTACCTCACTTCTGTCAGGCGGCACTTACCTCACTTCTGTCAGGCGGCACTTACCTCACTTCTACAGAGTTTTTTTCCGTTTAACAGCGGCAAATTCTCGTCATTAAATGGTACAAGCCACAGCTACGCCCCGGGCGGCACTTACCCTAACTACATCCTCGGCGGGAATAACCCTAGCTACACCCTGGGCGGCTTTAACCCTAACTATACCCTCGATGGCACTACCCTAGCTACACTCTTGGTGGCACTACCCTAGCTACACCCTTGGTGGCACTAACCTAGCTACACCCTCGGCGGCACTAACCCTAACTACAGCCTCGATGGCACTACCCTAGCTACACCCTTGGTGGCACTACCCTAGCTACACCCTTGGTGGCACTACCCTAGCTACACTCTTGGTGGCACTACCCTAGCTACACCCTTGGTGGCACTAACCTAGCTACACCCTCGGCGGCACTACCCTAGCTACACCCTCGGCGGCACTACCCTAGCTACACCCT
>CAXITT010000295.1:830515-856998 GCA_964033795.1 Lymnaea stagnalis
ATATATACACACACACACATATATATATATATATATATATATGTGTGTGTGTGTGTGTGTATGTATGTGTGTGTATGCGTATTTACCCTCTTCCCCCTCCACCTGTTCACTAAATGAAAACTTATCTTTTGTAAGTACAAAATAAAAGGCTTTTTTTTTAAGACACCAAAATTCTATTTGCTGTTTTCGTGACGAATCCTTGCGTTTAAAGGTCTGTTACAATAACATTTTAAGTTCAATGTTTTTCTTATTGAACTTCACACAATCAGATATTTCATTGTTTTTTTTTGTTTTTCTCTTTTTAATATGTATCTTTCCATATCCGGAAATTTGATCAAAACAAATTTCGTCGACGGAAAATTGATGGACGGTAATTTGATCGAACGGAAATTTGGTCGAATCATTTTTTTTTCAGTTCACACGTTAAAAGTTTGCGTAAAATTTCTTTTTGAAGGCAGTATTTTGTTTTACTATATAGTATAGTGCGTAAAAAAATAATTTTGACAAGTATTTTAACGTGTGAACTGAAAAAAACAAAAACAGTTTCGACCAAATTTCCGTTCGATCAAATTACCGTCGATGAATTTTTTCCGTCGACGAAATTTCTTTCGATCAAATTTCCGGTAACCGTATCTTTCATTAGTACCTTCCATTGCTTTAGAAGAAGGTGTTTGCCAACACGATCCTTGTGTTGTTTTGTCTTGTTTCAGTTTTTTCTCTCTCCTGTGTTTTTTATTTTTATTTTTCCTATTTATGAATCTGAATCGCAGGCTTTGCTTGAACACAGATATCAGGTAGGTCACTTGGTATTGGGACACGACTTTGTTGAGAGCCCCTGGCGGGTTGAAATGAGGGCATGTTTACTCCCTCTTGCAGGTGCGAGTAACAACAGACCCCCCTATCCCCCCCCCACAGCAGCCGTTAGGGAGACATGTCTGTGTCAAATTATGCCCCGTCTCTACCTGGTTCCTGTGTCCCCATGTCTCAATCACTGTGGCCGCCCCCCACCCCCACCCTCCCCACACCACTGTTCACCAATCCTCACCGTATGTCCACTGTCTCATTAAGCTGTGTGAGTTGTGTTGTAATGACCGCTGTGTGAGTTGTGTTGTAATGGCATTTCTAGATCAAATCCTACTTTTTAACGTCTTTGAAACCTATTAATTTATTTTTAACCTCGTTCTTTCTCTTTAAAAAAAAAAATAAAAATTTAATAGCTATTTGGAAGTGTATTTGTCATAGGGGAACGCCTGGCTTCAACAAGCGCGCCAGTGGAAACCTGCATTTAACTAGGGCGCCAGGGGAAAAACCTCCATTCGACAAGGGCGCCAAGAATTGAAGAAAAATAAGTTTTATGGACCTCTGGCGTGTCCCGAACAAAGTAATTACGTCACAAATTACGTCACACGGGCGTACATATACAAAGGTTAACAGCGTGAGTTTCCACTTAGCTGCGTATCACTAGCGAGCTCATTATTCAAAACACAAAGCAACAGAACGATGTTAATTACAAAACAATGTGATGATATTTTTTAGGCTGCGGCTATTCGGACCCGGGTCACAGAAGTGAGAGTTTTTTTTTTTTTTTTTTTTTTTTTTTTTTTTTTTTATATTTTTTTTTTAATATTTAAACATTATTTCAGGGTTTGTAAGACAAAATTTTGTATCCAATGAAAGATAATTGATGAATGGGCTATAAGTTTGTAAACGTATTTCTTCAGTTTAACTAAAATAAACTACCAAAAACGACATCCGAATAGCATTTAGTCAGAATGGAACCGGAAACCCATCGCCGCTATTCGGACCCGGGTCCCGGGTCAATTGCGGTAGTTTATTTTAGTTGAACTGAAGAATTAAGTTTACAAACATAGAGTCCATTCAATTCTCTTTCATTTGATACCAAATAACAAATTTTGTCTTAAAACCTAACAATTATATATTTTTTTTTTTTACATTTTAATCCCATCCTCTCACTTCTCGGACCCGGGTCCGAATAGCCACTTCGTATTTTTTAAGCCTTCGCAAATAATCAGAAATCGAGAAATTCACAGATGTTTTTTGTCAGGTGACAGTTGGCGTTGGCCAAATTGGAGATATAAATAGGCTAGTTATAGACTGATAGAATTTCGGGAAATTTATTAGCAGAACTTGTGCATAAATCAACACACCCCCCCCCCCTTTTTGCACCCACCCCCTTCCCCCATTAGTGCGTACGTAAGATTTTGATGGCCCAATACACCTTATGTGACAGGTAGTGCTCTGGTCCCTAAGGATAGGTTATTATAGAGTCAGGATGAGGGTCAAGTGGAAGGTCAAGGGGAAGAAACCTGACAGGTGATGTACAGAAATCAGAGGCGTATCGTTGCTTCCTTAAGACGCAGCATAAACTTTACAATTTTAGTACATAAACTTTACTATTTTAGTACATAAAATTTACTATTTTAGGGCATAAACTTTACTATTTTAGTACATAAAATTTACTATTTTAGGGCATAAACTTTACTATTTTAGTGCATAAAATGTACCATTTCAGTTACTCAGAGCGAAGACTTCACCACTTTTTTTAAAAGGAAAATGAAGTTTGAGAAACATTATTTGTTCCGTTTAATTTTTTTTAAAAATTTGTTACGAATGCGCTTCTCATTTTATGTATTAAATACAACAAAGAAAAAACTATGTAACTTTCTACTTGACTCTACTTGGCTCATGACGTCACACCCCTTGCTGTTACACATAGTTTATAAGACACAGAGAGACGTCCAACACCAGATGTTTCCTGCCCTGTTCTCGGTGATAAGAAAACAAAATAAGAAAATATTTTTTTTTTTTTTTAAAGTGCTTTTCAAAAAAAAAAAATGCACTTAAGTAAAAGTATAAAATAAATGTCCCCCAAAATTTCAGAGTCTGTGACTAAAAAAAAAACAGCGGGGCAGGGGGGGGGGCTAAATACAATAATATCGTATGACTTGATCAAACAATGTTGGACACATGTTTACATTACTGCATGTAATAAGTGTTATGTGACACAACTGTTCTAATAAAGATTGTTTCATGGTGGAAACAAGCGATCTCACAGCAGCCTTGCCTCGGCGTTGTATTCGCCTGTCGATCGTGATCTTTACAAGAGAAATGAAGTTAGCGATACCGTGGCGCAGTCCGTCACTAGGGGTGACACCCTCTCGGGAAGGGGGGGGGGCGGGTTGGAGGGTGGCTCCCGGAGCGACCAATACTTGCATTAAAATTTTCTTAGAAATATTCTAAATGTCCAAAGTTTGTACTGGCAAGAAATTGAAGGACACAATTTTAAGTGATGTTGTTGAAAGTGTGAAGGATTTAACAGGACAAAAACCAATGAAATAACTCACTATTTCACCAATGAAATAGCTCACTATTTCACCAATGAAATAGCTCACTATTTCACCAATGAAATAACTCACTATTTCACCAATGAAATAACTCACTATTTCACCAATGAAATAAGTCAGTATTTCACCAATGAAATAACTCACTATTTCACCAATGAAATAACTCACTATTTCACCAATGAAATAGCTCACTATTTCACCAATGAAATAGCTCACTATTTCACCAATGAAATAGCTCACTATTTCACCAATGAAATAACTCACTGTTTCACCAATGAAATAACTCACTATTTCACCAATGAAATAACTCACTATTTCACCAATGAAATTATTCACTATTTCACCCTTTAGATTTGTGGAAATAAACTGCACACGCCTTTGATATATGTATAGAAATCGTCATCGTTTATATGATCAATCTTTTCGCCCAAGGCTAAAGGATCATCGGCCCAGAGCTCAAGGGTCATCGGCCCAGAGCTCAAGGGTCACCGGCCCAGAGTCAAGGGTCACCGGCTCAGAGCTCAAGGATCACCGGCCCAGAGCTCAAGGTTCAGCGGCCAGAGCTCAAGAGTCACCCGCCCAGAGTCAAGGGTCACCGGCCTAGAGCTCAAGGGTCACTGGCCCAGAGCTCAAGGTTCAGCGGCCCAGAGTCAAGGATCACCGGCCCAGAGCTCAAGGTTCACCGGCCCAGAGCTCAAGGTTCACCGGCCCAGAGCTCAAGAGACACCGGCCCAGAGTCAAAGGTCACAGTTGGCGTTGGCCAAATTGGAAATATAAAAAGGCTAGTTATAGACTGATAGAATTTCGGGAAATTTATTAGCAAAACTTGTGCATAAATCAACACCCCCCCCCCCCCTTTTTGCACCCACTCCCTTCCCCCATTAGTGCGTACGTAAGATTTTGATGGCCCAATACACCTTATGTGACAGGTAGTGCTCTGGTCCCTAAGGATAGGTTATTATAGAGTCAGGATGAGGGTCAAGTGGAAGGTCAAGGGGAAGAAACCTGACAGGTGATGTACAGAAATCAGAGGCGTATCGTTGCTTCCTTAAGACGCAGCATAAACTTTACAATTTTAGTACATAAACTTTACTATTTTAGTACATAAAATTTACTATTTTAGGGCATAAACTTTACTATTTTAGTACATAAAATTTACTATTTTAGGGCATAAACTTTACTATTTTAGTGCATAAAATGTACCATTTCAGTTACTCAGAGCGAAGACTTCACCACTTTTTTTAAAAGGAAAATGAAGTTTGAGAAACATTATTTGTTCCGTTTAATTTTTTTTAAAAATTTGTTACGAATGCGCTTCTCATTTTATGTATTAAATACAACAAAGAAAAAACTATGTAACTTTCTACTTGACTCTACTTGGCTCATGACGTCACACCCCTTGCTGTTACACATAGTTTATAAGACACAGAGAGACGTCCAACACCAGATGTTTCCTGCCCTGTTCTCGGTGATAAGAAAACAAAATAAGAAAATATTTTTTTTTTTTTTTTAAAGTGCTTTTTAAAAAAAAAAAATGTACTTAAATAAAAGTATAAAAAAAATGTCCCCCAAAAATTCAAGATAATTGACTAAAAAAAAAACAGCGGGGCAGGGGGGGGGGCTAAATACAATAATATCGTATGACTTGATCAAACAATGTTGGACACATGTTTACATTACTGCATGTAATAAGTGTTATGTGACACAACTGTTCTAATAAAGATTGTTTCATGGTGGAAACAAGCGATCTCACAGCAGCCTTGCCTCGGCGTTGTATTCGCCTGTCGATCGTGATCTTTACAAGAGAAATGAAGTTAGCGATACCGTGGCGCAGTCCGTCACTAGGGGTGACACCCTCTCGGGAAGGGGGGGGGGGCGGGTTGGAGGGTGGCTCCCGGAGCGACCAATACTTGCATTAAAATTTTCTTAGAAATATTCTAAATGTCAAAAGTTTGTACTGGCAAGAAATTGAAGGACACAATTTTAAGTGATGTTGTTGAAAGTGTGAAGGATTTAACAGGACAAAAACCAATGAAATAACTCACTATTTCACCAATGAAATAGCTCACTATTTCACCAATGAAATAGCTCACTATTTCACCAATGAAATAACTCACTATTTCACCAATGAAATAACTCACTATTTCACCAATGAAATTATTCACTATTTCACCCTTTAGATTTGTGGAAATAAACTGCACACGCCTTTGATATATGTATAGAAATCGTCATCGTTTATATGATCAATCTTTTCGCCCAAGGCTAAAGGATCATCGGCCCAGAGCTCAAGGGTCATCGGCCCAGAGCTCAAGGGTCACCGGCCCAGAGTCAAGGGTCACCGGCTCAGAGCTCAAGGATCACCGGCCCAGAGCTCAAGGTTCAGCGGCCAGAGCTCAAGAGTCACCCGCCCAGAGTCAAGGGTCACCGGCCTAGAGCTCAAGGGTCACTGGCCCAGAGCTCAAGGTTCAGCGGCCCAGAGTCAAGGATCACCGGCCCAGAGCTCAAGGTTCACCGGCCCAGAGCTCAAGGTTCACCGGCCCAGAGCTCAAGAGTCACCGGCCCAGAGTCAAGGGTCACCGGCCTAGAGCTCAAGGGTCACTGGCCCAGAGCTCAGGGGTCACCGGCCCAGGCGATGAAGCAATATTTTTCAATATTTGAAGTTGTACAATTCATCATTAAATTGGACGTACTGGAATCTATCCAAAACAATTAAGCCTACAATTAGTTACCTGTTATTCACGATTTTCTGTGAATCTGTGGCTTCATGTAAGAGGACCTAGTAAAAAAAAAAGTAAACTTATCAAAGAGCAATTATTCGTGATCTGATATTAAACAGCACCAGTCTTTCTTGTCTTACGATTGTTTCAGTTGAAACTGATGAGGTGACCAATGCTTATTTTGAGGTTGTGAAAGGTTTGCATCTTTGAAGACCAGAAAAGTCAAGTTTTAACCGTCAGCATTTATGCGCCAATAAAAACAAATTCTGGTGGATTTTTCTCAATGCTGTTACCTCGAACTCTGTTTTCATCGTACGTCTTGTTTTGCTTTAGGACTTTGTTTACAGACAATGCTATAAGACTAGAAGAGATTTTGTACACGTTGCAGGTCCGGGTAGGGGGGTGTTCTGAAAAAGGGGTAGGGCTGACCCCCCCCCGGCCCATGAGTTTACCGCACCACATGGCACCGATCCTGCTGCTGTTTGCGTGTCTTTGCGATTTGCAAAGAAGTTCATGAGCGCCCGACACATGACTTAAGTCACATGACTGTAACAACTCAGACATTTTTTGTGGGGGAGGGGGGGGGGGATTTATTTTATTACTTTTTTTGTTCGACTTTTTTGTAAAAGGGTTTATAAAATGTAAATATTTTCATTTTTTTTTTTTTAGTCCAAGTTGACAATGTGGGGGAGGGGGGGGGGGATTTATTTTATTACTTTTTTTGTTCGACTTTTTTGTAAAAGGGTTTATAAAATGGAAATATTTTCATTTTTTTTTTTTTAGTCCAAGTTGACAAAGTTTCATCTCAATGGAAGGTCGGGGAAATGAGTCAAAATTTTAGATGCAAGATTTCACCGGAAGAGGTCACTCAAGGATCAGCGGAGGTCACTAGTGACCAACTGATCACGAGAGGTTGTATCGTCATCGGGAATGGGTAAATGTACACAGTTTCAGCTCATTTGGACACGGGGAATTGGGTCAAAACTGGGATGCGAGATTTGACCCAGACAAACAAACACACAGACAAAATCGCACGATCTCACGCTAAATACAAGCGGGTAAAAAAACAACAACTGATGCGGTGAAGTGTTGACATCTGAAGCTTTAAAAACCCACATCTCCGACGCCGACCAACTTGTTTGTGGCCCGCCATAACTCTGCCCTCAAGGGACGGTAACACACTAGAGCGGTGGTTCTCGGCCTCATAATGCCACCACTCTTCAATACAGTTCCTCGTGTTGCGTATCCGGAAATTTGATCGAAAGAAATTTCGTCGACGGTAAATTGATCGACGGTAATTTGATCGAACGGAAATATGGTCGAATCTTTTTTTCCGTTTCTACGTTTAAATTTTGCTTCAAATGTCTTTTTGAACGCATTATTTTGTTTTACTATATAGTATAGTGCTTTCAAAAAGAAATTTTACGAACATTTTAACGTGTGAACTGAAAAAAAGATTCGACCAAATTTCCGGTCGATCAAATTACCGTCGATCAATTTACCGTCGACGAAATTTCTTTCGATCAAATTTCCGGTAACCCTCGTGTTGTGGTGACCCCACCCATCCAATTCTCTTCGTTACTATCACCTATAGATGTGTTTTCCGATGGCTCTAGGCGACCCCTGTGTAAAACTCGTTTCAGCAACAAATGGAGTCGCGACCCCCAGGTTGAGAACCGCTGCACTGTAGCAATTCTATGACAAGGAGGTAACCTGTCACCTAATACTCAAGTAATAACTTAATGTAAAAGAAAGCAAAACAAAAAGACCAAGTTTAATAAACAACTCTCCACCAAAAGGTCAAGTCTAAGTTTAGACTCAGTGCAAACGAGCACAAAGTTGGTACGGCGCAGTAAGATGGGCTTGTTATTCTTACATTTTCTCGGTCACGGAACACAAGTCACTTCATCAGATCACGGAGACAAGTAACAATAGGTTAAGAGAAATAACATTCCACGCATTCAGTCAGAGCGTGCGCCATTCAGAGAAAGTCAACAATCAAGACCACATACCTACAGCTGGTTGCAAACACTTTCAGTAGCCCCCTCCAACACTGTTTATACACTAGTTGTATTCTAATGGGGGTTCTAAAAAAAAAATTGCCAACGAGCTTTATTAAAGCACAATAATTTAAAGGCAGGATGGCCAATCGGCATTTTTCCGATGAAAACGGCAAGAAAATCCCCCCCCCCCCCAAATCTCCCCCCCCCGATTGATTTTTACAATTAACCGTAATCACTCCAGAGGCGGACTGCGTCTAAAAATATTGGTTGGCAGGCAGTAGAAAGTTCTTTTTAAAAAAAATACAATAGTGGAAAGAAATGTACAAAATAATTCAAAATTTTACATTTACAGTGTAGACATCATATGTAGGCCTACATAATATTGTTGTCAGTATGATGAGATTAGATACTAAAAATGTGGTGAATATCCTTAAATTAATATTTGGTGAATATCCTTCAATTAAAATGTGGTGAATATCCTTAAATTTATATGTGGTAAATATCCTTAAATTAATATGTTGTGAATATCCTTAAATTAATATGTGGTGAATATCCTTAAATTAATATGTGGTGAATATCCTTAAATTAATATGTGGTGAATATCCTTAAATTAAAAAGTGGTGAATATCCTTAAATTAATATGTGGTGAATATCCTTAAATTAATATGTGGTGAATATCCTTAAATGAATATGTGGTGAATATCCTTACATAAATATGTGGTGAATATCCTTAAATTAATATGCTTCTTGTATTGTATACTTAACCCTTAAACGCCAAGTTGGAAAACATATTTCACGCAGTAAAATACACACATTCTAGCATGCTAGAAACACTAGGCTGGTCACCATTGGAGAAACGACGACGACAATCCAGGCTCTCCATGATGTACAAGATAAATAATGGGCTGGTCCACTGTTCCAGTATTAAACAGAAACTCGTCCCTCTCCCCCATAGACAGCGACGAGGCCATGACAGGCAATTCAGGCTCATACCAGCAAGAAGCCAGTATAGGAGCTGCTCATTCCTGCCCAAGACAATCAGGGACTGGAACCATCTTTCAAAAGGAACAGTTGAGGCGACAACACTAGACACATTTGTGTCTATTGCCTCAAGCCTTCAAACCCCTAGTGCATAATTTCCTCATCACCACCAGTAACTGAAACATTGCAAATCCCATCTACATGCATAGGAGCCAAAATGATCAATAAATTGATCGTGGGCCCTTAAGATATAGAAGAAGAAGAAGAATATAGCATTTTTTGTTCACCACATCAACGGTTCTGGCTATCTAGAATGAATGGGCAATCTGTCAATAATTGCTTCTACGCCAAATTCATCTAACGTTTCACCAATCTGACAGCGTGGCCAGTCCACCACTACACAAAACTGACACTCTGGCCAGTCCACCACTACACAAAACTGACACTCTGGCCAGTCCACCACTTCACAAAACTGACACCCTGGCCAGTCCACCACTACACAAAACTGACACCCTGGCCAGTCCACCACTACACAAAACTGACACCCTGGCCAGTCCACCACTACACAAAACTGACACCCTGACCAGTCCACCACTACACAAAACTGACACCCTGGCCAGTCCACCACTACACAAAACTGAAACCCTGGCCAGTCCACCACTACACAAAACTGACACCCTGGCCAGTCCGCCACTACACAAAACTGACACCCTGGCCAGTCCACCACTACACAAAACTGACACTCTGGCCAGTCTGGTCATGTCTATGGAGTAGGATATCACAGGATATGCAATAATCGAATACAATAACCTGTTTTGAGGGAGGGAACTCTCATTGGGGACTGTGTTGAAGAGCGCGGGTACTTTAAATATACACGGTTAGAAATCAGTTCTTCTAGATAACCAGGTGCAGAGCTTTCCATACAGCTGAACATCAGGGACAGACTTTAGTGGTCCGTACGCTCACTCACAAGAAGTCGGTGGAGATCTTTAAGAGCTGGGTTGGTGTGATCAAAATTCTTTATCCGGGATACAATGCGTGCTGCAATCTTCTGGAGTACAGATCTCCGAAACATGCAAATATTAATTTAGTCACACACATATAGAGTACAACCTAGTACTTAGATAATGCCTTGTAGATGGCAAGGAAAATTAGACATATCTATATTTTCTGGCTAGAAATACTGCCGGCCTATATATAGGGATTAAATCAGAACCAGATAGAAAAGACACTCTAGAATTTGCGTCATCTGATATCATCTTTTACAACAACAACAAAAAAAACCTCTTTGAACTTAAACAACCTTCTCCCAATCAAGGGGTGGATTGGTAAAGGGAGTGGCACAGTGACGTCAGTGTCATAACAAAAAAAAGGGGATACAAGTGTATGGTTGCTAAAATGTCATAAATGTATGTACATAGTTTTCGGCATGTGTAACATTTTTTCCAGTTGCTACGGCCTCACTGGAGAGTCGTAGCGTACATCCCTCATCTCCCTTATGATCATGCTCATGTCGTTACCCATTAACTTGGTGCAACGGTCTGCCACTCCTTCCCCACCTTCCTTGATTGGGAAAGTTTGTTTACACGGTGTTTAGAAGGTTCTACATACAGGTAAAACCTAGCCTCTGACGATTTAATTTTTTCTAGACTTTCTACTCTAGACAATTCCGATTCACCTTAAATAAGACAGTCGACTGTGACGGAGAGACGTATCAGAGATATCAGACATACATGTACTTTCAAGACTTAACAGGCGTTCGCCTTGTGTTTGTGTGTGTGTGTGTGTGTATTAATCTGTTTACCTTTCTATTATTAGACATATACACGTGCTGTGCGTTAATAGAGTTTTCATTTCTATAGATTTGATTTTGTTCAGTATATCTGAACTTCTCTAAATGTTGAACCCCTCCCCCACCCCCCTTTGCCTCGATTTATGTGATTTAATGCGAGGATGAGGGGCCCATTTCTGCCAAATTAACATTAAAAGACGTGAACCACGTATCCTGTGTAAATAACGCAGTACAGTCGGAAAAAAAAGGGGGAAGGGGGGGGGGGTGGGAGTCTGAAGGTACACGTTTAAATCTTGATAGGTTTCAGACAAATGTCCTTGGACGTTATAAAAGCAGAAATCTAAAGTTATTTTGGCTTAAAGGTTAAATAAACCATCCTTGACAGTGGGAAAAAAAAGGGGGAAGGGGGGGGGGGGTGGGAGTCTGAAGGTACACGTTTAAATCTTGATAGGTTTCAGACAAATGTCCTGTGACGTTATAAAAGCAGAAATCTAAAGTTATTTTGGGTTAAAGATTAAATAAACCATCCTTGGTGTCAACAACTGCATTTAAACACTCAAATCTATCCGGCAGTGAAAAATCTCATTTCTCATATCACTTTTACAGCACACTCTGTAAACTTCAAGCACGCAAGATCTGGGGTAGGCCTAGGGCTACATGACTTCATCGCCCAGAGCAATTCTTTAAAAATGTCTAGTGTTACGATATTGCCCAAGAACAGCGGCTCTCAACATGTGGGTTTTGACCCCTTGGGGGGGGGGGATCGAACGACACTTACATAGGGGTCGCCTAAGACCATCGGAAAACGCTTATTTAATGAAGTAGCAACTCAATGATTTTAGGGTTGGGGGATAACCACACCATGGGGAACTGTATTAAAGGGCCGCGGCATTAGGAAGGTTGAGAACCACTGGCCCAGGCAAGAGCTGTTCGCCTTTTACTTTTAGCGTGTCAACAACTTTCGTTCGCTTGTTGTACCTTCCACAGCTCAACATTCAAATTCCAAAGTTGGACATATGAGAACAGAGAAAAATAAACACAAGTTTTCCAACATGTGCTCGATACAAAGAAAACTGAGATCTCTAAGAAAATTTGGTGACAAAAACGAAGAGGTCACATAATAGGGGGCGCTGTGTGTCTATGTCATGTCTGTTTAGTTGTGTTTACCCACATATCTTCGTGCAAAGAGGTTACATCAAAAAAAAAAAGGCTCGGCTGTTAGCACGCCTGATGTCACGTTGGTTTTTGGTAGGTGCTCAGTGCACAAGTCATCTTCTGACTACGAAGGGGGGAACATTGAATGGGTTGGAGTGGTTGGCACCAGGGTTGCCAATTTCACCGTTCCAAAGTTTTCTCCGCAGTGTCCGGAGGAGAATTAATGAATGGTCATTAAGGTCAAAGTACACACAACTCAGAAATTAAACTTTTTTTTTTTTAATGCATTATAAAAATCTCAAAAACAAATTACTTTTTTCTGACTCCTCAAAATGAGACTCAGACAAAAACCAAGGTTAAAAAGGGTGAATTGGTAAAATTTGATTTATATAGACACGGTGGCGTAGCAAGGGGGTGCGGGCCGCACCGGGTGACACCATCCCGTCTGTAGATCATTTGCGCCGCCCCATAATCTGGCACCCTCTCAAGGTGTCATCTGTCCACCGCAGTCTGTCCATTTTAATTTCCGCAACCCTGCACGGATCTTCTAACAATTGATATAGCTCTTGCTCTTGGTGCGTAGGTACTCTCCTTCCAAAAACTATCTAACACTGGAGCTTAGATTTTTCTGAGGATCCTCTCCCATGTCGTGACAGGTTCTCTGCTCTCTCCGTGAGGGAGCAAGTACGTGCATACATTACTACTCTGTTTCATAATACGGTGACCAGATTTTTCTGAGGGTAACCTGGGACCCGGGAGTTTCGGGGGGGGGGGAATAAACCCCCACCCCCCGTGGGGCAGACGCCGGGTTTCCCCGCCGCCAGACCGTCCGGGAACCTCCCCACTGGCCTGGGGGTCGTCCGGTCGACCGAAAACGCCGCGTTTAAAGCGTTCACAGCCAACTTTCCCGTGGCTTGGGCGGTTTTGCTTCTACTCCGGAGTACCACCCCCCCCCCCACCGCCCAGGGAGTTTTTCTGTCGGGACGGAAAGCTGGGACGAAACGGTTGCCCAGGAGCGGCTTTCTCACGGCCGCGTAGCTAAAATCATCGGCATGGGTTTTGCCGCCATCAAAACCTCATATCCATAATCGGCAACAAGTCATCATGTTATGACGCTACTACTCCCGTTGCGTTGGGAGTGATGCGGTCGGCCGGGGTTTTAGATTCGGAAGAACATTACCTCCCTACTAGTCCGCCACGCCACGAAGAGGCAAACCCCATGTGGACGCCCCCAAGTTTCCTCGGAGGCGCTCCGCTTTCGCAGACGGCTTCAAACTCTACTATCCCCGACTGATTCGATCCCCCCTCTGACCGATGAAAGATGCTGCTGACTGCCTTCCATGGCCTGACATGTTAAATAGTTCTGGGGTGGATGGGGTGAATATTTATTTGTTTTTGCTTTGTTGTTATATAGCTGTTCTTTATTAAATAAATGTATTTCATTTTTAATGTCATAATTATGTTAGCTAACATTTTTATGTACAGCCTAGTGAGCCGCACTATATAAGACTACTACTAATAATAATAGTAATAACAATAATAACATAGTATACTGTATGTTGTGAAAATTATATAGTATACTGTCTGTCAGTGTACATTATATAGGAAATATACTGTATGTTAGTGTAAATTAACTGTATGTTATGGACGTACCGCAACCTTACGCTGTGGTAATCAGGAGTCGCAGGTGAAATATTTGTGAACATCAAAGCAGAAAAGTACAAGAAGTATTTTTTCAGTAATTTAATACTTTCTAAGTCTGACATTGAACATGTCACTTGTTCAATGTTCATAAAATGAAAAACACCTTGTCGCTGAGTAGCTAACTTCTAACAATGGACAGGTTGTTGAAAAATATAAAGAAATGGACACAACCGATGTCTGTCAGAAATATGAAGGATCAAGTGAATTGTAATTATTATTGTCATAATCATGACACACTAGTATTTTTGAGATGAGTGGACAGCTCTCGGGACATCATGATTTTTTTTAATAACATATCATAAATCTGGTCACATGAATCACTGAAATTGCATTGGGCAACCAGCACATGATTCAATGTATTGTCTTTGAGTTGCCATTTGTCTGGTGTCCACATGTTGTTTTAATCAAAGAAAAGACTCTACGATGTGAGCATTTGTCCTTGTCTAGGGAAAATTACACTGTCCGAAAAGGCTACAGGCCGGGACATTTCCTGGCCTTTCAGGGACGCCGGGACGGGTGATATGAAAATAGTGAATGTCCCGGAACGCCCGTCATCGAACTTATCTCATTGATGTATAGGGTCTTTTGCTTTTGTAGACTGAAATGTGAACGGTTGCCTGCTGTGCTGAACGCTCGCCTGCTGCTGCTATCCTGTCTTTCAATTCCGTCATTATTTCCTTGAGTTCATTTATTGTAGTTCCTAAGAATTTGATCCCCGCCCCCCCCTGTCAAAGGTGTGCTTGTATATTTCGATGGCGTCACCCGTATGTCTGATACGTCACAAAATCACATTTCTTACTTCATTAACCCCATGATCAACACCTTCGACACTCTGGATGTTGTGTCTCCATTCACACTCGCCGCCTGCGGTGGATCGATCGTTGAGCCCCCCCCTCAACTGACCAACTTTGATGCGAGTCCGCCACATCTACTCACACATGTGTGAATCCCTCATGTGTCGATGAGTGCCGTTATGACACGTGTTACGTCCCTTAGCAGCAGTGCCGTCTTAAGGCATGGGCACAGTGGGCACTTGCCCAGGGCCCCACACTTCTAGGGGGTCCCTTGCTTCTATGAGACTCACTCTTATAAAGGCTTCATGTTGCAAATATTGTTAATGAATATTGAAAATTTTTGGCAATTAAATTTGATTTAAAAATCAGTGGACAGCATGTTTCCCAATTTTAACCCACGATTTTATCGGCACGTTCCAAAATTAATATTATTAATGCGAATCACAAGTTGGCTACTTTTTAAACTTTTAAAGGGAAATAACTCTCGTCAACAAGTTTTTTGACACAATGTCCACACAACTCCCAGGAACGGTGGGAGAAAATTAAGCTTGTGACTACTCCCGGAGTGGAAGTAAAGCCGTGCCACACCAAGGAACGTACGGCTCCCTGGGCGGTGGGGGAGGCAACGCAACGCCATCGCCGGAGAGGAAGCAAGGCGTTCCAACCCAACGTCCAGACCGTAAGACTCAATGGGCAACGGGGGTTGTGACGTAAAAGTGTCCCCTCATGAGTGGAAGCAACCTGCCCAGAAATCCGCTTACTCAAGGCCGTGTTGCATGGCGGAGTCCTCAGGGACTACTAGGCCATGTTGCATGGCCAAGGTCCTAAGAGATAGAATCTCGACCTCCGAGTATTGGCCTTTATTAGTTCCAGTCAATACCATTACCTATTTCCTCTGCTGGGGAAATTGTAAAAATTGAAACACTCAAAACTGTGTCAAAAAACGAGCGTGTGATTCACCACACAGATCCCGGGCTTTTGAATATTAAGAACACTTGTACAGTTGAGTACTGGATTCGCCGTGGGCCATCATTGGCTCAGAATCATGACTGCAACATTTCACACTCTAGCAGAGCTGGAGAAGAAAGAACTAAGACAAGGCATTTATCTAGAAATATGTTCAAACATGAACTGCTGAATGGTGAGTGTGCAAAACTCGAATGGCTTCTCTATATTCACCATACCAAGGTTCTTTGTATTGTTTTGCGTGTTGTCTCTTGTACAAAAAAGTATTGCCCTTTGCTATATGAGGATTCAATTATTGGAAGCATAACAATATTATTGTAGAACATAAAAATGGAGTAGTGCATTGCAAGGATACGACCACATATTTGCTTCGACTGAAAGAAGCTAGGTGTTTAGGTCCTTTTTAAATCAAAGACATTAGGTCAAAACACAAGTACTGGCATAAAGTTCTGACTCGTGGGGTTTATGTCGTTCGATCTCTTGCCTCCAGAGGTTTGGGTCAAACTATTGGGTCAGCAAACAATGGAAATTGTTGAGGTATTTTAGAGCTGCTGAGTGAATTTAGCCCTTTTTTTTTGGAAGAGTATCTCAAACTGTATGGAAATGCTGGAAAGGGTAACACATCATATCTGTCGGCACATATTTAAGAAAATTTATTGATCTAATGAGGCAACATGTCCTTTGTGCTATTCTGGAAGAAATTAAAGAGTCAAGGTATTATTCAATGAGTTCCACTTCAGACATTTCACACATTGATCAACTGACATTTACGGTCCGGTACATTCGATGATGTAGGTTTGTGGAACGTTTTATCAAGTTAATTTCCATATTTCTCATGGAGCAAAGGATCTAACAGACACTGTTGTGTATCAAAGGATCTAGCAGACAATGTTGTGTATCAAAGGATCTAACAGACACTGTTGTGTATCAAAGGATCTAGCAGACAATGTTTTGGATTTCCTGAATGAGAACAAAATTCCGCCTTCAATTTGCCGTGGACAATCGTATGACAAAGCCTTAAATTTCTATGTCTGGACGCTACACTGGATTGCCAGCACGAGTTTGCCGTGTATGTCCCTTGTGCTGGACACAGCCTGAACTTAGTTGGCTTAAAAGCAGCAGAGTGTTGTCTACAAGTTGGAAAATTCTTTGTCTTTGTTCAGCGCCTATATACCCTTTTCTCAGCTTCCACACCTCAACGGAATGTTCTGGTATCTTCCTTAGGAAAATCTCTCGTTGTCGTAAAACATCTGTCTGACACAAGATGGTCGGCACATTTTGATGCCATCAACGTTTCGAAAAAATTAAAAGATGCTCTGGACTCTGTATCGGCTGACACCGATCAGGAAATGGAAAAAAACGAGGCGTGAGACAGAAAGACATAGTAATCAAATGGACAACCTGATAATTTATCAACATCTGGGATGAATTATAATGTATTTCTGATGTTTTAAAACCATTATTGAATTGGAATGATTTTGTTTTTGTTATAAATAACTTGAATTAACCTATTTTTAACTTTATTGAATTTTTATTCTTATTTACAACTGTATTCCTCTTGGTGATTTGGGTTGGGAGCAACAACTATTTGCGCTCCCCAACCCAATGTTTGAGCATGGGGTTAGTGCCCCACTTTGCCCCCCCCTTCTAACGACCCTGGTGTGTTGTGTGGCTGGGGGCCCCAGTGCATTGCTGTGCCCAGGGCCCCCTATGTGACGGAATGGTTGAACGTTTGGTGACGTAAGCCAGGAACTGTTCAAATTGCATTTTTAGCGCACCATTGATCAGAATTTTTGTTGTCCCAGGACGTATAGTGGCCGTTATCATGGGCAGAAGTGTCGCCGCTGTTCTGTCTGAACGGTAAACATAATACAGTCGCCAGTCTCGCGACAAATGCCACCAAAAAACCACTGCTATGGTAAAACGCGACCTACGGCATTTTGTCTGCGCGAAAAAAAAGGCTTTCATCTACTTCTACGGTGGTATTTGGTCCACCAAGAATGACAGGATTGGCTAAGACTGTGTTTGCACAAACCTCACGAAGGTAATTATTCCAATCCGTGATGACGGCATCTAAACCACCCCCTCCGATGAAATTGTCTGAAAGAAACACTTGCAACAATGCATTGGTCAACCCCGGCCCCTAATGCATTGGTCAACCCCGGACCCTAATGCATTGGTCAACCCCGGCCCCTAATGCATTGGTCAACCCCGGACCATAATGTATTGGTCAACCCCGGGCCCTAATGCATTGGTCAACCCCGGCCCCTAATGCATTGGTCAACCCCGGCCCCTAATGCATTGGTCAACCCCGGCCCCTAATGCATTGGTCAACCCCGGCCCCTAATGCATTTTCTAACATGACTTGAAATTATTGGGGTGGTGAATTACCCGACATGGTTCAATGTAAAACTGTATTCGGGTCAAGTAACCGAATAGTGCCCTAGAAAACCCTAAGTGTAAAGCGATTTTTAGTAAACCAAAATGATTTTGTATCCCTTACCCTGCCCCCCTCCCCCCTCCCCCCCCCTCCCCCACAAACATCCTACTTGCAACAATTCGCACTAAAGACAGTTACGAAGTGTGTACTTTGTACAAGACATTGCAGCCGACTCTTTGAATTGTATCCTTTTAAAAACAGAGAATTTAGATACATCTATTCATGTATCAAACCAATTGTTTACGGTTGACAACGCCTCGAATGGCCTAGATCAGTGGTTCTTAACCTGGGTTCGATTGAACCCCTGGGGTTCGGTGAGTCAGTCTCAGGGGTTCGGCGGAGGTCCATAAATTATTTTTTTTTAAATCATATTTTATTTTTCCTATTAAGAAGGGTTCGGTGAATGCGCCTAAGAAGCTGGTGGGGTTCAGTACCTCCAAAAAGGTTAAGAACCAGTGGCCTAGATGACGCGAGATATGCGTGGGTGAAGAGTGGGCTGGAAGCACGCCTGGGTACAGTACAGTACGATGAGTCTACAAGATAAACACCAACCGCGACGTGGCGCAAGAGATCAAAGGCGCGGGAAGATGACAGAAAGCACCCACCTCTCTCGTTTGTAGCAGCGTGCTCCCTTTTTGCACAAAACAAAAAAGAAAACAAAACAAAAAACCCAAACCGGTTTATTACTAGATTTCTAAAACCGATAACCAGTTTACCTTGGGGAAAAAAAAAGAACAACTTGTATTACATCTCTAGTTTTGACATAACCGAACCCGAAATTAAACTATTCACGGGCCGAAACGAATCCGAACTTTTAAAGAAGGGTTCGATTCCAATCTCTGCTGGGTACTACATTCAGCCTGACAGTGATTTTTAAAAAAAAAACAACCTTTACGTATAACAATAAGACTGTGACCATTGGCAATCCTAGGGCTGCGACCGTCTGGGGCGTCACTTTGGTTGGGGGGGGGGTTGAGGTTTTATTTATTCTTTTGTAAATAAAATATATTTTTTTAACATTACGAACGATCCAAAAAAGCCGGCCTTGCTCGGCGTTTCTATTGGGACAAAGATCTCGTCACACAGCGTTGCAAGCGAGCACGTCGTCATTAAAAACCTTCGCTTATGTAATTAATTATTACAATTTAACTTTTCTCCCATTAAACAGCCAGATTTTTACTAACTCTTTTAAACATAAAATTTGGGGCACATTCCGTTACAGATAATATTCACGAAACCGTAGTTCCTGCCATTGTACACTGGCAATACAGGCGTGTTGACAGGCACTCTGACCAGGTGTCCAAACCAATCAATTTTTTGTCGAAGCATATACTGATGGCACCAGCCACTTAGCTAATTTCCTGGTTCCGAGTGTGCTCCCTTCTTGTTTAGCCAGCAGCTCGCCTTAAACATCTCATCTCGGAGGTGACTTTTCCCCTCATACTTTTATTCAGGGCACAGGCACAGTAGCACTACTGTGTGATTATCGGATGCCAGCAATAAAATTAAGACATTATTTTGTTTTGCCTATAAGAAGCTTGAAACAAATGCACAATACGTAAATAAGTTAATTAAAAAATAGTCATTGACTGAAAATGTTCCGTGTGTAACAAATGGTGTCTTTGAGGCATTGCTAGCCTCATAGAATGCACCGACCCATATTTTGACTAAATGCTATTTGGTGCTGAATCTCAAACTTACGATTCTCATTTTCCAACACACATATTATGTAAAAAGGACATAATCAATCAATAACAGAACCCCCTAGATCGGTTAACCCCTAGGTACTCTTGATGCATGCTACTGAAATATGTGATATTTGAAATAATGTCCAGTCTCCCGGGTACAACACAAGAAAAACACCAACGTAGTTGATTAAAATGGCACACGTGTTATCTCTGTTTATCAAAAGCATAAGATTGTAAAGACCAAACCTAACATTAAAAGATGTCTTATTTAAACATGTATTCATCAATGCTAAGGCTACGACCGTTTATTAATTGAAATGAACGATCCTCTTCACTCAAAAGAGGCAATTTTAGTTATTCCTAAGATAGGGGTACTATACAAATCTTTCTGATAAAATTTAGATAAATTTTTAAGTTAATTTTTCAAATCTATCACATTAAAATTGGAAGGAATTTGCAGAGACGTTGCCTTTTCAACTTTTACTATGGGGGGCCACGGCCCAGAAAACAACCTATTCTTTAATATTTTACAGTAGTGAGTATTTTAGGTTGGATAACAAACACACTTTATTTTTTTAACTGTCCCATTAAAATAGGTTGGAAAACGCAAAAGATAAATCGTTTTATTTAAAATAAAATTGGACCCCTTCTGAAATCTACAACTATTTTAAAAGGTTTTATGAAACGTACGTTACAAGTTTTGGCTCGATGCAACATCTTTTATAGATGCTAGCATTGTAACCTAAGTCTTCTTCTATAGCTCAGTCCAACATCTTTCGTAGATGCTAGCATTGTAGCCTAAGTCTTCTTCTATAGCTCAGTCCAACATCTTTTGTAGATGCTAGCATTGTGACCTAAGTCTTCTTCTATAGTTCAGTCCAACATCTTTTTCCGGGGATATAGAGAACTCTATGAAACTAATCCAAAATTTCCATAACCTTATAGATCCCATTGACATTTTCATAATCTTTATGTCTCCGTGAAACAGTACAGAACTGGCTGGACATTTCTCTCTCCATATTTATTTTTTAAACCTTCTTTATTTCGAGACAAAAACAAATAAAAGAAAATGTCTTAGTAACAATATTTTTCCGTTTAAGTTTAAGTTAATATAAGGACCCTGGTGGGGGCCCGTTCTATAATGTCAAGTTTTAATTATGACCAAGATTAGAGACCGACCGAAAGTGATTTTCTGTTTCGGCCGAAACCGAAATTATGCCGAAAGTGATCAAATGGCCGACTTCGGCCCCGAAACCGTAGCCGAGATTCGGTTGGTCTCTAACCAAGATATGGACCATATATCATTAATCCAATAAATAGCAAAGTAAAAGTTTAAAATCTGTCCCATTAAAATCGGTTGAAAATATAAAAGCCGTGGCGTATATAAGGAAAATTAATAATTAATTAAAAATTAATAATTAAATCAGTATTCCTTGCCCGACAGTTGTGAATATTATGAGTTCAATACCCTCCAGTTTTTCAATATAGATAAAGAAGTCCGATCCAAATAAACGTCCACAAATTTCTTTACTTTATGACCATAATAGCGACCATCTCAAAAAGGAATTAATCATATGATACATATTAAAGTTAAAATTTGTTTGTGGATTTGTTTGTTCCACAAAAGTTGTTACACGGATTGATAGAGCTTGACCAAACTTGGCACATATATCCATAATTATCCACAAGGAACTCTTGGGGGGGGGGGGGTTAACACTATTTTTACTATTCGGTTTGGCGATTTCGTTTTCTTTTTTTTATCAGAGCTATATAAATAAAATTAACAACAAATAATTGTTTGTGCCACAAAAGTTGTTACACGGATTGATAGAGCTTGACCAAACTTGGCACATATATCCATAATTATCCACAAGGAACTCTTGGGGGGGGGGGGGTATACACTATTTATACTATTCCGTTTGGCGATTTCGTTTTCTTTTTCTTATCAGAGCTATATAAATAAAATTAACAACAAATACTCATACATGAATAGATGGATCCTAAGCAAGCTTAGAGTACA
This sequence comes from Lymnaea stagnalis, assembly GCA_964033795.1. Classification (NCBI taxonomy): domain Eukaryota; kingdom Metazoa; phylum Mollusca; class Gastropoda; family Lymnaeidae; genus Lymnaea; species Lymnaea stagnalis. The sequence continues at coordinate 852,141 of CAXITT010000295.1, forward strand.
CATACACTTGATTATCCATTATCATATACCGATGAGACCTGAACACATAATATCCATTCCTCTGGGGCCATTGCATTTGTCCTTTTATAAGCTATATAGATATCAATAGGCCTAGACAACACTATAGGTTCTATGTGAATGGATGGATCTAGGCCTAGCTTTATAGTAGAATACTTAATCCATTCAGGGCCGGTGTAGATTTATCCAGAAAGGCACACCAATGCACCACTGCATGACTTGACCACTCCATCCAACCCACCACGGCATGACTTGACCACTCCATCCAACCCACCACTGCATGACTTGACCACTCCATCCCTCCCACCACTGCATGACTTGACCACTCCATCCAACCCCCCACTGCATGACTTGACCACTCCATCCAACCCACCACTGCATCACTTGACCACTCCATCCAACCCACCACTGCATCACTTGACCACTCCATCCCTCCCACCACACCCACCACTGCATGACTTGACCACTCCATCCAACCCACCACTGCATGACTTGACCACTCCATCCCTCCCACCACTGCATGACTTGACCACTCCATCCAAACCACCGCTGCATCACTTGACCACTCCATCCAACCCACCACTGCATCACTTGACCCCTCCATCCCTCCCACCACTGCATCACGTGACCACTCCATCCAACCCACCACTGCATAACTTGACCACTCCATCCCTCCCACCACTGCATGACTTGACCACTCCATCCAACCCACCACTGCATCACTTGACCACTCCATCCAACCCACCACTGCATGACTTGACCACTCTATCCAACTCATCACTGCATGACTTGACCACTCCACCCAACCCACCACTGCATGAATGTACAACACATGAATAGCGCTTGTGTCTCCCACAACAGGCATCAAATTAAAAGTAACATTTGGAAAAATCCAATGCAAAAACTTCACAGTTTTTTTTAAATATCCTTTTAAATGAAGTCTCTCTCCTCCAAAGCGCCTGCGTAAGCATACATTCAGCGTCCACACATGCCTTACGGGCGCACCTGAGTTACAGGTATCTCTTCAATACAGGTTTTTGCCTTTCATTACAGGCACCTCTGTCTTACAAACGTCTACACAAGTTGTTATCAACCAGTGTCAAATAATATGACCTTCGGATGGCATCGCAAGTGACATTATTTTATCATTCAAATGGCGATTATTTTAATTTCCGGCGAAAACGAACATGTGATATGTAATTATTATAAAGCACTTTTTGTGACAGAATGCGCCAGTTCGGGGCACCGCTATTTCGGTACACCTGCTCTTCTTTTGGACTATTTAAATTGTTTAAAATAAAATGGTTTAAAATAAGTAATCTCAGTTCTTATTTAACATTTTGAAACAATACAACTGTATAGTAACTACTGAAGTTAACGGATTTATGTTTCATCTAAACAACAGCCAGGTAAGAGAACCTACATTTCCAAATGCATTTATTCTGGTATTCACCGGTTCAGTGTAGAATGGTGCTAAACTAAATACAGGTACGTGCTAAACTAAATACAGGTAAGTGCTAAACTAAGTACAGGTAAGTGCTAAACTAAGTACAGGTAAGTGCTAAACCAAATACAGATAAGTGCTAAAACACATCTGTGCATTTTAAAATGACCCCCCCCCCCCCCAATTTGTCGGCAGTCTTTGATGGGAGTCCTCGGTTGCCGTTCCTACTTCACCTTCGTCGATCAAAAGTGCAATGGCCAGCAACACCTTTTCATCTACAACAGGGGTCTCCAAACTTTTCAGCCCTAGGGCCGTATTAACTAACAAACAGCAGTTCGGGGGCCAACTACACACTCGAGGTCCAAATAGAAAAGAATCAAAACATGGATGTTTTTAATTATTTATTTAATATTATTTCATTCAGTTATTATTTAATAACACATTGATACACGACACATGAACACCTGTATAAGTGGGAATGGGGAAATTGTTTCCTGGATACCAAAATAGCAGTAGTTAGCAGACATTTCTGGATTTAGATTTGATGTCCCTAACATCAACAGTGACCTGAGATGATCATCGGACAAATTTGTTCTCAAATTGTTCTTCGTTATTTCGTTCTTGAAAATGTTCGGTCACATGGGCATGTTGTTCCAAAGTTTGAAATGTACATTGATGCAAATGTTTTGAAATTAGGAAAGTCTTCCTTGGGCGAAAACTAGTTAAAAACCCACTGGTCCTTCTTTTAACTTGTCTCTAAGGAGGTCATTTGCTTGCAACTCAATGACCTCCAGGTGCACTTCATCTGGGCGACTGGACACATCTGCTTCAAATGGGTTTGAATCCTAGTCAGAAAACCGCTGCTGAAACTGCAGCTGGGGGTCTTTGATGATCTCGCATGCAAATGACGTGGGGAACTCCGCTGTTGCTTCAGCCATGAAGACCGTCCACTGCTGAAAGTGCGTCAAGTTGTTCGCCTGTACTTTTTCCAAAAAACAAGACGAGCTTTGATTTGAAGGCCTTTAGATGGGTGTATAGATCAGAAACTAGATTTTCCTCTCCTTGTAGTTTTAGGTTCAGAAAATTCAAATGACTAGTTATGTCTGCAGCAAAGACCAATTTCCATACCCACTCTCCATTAGACAGTAATGGCTGTGGCTTGCCTTTACTTTCCAGGAAGTCACCTATTACCTTTCTTAACTTAAATACTCTGCTCAGAACTTTCTCACAACTTAGCCATCTTATTGCTGTGTAATATGGGAAATCTTGCGATTCTGTGTCTGTATCTTTTAACATGTCTCTGAACTGTCTATGGTTGAGCCCATGTGACCTTATTAAATTAACCCTCTTTACCACATGATTCATTACGCTGCTAATGTCCACATATTTTTCACACAAAGTTCTCTGCTGAGTAATAATAAAGTGCAGGAACATTGGTTGCAGAATGTTTTTCTCATAACACATCTGCTTCACTTGTCCAACCAAGCATTTCTTTATGACACTCATGTTATTTCCTCCATCAACAGTCAAGCAACTGGGGTTAGTCCAGTCCTAGTTATAATCAGCAAATGTTTTTTTCAACTCATTAAATATATCCTCTCCTACATGCTATGTAGGGAAGCCAGCTCTTGTGTTATTTACATGTATTCATCCACACCTCTAACGAACACAAGCAGTTGAGAGGTGGAACAGCTGTCCAGCGATTCATCCATTGCAATTAAAAATTGGCGAAACTTGCTTGCATTTTTCGCTATTTGAGTCACACTGTTCTCACCCATGTCTGCCACACGGCAGGCAAAGCTCCGCCAAAATTGGATAGCATCTCATTGACTGTGAACGGAAGTAGAAAAACTTAGCAGCGCATAAGGTTTTGCCAAATCATGATTGGTTAGAAAAAATAACGCACTACTGCGCGTCTCTATTTTAATTCGGTAAAAACATAACGTCCACGAAAGTCACGTCTGATCTTGGCAGGATACACGTAAATTTACGTAATTTTTTCCGTAGACAAAAAGGTCTCCGCGGGCCGTAGTATGGAGACCCCTGAATTCTACAATATGCACTCTTTATGATATATTAAAGTAAGAGCTGTGTTTCGATTTAAATATATGTGTTCATGAGTTTGGCGGTATGAGTAGATGTGTTACCAGAAGCGTAGCTAGAGTGTTTGGCTGTATGAGTAGATGTGTTACCAGAGGCGTAGCTAGAGTGTTCGGCACCCGGGCACAAGATTCATTTTGAAACGCCTCCCTTTCTTTTTTCCATCTCTCAATCCAATTATTTTTATCAATAAAATAAAATCGAAGCACATTTTGGCGCCCCTAACAAGCTGGCACCCGGGTACATAAGTCTTCCCCCCCCCTTCGCTACGCCTATGTGTGTAATTCTGATATTTTTGTGCATTAAGAATAAATAAATAATTATATCCTTCCTTTTTTAAAAAAATCAAGTCAACATGCGGCGTGCAAGGAATTGCCTTGCGATTAGTGTCTCTTGGTGCCGCCCCTGATCTAAGCGTCCTAATTTTTGCCGCACTGTCAGCTTCCAAGTATGCCATGTCAATGAAAAATGAAGAGATAACACTAGCAATTCTAATGTGAACCTCTCAGGTACATTGGAGTGATTCTGTGGGCAGAGGCGGCGTCTATCTAAATATAGATCTTGACACGGAGTATGATCAGTTTTCAATTCAAGAAATAAACGACTAAAACCCAACAAAAGTATGGGTAGGCCAGTGGTCGGAAAAGTCATTAGGCCAGTGGTCGGAAAAGTCATTAGGCCAGTGGTCGGCAAAGTCATTAGGCCAGTGGTCGGCAAAGTCATTAGGCCAGTGGTCGGCAAAGTCATTAGGCCAGTGGTCGGAAAAGTCATTAGGCCAGTGGTCGGCAAAGTCATTAGGCCAGTGGTCGGCAAAGTCATTAGGCCAGTGGTCGGCAAAGTCATTAGGCCAGTGGTTGGCAAAGTCATTAGGCCAGTGGTCGGCAAAGTCATTATGCCAGTGGTCGGCAAAGTCATTAAGCCAGTGGTTGGCAAAGTCATTAGGCCAGTGGTCGGAAAAGTCATTAGGCCAGTGGTCGGCAAAGTCATTAAGCCAGTGGTTGGCAAAATCATTAGGCCAGTGGTCGGAAAAGTCATTAGGCCAGTGGTCGGAAAAGTCATTAGGCCAGTGGTCGGCAAAGTCAATTGTCAAAAGAGCCAAAAATTTTGAGAGCCAAATTTCTTTTCAAGAACCATGTTTTTCGGAGTCAACACCGATTTGTGGCCAACTAGCTGAGCCGCACTCAGGTCGCTAAAGAGCCGCATGCTGCTCGCAAGCCGTGATTTGTCAACCACTGAGATAGGCGATTATCTTATCTAGTTGGCTCCCCCCCCTTTTTTTTTCTCCCCCCGCCCCAC
>CAXITT010000295.1:857025-875820 GCA_964033795.1 Lymnaea stagnalis
CCCCCCCCCCCCCCCCCCATAAAATATTTTTTTTTAAATAGATGCAAAAAAAAAATATAGTAACATCATGTATATAACATTTTACCATTAATACCATTCAGCTTATTTGTTTTATTTTGTTTCCTAGTCCATATCTATTACCATTGAACATTGCGTTGTGTGATCTAATGTGCGGCATATTTGAAGATCATAAAATGACAGAAATAATGTTGAGTTTTTTTTTCTTTTATTTTATAAAAATGTAGCACAAAAATAAAGAAGTTGACTGTGTCCGCCTCTGCCATTGTAGGACTGATGTGCGGTCGCGTGCCCCGATCTCCATTGTCGGAGATCTGGTGTGAGTGGGGTTGTAGGGTTAGTTAGCGCGGTTGTACCTTGCACGGGGGCCGCCTGCATGTTCGCATCCACTGATCCCACTCCTTGTTAGTAGAGCCATCGCCAGGCCACGGGGTTTTCACTGAACCTGGCATCGAGTCATTGCTCTCGGCAAGCGGCAGGTGAATTCTTTGCGTCTTACTTTGGCTCGCAGACAGGAAGGTTTTTCCTTGTGCCTCGTACATAGATATAGCGTGAGGCAGTGCAACGAGATATGCGATATTTCTAAATTATCATGACTCCAGCAGCTATCCAGTGAGACTTATCTAGACAGAAGCGTGAGCTCACCATACTGTTTCAAACATGTTTCTAACCAAAGCAAGGCGTGCTTTGTGATTCTTTGAAGACAACCAAATTGAACACTTTTTAGACTAATAAATAATAACTTGTTGCCGCTGACAAATATGTACAAAATATTAGTTAGAGTTTTAAAAGTAGGCATACGATGAAATTATAACCACTAAAAAGCCTACATGGAACGAGCACTACTCTGGCCTAATACATAGGGCCATTTGATATTGACTGAACTAACACATACTGAAATAGATCGGCCTAAAAAATTGATATAGACTGGCCTAACACATATTGATATAGACTTGCCTAACACATTGATATAGACTGGCCTAACATATACTGATATAGACTGGCCTAACACATACTGAAATAGATCGGCCTAACACATTGATATAGACTGGCTTAACACATATTGATATAGACTTGCCTAACACATAGATATAGACTGGCCTAACACATACTGATATAGACTGGCCTAACTCATACTGATATAGACTGGCCTAACACATTGATATAGACTGGCCTAACTCATACTGATATAGACTGGCCTAACACATTGATATAGACTGGCCTAACTCATACTGATATCGACTGGCCTAACACATTGATATAGACTGGCCTGACTCAAACGTATATAGACTGGCCTAACACATTGATATAGACTGGCATGACACAAACGTATATAGACTGGCCTAACTCATACTGATATAGACTTGCCTAACACATACTGATATGTACTTAACTAACACATTGATATAGACTGGCGTAACTCATACTGATATAGACTGGCCTAACACATTGATATAGACTGGCATGACACAAACGTATATAGACTGGCCTAACTCATACTGATATAGACTGGCCTAACACATTGATATAGACTGGCATGACACAAACGTATATAGACTGGCCTGACACAAACGTATATAGACTGGCCTGAAACAAACGTATATAGACTGGCCTGACACAAACGTATATAGACTGGCCTGACACAAACGTATATAGACTGGCCTGACACAAACGTATATAGACTGGCCTGACACAAACGTATATAGACTGGCCTGACACAAACGTATATAGACTGGCNAGAACGACAAAACAATGTTATCGCTTTCATTCTTCAAGTTTAATGTTTGAAAGAACGACAAAACAATGTTATCGCTTTCATTCTTCAAGTTTAATGTTTGAAAGAACGACAAAACAATGTTATCGCTTTCATTCTTCAAGTTTAATGTTTGAAAGAACGACAAAACAATGTTATCGCTTTCATTCTTCAAGTTTAATGTTTGAAAGAACGACAAAACAATGTTATCGCTTTCATTCTTCAAGTTTAATGTTTGAAAGAACGACAAAACAATGTTATCGCTTTCATTCTTCAAGTTTAATGTTTGAAAGAACGACAAAACAATGTTATCGCTTTCATTCTTCAAGTTTAATGTTTGAAAGAACGACAAAACAATGTTATCGCTTTCATTCTTCAAGTTTAATGTTTGAAAGAACGACAAAACAATGTTATCGCTTTCATTCTTCAAGTTTAATGTTTGAAAGAACGACAAAACAATGTTATCGCTTTCATTCTTCAAGTTTAATGTTTGAAAGAACGACAAAACAATGTTATCGCTTTCATTCTTCAAGTTTAATGTTTGAAAGAACGACAAAACAATGTTATCGCTTTCATTCTTCAAGTTTAATGTTTGAAAGAACGACAAAACAATGTTATCGCTTTCATTCTTCAAGTTTAATGTTTGAAAGAACGACAAAACAATGTTATCGCTTTCATTCTTCAAGTTTAATGTTTGAAAGAACGACAAAACAATGTTATCGCTTTCATTCTTCAAGTTTAATGTTTGAAAGAACGACAAAACAATGTTATCGCTTTCATTCTTCAAGTTTAATGTTTGAAAGAACGACAAAACAATGTTATCGCTTTCATTCTTCAAGTTTAATGTTTGAAAGAACGACAAAACAATGTTATCGCTTTCATTCTTCAAGTTTAATGTTTGAAAGAACGACAAAACAATGTTATCGCTTTCATTCTTCAAGTTTAATGTTTGAAAGAACGACAAAACAATGTTATCGCTTTCATTCTTCAAGTTTAATGTTTGAGAGAGCGACAAAAAGCATCAGGGCCTGGCGTGGCGGTTAAAACGTCTGCAGTAGGTCAACCTTTTGATTGAGCTGAATTCAGCCCTGGGCCTGGGAAGTAATCATACATCATTGGGCCCCACTCGCACCACCCAGTGGCTTCGCATATTTTAGCAAAAAATAAAATTTTATGAAAGTAGATCGAAACAGATCAACAATGCAGTCGAGAAACAGCAGGCCCCTGACTTTTTATGAACAGTTCGGGTAATAATAAAATGTAGCCTGGGCTGTGACCCAATTTCAAGCCATGATCAGCGGTGAATGGTTAGTTTTGTGAGGTATTTTCGGTGGTTGTTTTGGATATTTGTTTTTGTTGCTACGTTCGTTGTACTGGAGACTGGCGGTAGAATAGATTAATTCAGCGGTTCTCAGCCTGTGGGTCGTGACCCCTTTGGGGGTCGAACGACCCTTTCCTAGGGGGGGGGGGCGACTAAAACCATCGGAAAACACATATACTCAACAGTTATGAAGTAGCAACGAAACTAATTTTGTGGACAGGAGTCGCCACACTATGAGGAACTGTAGTAAAGGGTCGCGTCATTAGGAAGGTTGAAACCACTGGATTAATTAGAAGTATGTCATCAATTTTAATTCAGAGTTAGATTTTAATTCCATTACATAATATATATTTCACATCAAATTAAGCATCGAGTTATTTAGACAACGTGGCAATTACAATATTAGAAGTTAATTTTCAACGTTTAAAGACGTCAGATTTGAACAGTTGAAAGAAACACTTCGCAACAGCGTCCAGCTCTATGATTATATCAACATAAACATTCGTCTCGTCCAGACTTTGCCTCTGTTGTAGTACTTTAATTTTTTTAGTACCGCGCTTAGGTAGTGATTTTCTGTTAGGCCTGTTGGGTTTTATCTTATTAATAGTATTTATTTATTTTAATTTTTTTTTTTTGCGGTTGGGGGGGGGGGGGGGGGGTGGGGGTTAGATTTCCCAATCAGTGTTGCCAACAGGCTTGTCGGTTTCACAACCAAATACTAAATTACAAACCATCTAAATAACTTTATTCTAGATAATCATAGTAAACCAGATAATCTAGTATTTTAGATAATCTAGTATTCTAGATTATCTNATTCATTACGGAATCAGTTTAATATGTCTGATAAATATTTCATTATTCTGACCTGAGGAGGTGGAAAGCCATGGATCGATCCAAATGAAAGGATGTGGTGGAGCAGGGCCGGGTCCTACATTGAGTGTAGCGCCACTGATGATGATGTATGAATGGAAGGATGTGGTGGAGCAAGCCAGGGCCCTACATGGGCTGTAGTGCCACTGATGATGATGCAAGTGCACACACAAAAATTAACCCGAATACTGACAGTTCTAGTTTAGAAAAGAACAAAAGACTCATACTCCTAAGTTAACCACCACTAATTCTGGGTCAATAAAACGGTGCATGGAGGGCTGCTTCGTGGAAAGGGGCGGAAAAAAGCTTGGCCCGCCCGTGGCAGCACTAAACCTAGCTACACTACTGCGACTCAACGGTAATTAATTTCTTTATTTTCGAAAACTGTAGGTAAAATGGAAGAGAAACAAAATACTAATTACGTCTCAACACCCCCCACCCCCCCCCCCCCACCCCCCCCCCCCCCAAAAAATGAAAAAAAACAAAAAAAAAATTTCTCCTAACACCCCCCCACCCCCCCCCCCCCCGTCCTGCTAATAAAATATTGATGAATATTAATGGACTCAGCGCCAGAATACACGAAAATAAAACGACGCCTGTTGATAGTTCTAAATCTGATATGGAGGAACAAAGTAGAACTACAAATTTAATGACCTATTTAAATATACAGTGGAACCTCTCATAACGAGCATAACTCGTTCCAGAATCTTACTCGTTAAACGAAACACTCGTTAAACTAAACAATTTTCCCATACAAATCAAAGTAAAATACGATACTGCGTTCCATGCTGAAAAAATACAAATTTTTCAAAAAATTGTATTAACATTTATTCAAATAAAATTACTTATGAATTGTTAAGGAGTGTAACAACGTGGAATACAATTTAGATTTGAAACACAAAACGTAAATAAAAATAAGAAGTTATGACAAATAATTAATCCTTTTTAAGTGGAAAACTGTCTAAAAACATTTGTTTTTGCTGACGCTCCAAAATGTGACGAAAATGTGTCACAGCATTATTATTGAATAAATTTGTAGCACGAATAGCCACCTCCTTATTAGGGTGATGCTTCTCAATGTACGATGCAACAGTTTCCCCTGCTTTCAGCATTTCTCTTAATGTGCTAGAAGATTGTTGCTCTGCTACTTCCTCCTCCATTAATGGGCTCTCCTCCATAATTTCTTGCTGTGAAACAACTCCATAAGCTCTTCGGTGGTCAACTCTTGACTGTGCTCTTTCACAAGCTCTTCAATATCGTTGTTTTCCACCTCGAGCCCAATGACACAATCTCGTTAACTGCAGACTCCACAGGTACTGTTTCAAAATCACATTCAACAACACTCTCTGGCCAGTTTTTTTCCAAACAGAAGTGGGGGAAAAAAGGGGCTTCCCCTTTCTGCGTACTCGTTATGCGAAATGTCGCTCGTTAAGGGAGCAACTTCTTCACAAATTTTTGCTCGTTATGCGAATTACTCGTTATGAGAGGTGCTCTTTATGAGAGGTTCCACTGTATATAAATATTCAATTAAGGGGTCATCCATTAATGACGTCACGCTATTTTGGCAGATGTTGGTCTTCACCCTACCCCATTGTCACAGATTTGTCATATAAGTTAGACATTCTCATAATAGTAAGTCATAAAATCTTGGAACCCCTCCCCCCATGCGTGACGCCATAATGGATGACCCTAAAAGATTTCAAACGTGTTAGTTTTAGGCAGTGAAGTAGCTAGGGCTTGTGCCACCCGCGGTGGATTGAGATTTTTTCGACCGCTCACTATGAAAAAAAAGCTCTGCAGTTGTCCAAAAATGCCGCCCCTCCATTTAGAGGGGGCAAGGTGCCGCCCCGGGCGGGACTCTCCCTCCACACCCTTTCGTACGCCACTGGTATCATCACTTTGTTACAGAGAAGTACTGGTTACTGCTATGTAGAGACCGACCGAATGTGATTTTCTGATTTCGGCCGAAGCCTAAACTAGGCCGAAAGTTAAAAATGACTTTGGGCCGAAACCGAAGCCGAAACTCGAAAGCTTAAAGTGACTTTCGGCCGAAACCGAAGCCAACATATTTATATATTTTTAAATTAGTTCGTGCATACATTCTACATACATCAATGGGGTAAAGTATCAAAATGTACATTCTTTTTATAACAAATGAGATACCGGTAATCGTGAATATTAATAAACATCTAATGAATACTTTGGCTTTTACCATTTTAATTTAAAAGTAATTTAAATTTCTTTAAAACTTTTTTTAAGTAGTATGGTAAGAGAAAATTTGGACCCGAGTGGGGAGGGAGCGTGGCAAAATTTCTGAAAAATAGACCCTTGAGTGCCCTTTGCTTTTATACTATAATTACAACCTAGAACATATATCTGATACTACCTACAATAATTATTTTGGCTCTAATAGAGTCAATAGTCACCTAAATATCATTTATTAAGGCTATAAAAATATCATCACAATGTTTCGCGGTTATCGCCATAAAAATGATATGTGTTTTCATAAAAAGCTGGCAAGATCTCTGTATTAATATTTAGCCTAGCACTAACACATTAGTCTTTCCGTGCTTGTGACGTAATTATTTCGTTCGGCGACCAACTTCCCTCACTCCCATTGGTAGGGGATTTTTTTTTTAAACCGGGTCTCTTAAAATAAATTTAAAAATAAAAAAAAATTGTACCAGCATGTTTAAACTTGAATGATCAGATACTGAGGTGACATTCGTAACAAATATAAGTGTAGACTCTTCCTTTAGTTTCTTACCACTTCAAAAGTTATTGGACCCAAATGAATGTGTGATGTCGAAATAAACAAGCCATAATTTTAACGTACCAGTACCAGTGAACATTGTAAAAAAAAAAAGTTTTATTTAAAAGATGATAAAACATGTTCAGAGTTTTTCCATTTCTATTTGTTAATTAACCATAAGATAACAATAACACCACTTTCTGCAGACCTGCCTACCGAGTCTATAACAATAACACCACTTTCTGCAGACCTGCCTACCGAGTCTATTGTTTTTAGCCTATTATTCAATCCACCTCAGAATCTTATTTTAGCTTGAACTAATAATTTATTATTTTTTAATTGAATTCATAGCTAAGGTTAGTGCCCCCAGTGCGGACCGTCTCTTCCCTCCTCCTAGGCCACTGACTGAACCGTAAAGCAGAGCAACTATACTAAGACTATAGGCTTATTATGGCCTATATTTACTTTTAAAGGACCAAACAAAAAAAAAACCCGCTATATAAGCTGTAGTTTACATAGAAATAAGATTAAGAATATCTCAAAGGAAAATGTAGTTAAGGTGTTAATTGAAAGAGAACAGTTAGACATATAGAGATGTATATGATGGGTAGAGATGCTAAATTCTCCTTTCCGTTTGAGAGGGTTAATATCAATAGTAGGTTAGGCAGTAGTGGGCTAAAAAGAGGACAAAATATTAGGAACGGGAAACTGGACCCTATATTTATTTATTTATTTATTTATTTAGGCATTTTTATATAGCGCTTATCATAAAGCTCTAAGCGCTTTACAATTATTAAAACATGTAAACTAAGTAAAATAAAAATGAGACACTAGGATAGTAACTACTATTCACAGAAAATGAGGTAGGGCAAGGAGGGTGCATCACAGGTCATAGGCGGACCTAAACAGATGAGTTTTAAGGGACTTTTTGAAACTGGACGAGGTTTCACTATGACGTATATGGAAGGGGAGCTGGTTCCAGAACGTGGGCCCATGGAAGCAGAAGGAGCGTTCACCGATGGTCTTAGTTTTAGTTCTTGGGATTGAGAGGGTTCTACTGTCAATGGAAGAACGTAGTTGTCTTGTGGGGATGTAAGGAAGCAACAGATCAGAGAGATAGACAGGAAAGTGAGGATCAGTGAACGAGTTGAAGCAAAGATTGGAAGACTTGTATTTGATGCGAGAGGATATTGGAAGCCAGTGGAGTTGCCGCATTTGTGGTTGAATATTAACCCTGGTAGTTGGACTGAACATTTCATTAGGACCTGGTAGATGGAATGAACTTTTTGGGCCTTGTAGTTGGACAGAACATTTGGGGCTAGCGATTGTATTGCACATTAGGGCCTGGTAGTTGGACTGAACAGTAAGACCTAGAAATTGGACAAAATAATTGCAAATGCCAATATTAGTTGCCTCGACTCCAGTTAACGTTGACTCTGGCTATAACACAACCAACCCCACCCCCCCTTTCAAGCTTAAACTACCCACCCGGAAGCTCTGCAGAGCTCAGCTGTGACTAACAAACATGGCATGAGTATACAAATAACATCTCAACACATTTTCTAAATGTTTGTTTTATTGTATGTTTCATGAAATCTTTTTTGTCTCTTTTGTTTGTTGTAACCAAATCAGCCAACGATTAATGGCACAGTTTCCTTTCATGACGTCATAAGTATTATTTCCCTATAAATCAAGGTCAAGTTTCAGCGATATCCTACTCTCAAAACATTATCTAAATCAGTGTTTCTAAAACACATTTCTTCCTTAGATTGTGTTAAAATAAATGTGTGTGGTTTTTATTCTTCCATTCAGCTAAAAGGTTCAACAAAGTAGAGTTATTCCATCATGAAAAGTGGACTGGGAGAGCAAAAAGTTTTGAGAAGCACTGGTCTAAAAGATTAATGTTTATCTTATCTACCTGACTTAGTGACTTGTCATGAAACTTACACAAAATGTATTGACCAAACAACAGAACTTATAGAACATTAGTAACTAAGCCAAAACAAACTTAACAGAAATACACAAAATGTATTGACCAAACAACAGAACTTATAGAACATTAGTAACTAAGCCAAAACAAACTTAACAGAAATACACAAAATGTATTGACCAAACAACAGAACTTATAGAACATTAGTAACTAAGCCAAAACAAACTTAACAGAAGCACACCAAATGTATTGACCAAACAACTGAACATCAGAAACTAAAGCAAAAAAAACTAAACTTACAGAAGTAAGCAAAATGTATGAACAAACAACGGAACTCAGAAACTAAACCAGACAAACTTTAACAGATCAACATGAGATGGCTGAAAAAATAACCATTAAACAGCTTATCTTAGGTCCTCTTAGTGCTAAATAAACTTTTAGTACCAAGCATTGGCTGAAAAAGTAACCATTAAACAGCTGATATAAGGTTATCTCAGTGATACATAATCTTTTACTAAGCTATGGCATAATCTTTTACAAAGCTATGGCATAATCTTTTACTAAGCTATGGCATAATCTTTTACTAAGCTATGGCATAATCTTTTACAAAGCTATGGCATAATCTTTTACAAAGCTATGGCATAATCTTTTACTAAGCTATGGCATTATCTGTTACTATCTATGGCATAGTCTTTTACTAAGCTATGGCATAATCTTTTACTAAGCTATGGCATAGTCTTTTACTAAGCTATGGCATTGTCTTTTACTAAGCTATGGCATAGTCTTTTACTGAGCTATGGCATAATCTTTTACTAAGCTATATCCACATTTGTAAGAGCCTAAATTCCAGTAAAGGACGACTGTTGCAAGGGATTCTCTAATACATGTATATCAACACAATGATCTGTTGCAAGCAATTGTGTAATATATGTGTACCCATACACTCACACAAACACATTTTTATTTCATCATTTGAATATATTGATATGAATGAGTTTAACCACTGTCTTCTTATATTTGAGGTGCCCACGATCAATTTGTTGATCATTCTGGCTCCTGGTTTAAATTCAGAGTTTGCCTTCTCTTAGATGGGTTGCCGTCCAAGGCTAAAGAGTCCCATCCACTCGGGTTGCTTGGGATGGCTTTGGTGGGGATTGAACTCCAGCTATTTCGTTTGAGACAGTTTAGACCGCTCGGCCACCCAGCTATCACTGTCATTGATAAATTACAATAAATGACATATCACATGACTTTAAGATAACAAGATTATTTTATTGATCCACATAAATTAAATTATTTTTTTTTTATTACATTCTACATGAAAATTTTAACCATATTCATAAATATTCTTACCGGTGGGCATGTTTTATAACCACTTTTATGAAATAAGTTAACAATTAAAAAAAAAAAAAAATTCAATATGATAGTCAAATACAAATATTTAAAAAAGAAAAATAAAAAGCAAATTAAAAAAAAAACAACAGTAAAAGACAACCACAAAATGATAACACAACCACTGAGCCATCTGAAGGAAGGACTGCACATAGAAAAGACAAATAAATTAATTGTGACCTATTTTAACTTGTGAGATCCTGTGTCTTGGTCATGATATTCACAACTTAACTAGATCATTGTTTACATGTAACTTAACTAGATCATTGTTTACATGTAACTTAATTGTTCCTAGCATACATTAATGACCTACCGGAGAAACTGACATCACAGGCAAGACTGTTTGCAGATGACACAGCAGTGTATAGGACGATCGCCAACAGATCTGACCAGGACCAGCTACAACAGGATCTCAATCTGTTAGCTGAGTGGGAGATGAGCTGGGACATGGAATTTCACCCTGCCAAGTGCCAGACACTATCAATCTCTAGAAGTTGTACTCCTCTACACTACCAATACAAACTGCACGGCCATATTCTTGAGCAAGTTTCCTCCGTAAAGTACCTGGGTGTTACCATTCAAAGAGAGGTCCGATGGGATGAACATATTAACAATGTATGTAACCAAGCAAACAAGACCCTAGGGTTCTTAAGGCGAAATCTAAAGATTGGCAACTCCTGTGTGAAAGAAAGAGCATATAAAGCCTTTATCCGTCCGATTTTAGATTATGCATCTTCAGTCTGGGACCCATTTACCCAGAAGAGCATTGACAGGTTGGAGGCGGTCCAGCGACGAGCAGCACGCTTTGTCCTAAACCGCTACAGGAATACCTCAAGTGTTGGCAGCATGCTAGAAACACTAGGCTGGTCACCATTGGAGAAACGACGACGACAATCCAGGCTCTCCATGATGTACAAGATAAATAATGGGCTGGTCCACTGTTCCAGTATTAAACAGAAACTCGTACCTCTCCCCCATAGACAGCGACGAGGCCATGACAGGCAATTCAGGCTCATACCAGCAAGAAGCCAGTATAGGAGCTGCTCATTCCTGCCCAAGACAATCAGGGACTGGAACAATCTTTCAAAAGGAACGGTTGAGGCGACAACACTAGACACATTTGTGTCTATTGCCTCAAGCCTTCAAACCCCCAGTGCATGATTCCCTCACAAAGTGGCACTGGAAATCTGTGAAATTTCCTCATCAACACCAGGAACAGAAACATTGCAAATCCCATCTACATGCATAGGAGCCAAAATGATCAATAAATTGATCGTGGGCCCTTCAGATATAGAAGAAGAAGAAGAGATCATTGTTTACATGTAACTTAACTAGATCATTGTTTACATGTAACTTAACTAGAGCATTTATTTCACATAGTTTAACTAGATCATTTCTTACATATAACTTATTTAGATCATTTCTTACATAGAACTTATTTAGATCATTTCTTGCATATAATTTAACTAGATCATTTCTTGCAGGTTTTTTCTAACCATATTTTGGTTATTTACAATGGACGTATTATATCCAGTTCTACAAAGCTTGTAGGAGTCCTGGTGTAGCCAAGTCCTGGAATTTTTTTGCTAATCAAACTTCTATTTGACTATATAAACTCCAGTTATAGACAATGCTGGATGAAGAATTCATACAAATCAACAGATACATCAATTTTAGGAAGATCACCCATAGTCGCAAACATTTTTAAAAAAGGATGCCAGATGGTAAAGTGGCAGAAGTGAAGCGCAGGAAGAAATCTAGAGACAGGTGGCTTACCTGTCGACCAAGAACTATTAGCAATTAGTTGGTATATGGTTGTTGAACGGTCTCTTCATTTACTGATTCTCCTGCCCACATTTCATATAACCCAATAATGTTCCACTCAGTTTCATAGCAAGACCTTGGATTGTCTCAAAGCCATACATTTTTAGTTATTTTAGCTTCTTGAAGCTGCTTTTATTTATGTTTGAGAATAATGAGTGGTAATGTTTATGAATTCTGAAGGGACTTCCCCCATTTTCTCAAGCTTTGTAAATAACTCTGCTTTTATACTTCATTACAAGTTTAATAACTGCTTAATTTTCTACAAATATAGACAGTTTTCTTGCACCTCTTTCTTTGACCTCCCTTGCATTCATTTTGTCCTACTGTTTACAAAGAGTAAAAGGTCTTATCATAAACACCCTCTTTGCTTTTGGGTTATTAACAATGACAATGTCATACTAGGAAATATTGCAATTCTTTTTCTGGTAAAGAAAAGTAATAATAAAATTTAAAAAATGTTTAACAGGTAAAGAAAAGTTATAAAATAAAAGATTAACATTTAACAGGTAAAGAAAAATTATAAAATAAAAGATTAACATTTAACAGGTAAAGAAAAGTTATAAAATAAAAGATTAACATTTAACAGGTAAAGAAAAATTATAAAATAATTATAGGTTTCCAAACAAAATTAAGAGTTTTCAATAAATTAATTAAAAAAATTGTAATAAAAATAAACGCTATTAAAGCATCGGTTCTCAACCTGTGGGTCGCGACCCCTTTGGGGGTCGAATGACCCTTTCCCAGGGGTAGCGGAAGACCATCGGAAAACACATATTCACTACAGTTATGAAGTAGCAAGGGAAATAAGTTTGTGGTTTGGGGGTCGCCACAACATGAGGAACTGTAAAAAGGGGTCGTGGCATTAGGAAGGTTGAGAACCACTGCATTAAAGTGTCATGACTGGATTCTTCCCTTCAGTAATACAAAAGGCTGTAAAACAAATTGAGAGCAAGAAATGGTTTATTGTTCCTGTGTCCTAACACAGCAGCTACAGGTTCCAAACAAAAACATATTCAATATCTAATCAGAATTTATTCATTCAATCCATCATTTGGATAAAAGATTTCTTCTACAACTTTTCAAATAAAACAAGGCATATTGCAACTAGAAAATGATATTTTTTTTTAATAAATGAATGTTCATATATAATATGTTGACAGATTTGATTATATAACTAGTGGAGTGCTATGATCACAGTAGGTTTATTGTGTATGAACTCAAATACACAAATAATACTGCTGTATTGTGATTGTACACATGGTCATTTACTATAGAGAGATGTTTACAATGACTTCCTCATATTTTGTTATACATGAACTTGATAGGAGAAATGATCTAATTCATTCTACTTGATATAATTTACACAGATACCTAAATCTCTGGACAATTAGTTTAATCTTATTTACATAGTATTCTAATAAACTGGAATGGAACTGATAAAACTAGCCTTCTTACATTTGGACTGTCTCAAACTGCAATGATACTTAAACTTACAGAATGTGCACACATATATGTCAGGGATCATTTCACATTAATAAATATTTTATTGAACTGTTAAAAAACATCACAGTCATGAAAGGTGACTCTTTGACGGCAAAACACTGATTGAAGGCAAGTAAAGAAAAACAGGAATGCTTAACACATGAAACTGGTCTGTTGAGTATTAAACAACTGTAAGCATCAGCAATTCTTGATGGGACGTCCTATTGACCACTGAAGCAGGGCACAAATAAATGGAGGAATGCAGAGAATGTGGGAAAAGGTGGTCCCCCCCTACCACTAGACAACATCATCGTCCGAGTCTTGGCTAGTCTCTGTGTTGCGGACCAACATGTAGTTGTCCATATCGATGGAGCGGCAGTGGTTGATGGCATAGCGCAGCTTGCTGGCCATTGCTGCTTGGCTGCTGTATGCTGGGAGCCGCAGCTGGAAAAAGCATGTTTGCGATGTGGGCAAGCTGTCCCTACCCTGAAATCAAAGATGTGTGCTTTATTCCAATCAGACTGCTGGAGGAAACTGCTATTTTATACATTAAATTTGGTCTTGCGTAAGTAAAAGCTTAAAAAAATGCTAAGAGTAACATCATTCTCATATTTTAATAAATCATAGACCATCAAAACTATCAAGCTTACCAATACACAATCTGCACAGTAAATAAACTTCGGGTACTCATAGTTAAGATTAATAATATAGCAGAAAATAAACTACCGGTACTCATAGTTAAGACTAATAATATAGAGTAATAGTCATAGCAGTGTGGGTCTATAATAAGTTTACAATACAGTGACTCAAGCGATTATACTAGACATAGAAGACGAATCTTTCGATAGAGAAATTCATCAACATTGTGGTTAGATTGCATCCCAATCTTCATTATTTATAATAACAACAACCTTGACCTTTATGACTATATCACCTAACCTGATTTATGGTCACAAACTAAACAAAGTAACTATTTAATGGCTACCCGAACTAATACATTTTCCTACAAATTAAAATTATGATTTGTAGCTATAAATACAATTTAGGATCTGCTATAAAATTCGGGAATGAACACTTGATTCTGGTCACCATTTAAAATTTTGTTTGTTTCGAAGCTTCGATCAGACAATAATGATGAGAAAGACGGTCACTGGTGCACTTCCGAGAACCACCCACTGTCACCGATGTTGTCTGAGCTAACGTAAACCACTTCATTTTGTTATTACATTTGTTTTTTCTACTGAATTTGATGCTGTATGTCAGCCTTAGACATCAGCAAAATTCGAGAGCAGTGGAACCGCAGCCTAAGCAAATGTCTTGTTTATCAGACTGATTTGCCAATATTGAAAAGCTATTTATTATATTAATTTCAGAGTTTAAAATGAATTTTACCTAATTTATGACATTTTTATTAATTATTATAGAGCTAAAATCTTACTCTGTCCGAAGTCATTATCTGAAATCTCTGGGTTATATCTGCAGGGTTGCTAGGCAACCTGGTTCTCCCAGAAATGAATCTCAAAAACTGGATGCGCTCCTCATTGGTGAAACTGTCCAGGACTGCCCAAAACCACCTGACTAAAACATGATTCTCATCAATGCCACGGTATCTGTTGGGAGACAAGAGAAATTAGTCAGATCATCTAAAGTGAAGAAGTCCATTTCATCTCAGAAATCCCATTACTATACATTTCATTAAGAATTTTAGCCAAACATAAAATTTAAAACGGCTAAATCCTCTTTTATTTACCCCAGTACCCGTAAACTAGATTATATGGGTCACCCAAGAACTATAATATGTTGGCAGATTAAAATGTCTACAAATTAAGGAGCTGGCTAAAATTTCAACTGTTTTGGAAATACGGAACTTACTAACTAAAGGAAGGTCTCAGAGTTTTGAAACTGGACAAACTTAAATAGTTGCTAACTTATTACTAATACATTGTGGAAAATCATGAAGAAATACGGATGCCCAGACAAGTTCACCAACATCATCCGTCAGCTGCATGATGGTATGATGGCCGGAGTGCAGGACAACAGTCAATCATCTCAAGCATTCCCCGTCACAAACGGTGTAAAGCAGGGTTGTGTTCTTGCTCCCACACTCTTCAGTATTATGTATTCCGCAATGCTGTCTGATGCGTTTAAGGACTCCACCACGGGCTTTCCAATCCGGTTTCGTACTGATGGATCAGTATTTAACCTTAGGAGGCTTCAAGCTAAAACCAAGGTCAAACACACCACGATCAACGAGCTTCTGTTTGCAGACGATTGTGCCCTCAACGCTCCATCAGAAGCCGTCATGCAACATAGCGTTGATATCTTCTCTGAGGCCTGCAATAACTTTGGCCTCACAATCAACACAAAGAAGACTGAGGTGATGTATCAGCCAGCTCCCACTAAGCCCTACGTTGAACACAACATCATCATCAGTGGACAGCGTCTCAACCCCGTGGATAAATTTACTTACTTGGGCAGCACCCTCTCTAGATCTGTCGTCATGGATGATGAAATGAATGGCAGACTCGCAAAAGCTAGTGCCCTATTTGGCAGGCTCCGCAGCACTGTTTGGGACAGGAGAGGTATCAGACGAGAAACAAAGCTCAAGGTCTATAGCGCAGCAGTCCTCCCGACACTGCTCTATGGATGTGAAACGTGGACAGTCTACCAGCGTCACGCCAAGAAACTGAATCATTTTCACCCTACCTGCCTCAGGAAACTCCTCGACATCAGGTGGCAAGACAAAGTCCCCGACACCGAGGTCCTCGCTAGAGCGAACCTACCTAGTATCTTCACCACTCTGATGCTGTCTCAACTACGTTGGATGGGACATGTAGCCCGTATGGCAGACCACCAGCTCCCGAAACAATTATTCTTCGGAGAACTCACGATAGGCAAGCGCTCCCAAGGAGGCCAAAAAAGCGTTACAAAGACTCACTGAAAGTGGCACTAAAGGCCTTCAGCATAAACCCTACTCAATGGGTGCAGACAGCTCAGGACAGAGCCAGGTGGAGAGCTGCTGTCAAGAAGGGGGCTAAATCCCATGAAGCTAATAGAATAACCACAGCTGAGACACGCAGGCTTGTCCGAAAGAGCAACGTCATTTTCTTCTTAAACTTTACTCTTCTCTCTACAGAAATTTCATAATTGTCTAATTTATTCTAAGTAACATATGCCACTAACTGACAGCGCTTTTCATGCAGAGACAACCTTAAGGCATTCAGGTTAATTCACATGTTTTCGTAAATAGTAAGAGTAAAGAGTTTACTCTGCAGGTTCTTTCTGTTTAACTATGACATTTATCTTCACAACAACAGGGTCATACTTAGTCTCTTTACTGACACCATTGTCTAACTTCACAACACAGCCATACATGGTCTCATTACTGGCACCCTTATTTAACTTCACTACAACACAGCCATGCATGGTCTCATTACTGACTCCAGTATCTAACTTCACTACAACATATCCATATATGGTCTCCTTGCTGACACCAATGTCTAACTTCATTGCAACCTAGCCATACTTGGTCTCTTTACTGACACCAGTGAGTTACTTCACTGCAACACAGCCACACATGGTCGTATTACTGACACCATTATCTAGCTTCACAGCAAAAAAGCCATACATGGTCTCATTACTGACAACAAAAAGGCTTTTGCAGTATCATAAATAGTATCATTTGTCCATATGCCAGCTTATAATCATACAGTTATTTCAAAAAAAAAAAAAATTCATTGCCCAGTAACCTTAAATGTGTCGGCCTCTAAGACATTCCCAGTAAGCCACGTTGTAAAACAAGGTTTTAGATGTACATGAAATCACTTATGCTTTTCTTGTTTATGACCTACACTGTACCTTTAAAGACTGTGAAGGTGGTGTATACATCCATAACAGTAATGATGGTAGGCTCTTAAACATTGAAATTATTTATGCAAATACCAAGGTAAAAAAAAATATTTGTTGCTGACGATGCCGATTTTACATAGCACACAGCAGAATGTCTTCAGCGGCTAGTTAATCACCTCTTAAATGCATGTAAAGCGATTGGTCTTTTCATTAATCTACATAAAAAGTTAACGATTATAATATATCGGATGCTAAGCATTTTACATAACTTGGATCGACAATCTTTAGTTTTACACACTGTTACAAAGACGTAAACACAAGGTTCTTAAAAGCATAAACAGTTATCGCCGAGCTTAAATAAGCGGGTGTTGAATAATCTGAAACTGAGCATCTATCAGGAATGTGTGCTTAATAAGCTACTTTGGCTGTGAAGTGTGAAGCAAGTATGCCAGTCAAGAGAGGCAGCCCCACAGCTTCCATCAAAGATGTCTACATCGCGTTTTCCTCATTTAAGATGGTAGGACTAGTTAACTCCCACAGAGGTCTTGGAACGTGCACACATGTATTGCATATTTTCAGCGCTGAGCAAGTAGCGCAATTGCTAGAAAGGCAATTTCAGGATAATGGTGGAAGGCCATATTCTAAAAAAGATCTGCTGCATTGATAGATGACATGACTCATTGGAGGGCCGCTCTTTTACGACGTTTGCAAAGGAGCATGTGGACTAAAAACATAGAAATAACAAATGTGAGATCATCACGTTGCAACTTTACAGATGGCAAACAGAAGTTTATGATCAAGTCAAATTTGCAAGAGATGTATGAAACTAAGTCCTTGAAACTAAACGAACAATACGGAAAGCCAAATCTATCTAGGATTTAAGATTCTGCTGTGAGAAATGCAGCCGAGACTGTTATTACGAGATCAGCATTGTAAACCATTTGAGACATTTTTGTTTAAGCATTATCTTCTTTTGGTATCTGCCCCTTCCTCAGGAAAGTCAAGTGTCCCAAGGAGTAAAATGTGAAAAAAAAATACGTCGAATAATATTTTGTATTGTCAATTGAATCTGGCGCATATAACCGATTACAATTATTGAAATTAATAGCAATATCAAGACATAATAATCTTTTTATGAGATCGTTTATAAATATCGTTCTGGGTCGCTACAATCTTACTTCCTGGTTTTCTCATTTATAGCTGTTTGTTTTAAATTGTTTTTGCAACTTCACAACACTTTAATGACACAGTATAACAATACATTACAGATCTAAAGTGGTCTTCAATTATTGTAATAATTAGTCAAGTATCACACATAAGCAAACTGTTTTCAAATTTTAGTTTATCGTGCTCAGTACCCCTTCTTAAGATTATTTGTCAGGTCCATTTGGAACCATTCAGACAAGTTATTGGTTTGAAGTAGGCTGGGTTTTTTTTTCATTTGAGTTTAGCATGTCATATCATATTTGCAGTGCTTTTTGGTGATGGCAGGGACATCACGCAGCAACCGGGCCGGGCTTTCTAGGGGTTTGGGGTGGATATGTTTAACGTCTCTAAAGTCAACCCTTACCATCCCGGGGGAAGAGTGGCTCAACTAAAATATT
>CAXITT010000295.1:883855-910180 GCA_964033795.1 Lymnaea stagnalis
AGCAGGTCATACATTTATACGAGATGTCACCGTAGACACATGCAGGTGATACAATCATACGAGCTGTATCCCTAGACACAAGCAGGTCATACATTCATACGAGATGTAACCCTAGACACAAGCAGGTGATACATTCATACGAGATGTCTCCCTAGACACAAGCAGGTCATACAATCATACGAGATGTATCCCTAGACACAAGCAGGTCATACAATCATACGGGCTATATCCCTAGACACAAGCAGGTCATACATTCATACGAGATGTATCCCTAGACACAAGCAGGTCATAAAATTATACGAGATGTATCCCTATACACAAGCAGGTCATAAAATTATACGAGATGTATCCCTAGACACAAGCAGGTCTTACAATCATACGACATGTATCCGTAGACACAAGCATGTCGTACAATCATACGAGAGTTATCTCTAGATTACAAGCAAATAATAAAATCGAACAAGGGCTATCCCTAGAAACGAGAAGGTTATAAACGTATAAAAGTGTTATCCACATATACCTACCAATAAAAGTCATCTCACAACATAACCTATGTTTGCCACGTTATGCCAACAAAACATATAATTACCACGTTTGTCCGAGATGAAACAATTTACATAGACGCTTGAAGTACAGCTTAAGACTTCTGGTAGAGATTTGGAATTTTAAAATAACATACGTTGTAGAATCGTATACATTCATTGGAAACAGCAATTCCTTGGATCACATAATTTAAATCCGGAAAATCATGAATAATTCATTTAATATGTTTAAAATAATACATTTAAGGTTTATGAAATAATATGTTTCAGGTGCATAAAATAATGCATTTAATAAGTATGAAATAATTCAATTAATATTGATGAAATCATACATAATACATTTTTGAAATAATACGCTTACAACTTCATTAATCACACCTTTAGTCACAGTTGGTAGTAATAGTGGCTTATTCAGTGTATTGCATAGAATCGTTTTTTCCCCATGCTAAAATAGAATGGGCACAAGCGCTATAAAGGTACTCAGTTGTCATCATCATGACTGCTTACAATCATACGAAGTCCATGGTGCTAAAAGTAATTAAGTCACAAACTACAGATTTTGAGATAATCAAGTTAAAAAATTTTTTGTCTATAAAATATCAACAAATTTATTTTGTCTTGTTTAATTAATAGACTTATGTACATTTTAATATGTTTAAATTTATGCATTATACTTGGCTAAACCTGATTAGTTAAGATTTCAGTTTTAATTGATTTTGAAAAAAAATAAGACTTAAGTACATTTAGCTCTGGTATCTAATAATGAGGTGTTTCCCGAAAATATACACAACACAATAATCTTTAATGACGCGGTATCTAATGCATCCAGCAGTCTCGAACCAGTTCCCCTTCCATATCCGTCATTGCGAAACCTCGTCCAATTTCAAAAAAGTCCCTTAAAACCCATCTGTTTAGGTCCGCCTATGACATGTGATGCACCCTCCTTACCCTGCCTCATTTTCTGTCTCGGGTTGATCCTGTTATATATGCCAAAACGTGTCAAAGTGTCCTCGTTTTATAGCCATTTTAATTGTTTCTATAGTATAGTAGTTACTATCCCACTGTCTCATTTTTATTTTACTTAGTTTACATGTTTTTAATAATTGTAAAGCGCTTAGAGCTTTAAGGTAAGCGCTATATAAAAATCCCTATGTCTACAAGTCAAAAAGTCATGAGTTTATTGTTACTGAAGTAGAGGGTTCATAATAAAACATACAATTATAAATAATATTATCTTAAAGAGATATATTTACTTTTTTTTTTTTACTTCTGTTATCTTGGACTTAGCAATGAAAAAAAAACCGAAGTGTTTAAGTCATCTCTATATCTTTTCCTCATTTACATATGTTATGTCTGCTGAGAAGTTATTTTAGCAAAATTATCATTATCTTATTGTCCTGATTCTTGTTGCAACATTTCAAATACCATTCTATTTATTAAATTTCTTTGATTTTCTATAATAAATAAAGTTTAAAGATAATAAATATGTTTCAAGGAAAACAATCATTTCTTTCACGACATTTTATTTAATATCATTGAGGAGTTTGTAAGAAAAAGTGTTTTTGTTTGTGCCATACAAAATAATTTAATATTGCTTTAAAACAAAGATTGCTCAATATGTCCTTTTAAAATTTTATTGCTACTAACAATTTTTTGTTATCTCGCATTTTATATTTATTAAAACTTAAATTTTACAATTGCAAATTGGGTATATAAAATATTAAAACGAGTTTTCACATGGCATAGGTGTATTCTGTGGAACTATCTACAAGTGAATTATTATGACTTATATGAAGCTGTAGTCTACTTGACCTCGATCCCTGCATCTAGGGATACAATACACATGAAAAAACAGTGTTATGCAATTGATATTCTTGCAAATTGTTTACAAAAAAGTTATTTAGTATTTTTTAAAGTGAGATTCCTCGAATTCGATACTTAATTGTGTGGACAAAACGTTTAATAATATCACCTGATGCTCAAATCTCTGTTCTCACATCTCTCTCCCTTCCGTTCAGGTCCCATGTCTTCGTCTTTCACAAATAGCTGTGGCGTAGCTAGGGTTCGTGCAACCCGATTCAGTAAACTTATGATTGACCCCCCTCCCCCAATCATTCTCCACCTAGCTCAAATAAGTATCAGTATAACAATGACAGAAGAAAAAAAGTAATTATATGTTAAGTGGAAAATGTATTTAAGAAATATAACAACCTTAAGTTATAGTTATATTAACATTGCATTTACTTTACTTAAAATGTGGTTTTCTTGTTCCTCAAATCTGCAAACCTCTCAATGACTTTATCAAAATAAATATGATTGACCGCTGCAGTACAGCCAAATAAGAATGACTTGACAATTACATGGAGTGTCGGAAATAGTTCTGAATAAATCTACTTTGTAATACGAGTGTATTAGAAAAGATTCTAAAAAGTCTAATTAAGCTATGAATTTCAAAACATATGTTCGTGAAATGACTGTATTATAAGACTCTAGTAATATATGTACTTAAGTCCCATTTTTGTCAATGCCAATTTCAAATGAAACAATGACACACATGGATACAATTAATGAACTTTATAAGAATCCCAATAAGTCTTTTTCTCCAACCCCCACCACCCCCATCCTTTTTTCAAGTTTTCGAAACAACACATTTTGTCACACCCTTGGAGTATATTAATATTCTAATGACTCACCCGATTTTACACCAAATTACTCCAAATATTTCAGAAAAAAACAAAAGACAATATTTTGAACTAAATACAATTGCAATATAGAGATATATGTTATATTATTTATATAAACAATCTCATTAAACGGAGTTACTGGGATTTATTTTCCTGTTTTTTTCTTTGGGGTATTTGGAGATGGATCTAAATATTTTAGAAACTGGTCTCATGGTCCTCAACTTTATGTGCCAAATTTTAGATGGATAGTTTGGTGAGTAGTGGGTCAATCAACTGTCCGAAGATTTTGCACGCAATCACGAACAGAAGCGAAGTTAAAATAAAGAATTTAAATTTATAAAAATATCTAAAATTATATTGCCATATAACAGACACATACAAGGTAATTAAAAAAATTATTACCAATTAAATATACGTGCGTTGTGATCATACTTATTGAAAGCTATTTAAAAAACAAAAAAAAACACTGGTTTAATGGAATTTTTAGAGCTGAAATTAATAAATCGTTATTTATTTTAATTTGAGGAAATACGAAATACATCATACTGTGAAATCATTGACATTTTATCCCTAGATGTAATGATTAGATTTACGTGAGCTACAACTTTGAATAAGGCACAGTAATCCACTATAATTATGTATAGTATTGTTTTACTTTAAAAACATTGCATTCATAATGATGAAGCTTGCTAACAAAAGGTGCAATATTGTGTTGTGTTCCATCAATTTTTGCTAACTTTCTAACACTATTTTCAACGAATGCCAGCAAAGATAATCAACCTCATGAAAAAAAATAAAACAAACAAGCAACACATGGTTATCTAATTTGCATGGTGAGATGATGAGTGACACATTGAGTAACATACAAAGCTTGTCTAAAACAGACTAGGAAAATGTTACCACACCGAATCATGAAGGGATAAAGTGACAACCGCGATCAACAAAACAATTCAACATTTCACATCTTCCTTAAGCCTGCCTAACTTCACTCAAACATTTGCTTAAAATATTGTTTACTTTAGAATAGATAGAATTGGATGTTTTATGTGTTAAAAATGTTCTTTTATATTAAGCCATGAGGTAAAACGATTGAAACAATGAAGAAAATAGAACTGTTTGGACAATTGAGATTTTTATGCATGTTATTTAAGTTACAAAATTACTAACAGGTATAAATACACATTCATCTTTAATATCATGATAAAGTTCATGGAAAAAAAGCTTATTTAAAATGCCACAATAAAGTTGTGTCTCTTCAAGTCCCTTTTCCTTGCTTTCCAATAGAATTTAGAATCCATTTTTTTGAATTATGTATATTTAGTCTCACCAACAAAAATTGGACCCAGGCTTGCTTCATATATCTAATTGCGTAGTGTATGATAATTGAGGTAAACCTGAAAGGCCTCCAGATAAATTGAAAACGATTTTTCATCATATATATATATATATATATATATATATATATCTTAGCCAGACGCGATTTGGAAAAACTAGTTTTGATGATGGTGTTTACCCTAAATTTCAAGGTAGTTTCTATGTGTGTCTGTGTTCATCCATTCTCAGTTGAATAAATTGAAAAAGATTTTTCATAATATATATATATATATATATATATATATATATATATATATATATATATATATATATATATATCTTAGCCAGACGCGATTTGGAAAAACTAGTTTTGATGATGGTGTTTACCCTAAATTTCAAGGTAGTTTCTATGTTTGGCTGTGTTCATCCATTCTCAGTTGAGATGAAGTGGTCAGTGTCTAAATGATTATATCAGCCAAGTAGGCCTTTTCTAGACAGATAACCGAATGTTAATGACGTAGTGCCCAGAAGGAACTCATCCAAATTCCCTATTTTTTCACGCCTTTAGTAGGCGTTTTTTTTTTTTAATTTTTTTTTGGGTGGGTGGGTTGAATGAATTAAGCGCATTAAATGTGGCGTGAACTCATTCAACTATTCTAATTTATTAAGCATAGAGAGTGGCGTAATCAGTTTATAACAATTAAACTTTATTAAGTATAGTAAACGTGGCGTAATTAGTTGACAACAAGTAAAATGCATTAAGTATAGTAAACGTGACTTGAACACTTCCAACTAGTAGCATGTGTAATGGATAAAGTTTAGGACTAAAAATGTAATGAACTAATTTTTGTGTGATGTTGGTTCTGATGATTCCTGTCAACAACTGAAGTAAGAGGTTTTTTATAGTGGATTTTGGCGGGCTGTCATTAATGGATCGATTGATTTTTCAAAACGGATGTAGGTTCTTGTCAATACTAGATTGTAGATTCATTTAATAATGGATGTATGAGAGGTAGGGCTGTCAGTAAGGGATTTACTTCGCTATCAATTAGATAGAAGACTAACTTTTGAAAGTCATATTAACATGCTATGCAGGGCGATTTTTCTGGAGCTGCGCAGGATTAGTCAAATCAGGCCCTTCCTAACAATTGATACAACAAAGAGGCTGATGTCTGCATTTGTGCTATCACGCATGGACTATTGCAATGCTCTCATGGTGGGTCTTCCAGCGACGCTCCTGGATAAAATTCAAATAGCACAGAATAAAGCGGCTCGCATAGTTCTCCGGAAACGCAAATTCGACCATGCAAAAACTTATATCCCCAGATGTAAGGCTCGAATTCAAGTGGACTACCACTCACAATGGAACATAATATCCACTTTCTATTTTTTTTTTTTTAAACAAAAGGGGGGTGGCAGCGGAAACCTCAAACTTCTCTCATCGACTTATCCACTTTGTTTTTTGTTTTTTGTTTTTTTTTCATATGTATGGACAATATATTTAGCTGCATGAAATAATACATTTAATTTGTAATGGAAATTACGTTTAGGATGGATGAAATATATCCCAAGGAACGAAACAACTACAAGACTATGAGACATAATCCACTTTTTTTTTTTTTTATTTTTTTTTTTAATTCAAAATAATTCAATACATATATACATATACAGAGTAAAACTAAAATAATGACAGGCAAATTTTCTGAAGTTTGAACTAAACAAAATGTTAACATTATAATAGAGTGTACTAAATTAAACATTTGTGTAAATTACAAATTTTTTAACATGATGTCTAAATGAGTTGGAATGATAAACTATGAATGTATTATTTGTCATAATATTTCTTAACATATGTTTTGAATTATGTTTTGTATTTTAAATCTAAAAAGTGTTTCTAATGTAATGTCTGTGTAATTATGTTTGTGGAAAAAAGCCTTAAGTCTGTGGTGCCATACATGTTTTCTGTATTGTGAAAGTAATATCAGACTTATTGTGTGTTGTTTCTTGTTTATTGATGCTGGTATTGTGTTTAGTGTTATAGCTCTGTCTATATCTACAGGGTGAACTGTACCTGCTTGTATGATTTGTTTAAGTGTAGATTTAGTCTGCAATATTGTGTTGCATGTCAGATATAAATGTTGTTCTGTCTCATCAGCCCCTGTCCTGCAGAGTGGACATTCCATGTTCCTAACCCTGTCATTGTATGGTCTTGACGATACTGGTGTCATGTTGTAGATGAGTCTTTATGTTATTTCCTTGTCTTTATTTCCGATTTCCTTAATGTGTGTATTTTAAAATGTATTCTTAGTGTTTATTGTTCCATAAACATGTGTCCATTTTATCCTATTGTACAGTGGTGTTGCTTGTTTCTTTATTAAATGTGTGTACATTTCTTTAGTTGTCTTGTGTATAAGTGTTTCGTTGCCTATTTATGCTTGAATGTATGCCATATGCCAACGTATAAAGCAAAGTGAAGGGGGAGTTAAAGCACTGTATATTTGTTAATAGTATTTAAATTTCTCTAAAAAATATAATTTTAAGGTTTTTATCTTTAAAAATTTCAAAAATTAAAAACAAATATAACTATTAACAATATTTTGAACTGTTTGCATTATTTATGTAAAAAAATTTTCAAAAAATTTCTGCATAAAAAGCAATACAAAAATATATAATAAAATTACTAAAAGATATTGATAAAATTTAAAGAAAATGACATCGATTGTTTCCCTTGAAAATCATTTTTATTATCATTTTTAAAAAAAAAGAAAATAGTGGATCAAGGCGTGTGTAAGATTTAAATAAAAACAAGTACAGTAAGACAATAACTTTTTGGCCAAGAGCTGCGCGAACAGATGGGAGAGATGAAAATAGGAAAAGAAATAGAGACAAGTAAATAACTAAAGTGTTATTCGCTGAAGTTAGATTTCGCAAAATTAGGATTACAGGAAGTGAAAGAATTCATGAAATGTCATTGTTAAAATAAATAATGTATAATATCATGTTATTGTAGCTACTCTCTGCCGGTGTTTCTTTCAGGCATCTCTCCAAGAGGGAGGTGACTGTCCTACGAAGCAAGTCATATTCCCTACTGGAAAATAAGTGCAATGAAACGAACATATATTTGATTAAATAAAACGATTAGAGTGTCATGAATTAAATAAGTAAATGTTGCATTGAGCCGTATTAGAGTGTGTAAATATTTAAAGCTAATCTTGTTAGGGGTAGAAACCGACCGAAAGTGATTTTCTCATTTCGGCTGAAACCGAAACTATTACGAATGTTAAAAATGACAGATTTTAACACATTGAAAGAGAACTCGGACAGCCATAGTCTGATTTAGAACATATGTGGAGATCAGAAGCAAATTATATGAAACCTCGAATTGGACATTTGATTAGAATTGTTTATGCCCCAACACTCTGTTGTAGTTGTTGTTTGTTTCTTTCCCAAGAAAGTGATAATGAGAGTAGCTACGTATACATTTTTTTTCTGTACGAACAGCCATGATTTTCAAATACTCTAGAAACAGCAAAGAGTTCAATTACTGTAGGAACAGCAACGATTATAAATACTCTAGGAATATCCAAGACTTCAAATTCCGATGGAATACATAGTAGGTAGTTTTTATTTTCAGTTTTATTTGCATAGCAAGGTTTTGACACTAAGTTGAGACTACTACTACAGTTACACTTTGTTACCTGATTATTGTTGTTTAGCTTTGAGTTGGTCTATTACACATTTTCTTCATTTATTATCTAGCTTACAATTAAATTGTTTAAAATGTTCTAATATAAAAGCCCTAACGTTGATGATTCATGATACACACTTTTATTTAACTTGATTAGCAAAATATTAAGAAAACAATATAACTTCTTAAAAAAAACACACCTTTCCAAAATGTACTAAAAAGTATAACATAAATGTACTGCAAGACTTTAGAGTTGTTACAGTCATAAGGCTAACCATAATTTTCATTGTATGGTTCATGTTATAAAAAAAAAATATATTTTTTAACTGTATTTCATTGTTTAAAAATATTTGAAAAGGATAATTATGCCATTTAATATTTTTACAAGGGAAATAAACGATGTATTTTATTATTTTTTTAAAAGACATATTAAAGGATTTACGATACATAAATATATTTAAATTCTTTTGTCGCAATATAATTATACAAGAATTAAAATAAGAAAATAACATTATTTTGGCATTAAATGGCGTAATTGAAGTTTTCTAGCTCTCTTTCGCTGCCTCATAAGAAACGTTGAATTTTTAATTAAAAATAAATATATGTATTCATTCGTAAAGCTAACCAAACGATTGATTGAATGCGAGAACACTCGTACTCTTGAATTCGTTCCCTACTTGTAGGGATGAAGCCCCAAAATACTCTCTCTCTCTCTCTCTCTCTCTCTCTCACACACTACCTTATGCAAACATCTCACGAAAATCCTCCATCGTCCAATATCCCTGCGTATAAATAGTTGTCATGTATTGAAATATATTTCCCGACTTTAAAATATAACATATTCACTAAACCACTTCAAATTTTTTACTCTATCAATATAGTATAACACATTCATGACACCACTACTGATTCTTGACTCAATCAATATGGCATAACACATTCATAAAATCACTTAAACGCTGTCTTTGGGGACATGGTATATTTATTAAATTAAATGACAACATCCTATAGAATTTATAATAACATAATTAAATTTTTTGACATAGATCTAGTCTAAAGAATATTTTTTTGCAAAACCCATTCAAATAAAAATGTACTTGACAACAAATCTATGAGTCGCAAAGTAATGAAATAAATATTAATGATGTTTGCAATATTCAAATGATTTTCTTGATAAAGTCAGAGTCAGAACTCCAGTGAGATATTACGTCTAGCAGTGACGGGGTGCGTCTTTCTCTTTCTCAATTTAAACATGTTTCCACATTTGGTCGATAGCCACATTGTTTAATATTTATTTTGAAATCACGGTAATTTCAGTGTGTGGTGCCTGGTGTTGAGCATGATGATATCATGCGCAATCTCCAGTATATATGGTAACTAGCGCGGAGCTGGATGTTCTCAGAGACCGTCTTGAATGAGTGTGTTGTAACTATCGTGGGCCTGGATGTTTCATCTTTTACCTTGTAGCATTAGAAGTTTATATGTGTATAGAAATCATTATTGTTATCACTGTCCTTGTCCTGACATCAGAAGTGTATATGGTGACAGAGATCATTATTGTTATCACCGACCTTGTCCTGACATCAGAAGTGTATATGGTGACAGAGATCATTATTCTTATCACGGACCTTGTCCTGACTTCTTAGGTTTTTTTAACGAGATTTCGGCAGATTCTTAGAGTCCTAAAGTTTATATGAATAAACTGGGAGTTCGAAGACTTGCATATACCCTGCAATAGCCATACAGTTGGTTAGTGATTCTGTCAATCGTTCATTAAAATACAGTCCACCTTTTCCACTTTCAAAGTGTAAGTGTCCATTACATCCAACATAGCTACCAATAATTATTGAATTGGCGTGTTTGTTTCGAAATAGTAGGAAGCCTAACCATCATTAGTTCTATAAATAGCACTTCGTTGGAATCTCGACACGAGACGATCGATATAAAAACTAAAGATATGAACACCAAGTCTAAGAGTGAATGACAAGTAAAACCTGAGATCAGAAAATTATGGCAATTTGTTATTCAAGGCCGTGGGGAAATCAAAATGAGAAATTCTTCTTTCTGTAACCATAGCAACGCCATGGTCGTTGAACAGCAGGTCAAAACAGACAAACATTCAGAATCGGTCAAACTCTACCACACAACACTGACATATAACCCTACCATATAACTCTGACACATAACCCTGAAATATAACAATATCATATAGTTCTTAAATATAAGCCTGGCAAAGAACTATTTGATTATTTCTCTTGCATATAAACTAGCCTTTAATTTTGTTTATTGTTCTTTATTCGCTTACTACTTGACTTGTAGCCTGGACTTGAGTAGTAGCCTTGACTTGAGTAGTAGCCTTGACTTGAGTGGTAGGGTTGATTTCAGCTGTATCTTATTTAATTTTATGGATTATTTCCCTAATTCTCTCGTCCTCATCTACTTTTCTCAAAAGCAAGACTATGTCGAGACCGGGATGAATGGAATGGCCAGCCGTGTTCTCTGTTTCTCAGTGTGCTCCACAAAGACAAAGATGTCGGAATCAGTATTGTGTCACTGTAATACCGCTGTAATACACTCTAACAACCTGATTTCCCTTTGGCTTATATCCCCAGATGTAGGGCTCGAATTCAAGTGGATTGCGACTCACAATATAACATGATATCCACTTTGAAAAGACTTTTATCAAAAACAAACATTGGTGAAGCAAAATTATTAATATATAAATTGCTCTAACAAAATAAATGTTTAAGTTTTTATCTCAAAAATTTTCAAAAATTAAAAACAAATTAAATATTACTAATATTATAAATTGTTGCAATATGTATGTAGAACAATTTTTAAAAAAAACGTCTGCAAGAAAAAAAAAACAAAATAAAATCATCTCATACAAATCCTGAAAGATATTGATAAAAATTAAAGAATATGATATCGATTGTTTCCCATGAAAATCTTTTTTATTATCCTTCTTCGAAAAAAGAAAATAGTTGAACTAGGTGAGTGGAAGATTTAAATAAAACAAGTACTGTAAGACTAGAACTTTTTGGCCAAGAGACTTCCCCAAATTACGGGACATATGAAAATAGGACAAGAAATAGAGACCATTTAATAACTTAAGTGTTATTTGTGGAAGTTAGATTTCCCAAAAAACATGATTACAGAAAGTAAAAGAATTCATAAAATGTGATTGTTAAAATAGAATAATTTATTATTTGATGTTATTTTTGCTACTCTCTGCCAGTGTTTCTTTCAGGCATCTCTTCAAGAGAGAGGTGACTGTCCTCCGATGCAAGTCAAGTTCCTTATGGGAAAATGAGTGCAATTAAACGCACATTTATTTGATTAAAAAACGATTAGATTGTTATAAGATAAACAAGTAAATGTTGCATTGAACTATATTAGATTTTACATATATTTAAAGCTAGTCTTGTTAGAGGTAGAGACAAACCGAAAGTGATTTTCTCATTTCGGCCGAAACCAAAATTAGGCCGAAAGTTATAAATGACTTTCGCCCGAAACTGAAGCCGTATCCAAAAGTTTAAAGTGACTTTAAAACGAAATTGAAGCCGAAACCAAAATGTTAAAATAATTTTTGGCCAAAGCCGAAACCGAAATATTTATATATTTTGAAATTCGTACATGCATACATTCTGCAAACATTGATGAGAAAACTATTACTATTTACATTCTTTTTAAAACATAATATCTTTGTGAATATTTATAAATAAACATCTAATTAATACTTTGCCATGTACCATGTTAATTTAAAATAATCTACATTTCTGTAAATTGTTTTTTCTGAAGTGGTTTGGCCAGAGAAAAATTGGACCGGAGGGGTTTGGGTTGGGCGAAATTCATGAAAAATAAGCACTTGTGTTCCCTTTGCTTTTATACTATATTTACAACCTAGAACATATACTTGATAATACCAGCAATAAATATTATGTCTCTAATAGAGTCTATCATTGCCTCAACATCATATAACAAGGCTATAAAATATAACCTCTATATTATTTTCATACTAATGCTTTGTGTTTTCATAAATAGATGGGAAGATGTCTGTTAAATATTGTTTTAGGGTTGAATATGTTCGAGTTGTCTATGGTGTATGATTCTCCCCTGGCTCAGTCTTCCACTTCCCAATAGCGGCTTGTCTCTCTTATAATAAACACAAGGTCCAGTGTAACTACACAATACTTTATTATATGCTATACAAATCAGGATACTGTTATCCAATAACAGGTGTGGCGTGTAGTATATATATCAATCCATACACTGTCAATAGTGAAAAATACTCTCTCAACTCAGTAAGTCGTTTGGGGTCAAAATACACCACCTCTCAATCAAAAGTCCTCTCTCACTCTAACAATGTGAATCTAAGACTACGACTCTGTGAACTCCGACACATCAGTTCAACTTTTCTTTACACATGACACAACTCTCACTAACAACCAACATGTCTCTCTGTCCTACTCTTGCTCTCGGCTATGCTCTCCCAAAGACTCGTACTAACAACCAACCTGTCTCTCTCTCCTACTCTTGCTCTCGGCTATGCTCTCCCAAAGACTCGTACTAACAACCAACCCGTCTCTCTCTCCTAACATTGCTATGGGCTACGCTCTCCCAAAGACTCGTACTAACAACCAACCTGTCTCTCTCTCCTACACTTGCTCTCTGCTCAGCTCTCCCAAAGACTCATACTAACAACCAACCTTTCTCTCTCTCCTACTTTTGATCTCGGCTCCGCTCTCCCAAAGACTCATACTAACAACCAACCTGTCTCTCTCTCCTACTTTTGCTCTCGGCTCCGCTCTCCCAAAGACTCATACTAACAACCAACCTGTCTCTCTCTCCTACTCTTGGTCTCGGCTCAGCTCTCCCAAAGACTCGTACTAACCTGTAACTAACACACAACCCTTTTGTATCCCTATAAATCACTCAATATACTCTGAAGTTCCACACCATGAACCAACTTCACGCTCTGACCTCACAATCAACAACTTACAATACACTCTCACAATGAACAACTTCCCCTACATAACATTCACAACAATCTCGTTCACAACAGAATCTTTTATAGTTATGATCGGCATTTGGTTTTGTAGTTTCTTGAAACAGTTCATGTTATTCACAAGGATGTTCCTCGTAAAAAGTGTCTAACATTTCAGAAGAGAGCTCCATTCCTATTTCTTGCTTCTTTTTAAGCTGCCTTATTGCTTGACTAAAGTCACATAATATTTAGTCAACTTGTTTATAAAACGATAGGCTTTTTTGGTTCAGCTGTTTTGTGAACATGAAACTCTTCCTCCATGTATTGTGTGCCGATTGCCTGTATTTTAAGTGGAAGACCTCTGTGATATTTTAAAAGAGATTCACGAACAAGCTCTCACCCGGGATGTATGTTGAGAATGAATTTTTACAGCAAATCAGGGTGACGGTATTGTGTTTTAAATTAGCCAGATAAAGATAAAGAGGCTTTTACTGGTACAGATTTTAACAGAGTCACAAAGAACTCCGACAGACATAATCTGATATAGGACATATCTGGAGATCAGAGGCAAATTATATAAATTTCATGAATCGGACATTTACTTAGAATTGTTTGTGTCCCAAAACGCTGTTGTAGTTCTAGTGTGTTTCCTTTTCCAAGAAGGGGACAATGACAGAAGTTGCCCATAGCTTTTTTCTGCAAAAAACAGCCAAGATTTTCAAGAACTCTAGAAAAAAAAGAATAGCCAAGATTTCAAATTCTGATGGGACCACATAGTAATTAGTGTTTTATTATTTATTATTTTAATTATTATTATTTTTTTTTAATTTTAATATCGTAGCAAGGTTTTGAATTTAATTTGAGACTACTACGACAGTCTCACTTTGTTACCTGGTTAATAATGTTTAGCTTTGAGATGATCTATTACAAATTTCCTTCATTTATTATCTAGCTTACATAAAGGTTGGTTAATATGTTCTAATATCAAAGAACTGTCGTGTATAATTCATGATACAAAACTTANAAAAAAAAAAAAAAAAAAAAAAAAAAAAAAAAAAAAAAAAAAAAAAAAAAAAAAATTAAAAAAAAAAAAAAAAAAACTTTCAAAATGTACTTAAACGTATAAAATAGGTGTGCTTCAAGACTTCAGAGTTGTTACAGTCATAGGGCTAAGAATAATTTTCATTGTATGGTTCTCGTTATAAAAATAAATATATTTTAATGAATTTCATTTCTTTAAATATGTTTGAAAATGATATGTATGCCATACATATTTTTACAAAGGAAATAAATGCTATTTTTTTTAAAAAGTTATACAACAGCATTTTATGACACATACATATTTTTAAAATCTTGTGTGACAATAATAAAATGTTACAACATATGTAATAAGAAAATAACATTATTTTGTCATCATATGCCGTAATTAAACTTTTCTAGCTCTCTTTTGATGCCTTATAAGAAACTTTAAATTTTTAATTATTAAATAAATATATGTATTATTTCACAATGGTGACCAGCAACATCTTGACATTTTGAAGAGTCTTAAAGTGCGAAAACACTCGTACTATCAAATTCCTTTCCGTTGCAGTGATGAAACGCCAATATACTCTCTCTCTCTCTCTCTCTCTCTCTCTTTCTCTCTCATACACCACCTTATACAAACCTCTGACGAAAATCCTCGGTCGTCTACTATCCCTGTATAACTGTTCCCCGACATTTAAATGCGAGCTGTCATAAAATTAAATACAATTCTCTTCTTCAAAATGTGTCCACCTAAGAAGAAGTGACTGTCGCCTGAGGCTTAGCTAAAGTCTGAATCGGGGGGAGACATGTCCCCATGCACATTACTAGCAGGGACATCCAAATGGGGTGTGGTCATTTAATAGATGATACGAATTATTTTTAGAGCTGAGCTGACCTAAGAAATAAAAAAAAAATTACTTAAAATACTCACATTACATTTAAACACCGACTAAAACAATAGAGTATAACCTGTCATTAAATAACTTCTAATTTTTTATTCAATCAATAAAGTATAACGCATTCAATAAATCACTTCTAATTATTTACTCAATCAATATAGCATAACACATTCATTTATGACTCCTAAATTCTTGACTCAATCAATATAATATAACACATTCAGTTTACCACTACTAATTCTTGACTCAATCAATATGGTAAAACATATTCATAAAATAACTTAAAAACTGTCTTTGGGGGCATATATTTCTTAAATTAAATGACGACATCATATATAATTTTTAACAACATAATTACATTTTTGGGACATAGATTAAATCTAAAGAATATTAAAAAAAAATAAAAAATTAAATGACAATTAATTTGATGACAACAAATGTATGACTCGCAAAGTGATAAAATAAATATTAATGACGTTGACAATATTCAAAACATTTTCTTGAAAAAGTCAGAGATAGATCTCATGTTAGAAATTATGTCTATCAGTGACGGGATGTGTCTTTAACTTTCTCCATACAAACATGTTTCAACATTTGGTCGATAAACACATTGTTTAATAATTATTTGAAAATCATGGTAATTTCAGTGTGTGGTGCCTTGTTTCGAGCATGATGCATTCATCGATAGTCTCCAGTGTGTGTGGTATCTGATGTGAAGCTTGATGTTGTCATGCGCAATCTTCAGCATAATTGGTAACTAGCGTGGAGATGAATTTTCTCATGGACCGTCTCGAATGTGTGTGTGGTTAATATCGTTTAACTGGTTGTTTCATCTTTTAACTTGTAACATCCTTGTCCTGAAATCAGAAGCTTATATGGTGACGAAGATCATTTTTTTATCACCGACCTTGACCAGACGCCTTAGCTGTTTTGAACGAGATATTGGCAGATTCTTAGAGCCGTAAAGTTTATATGGATCGAGGTAGCCCGTAGCACTGAAGCGAAGTACAGAAACCCAAAATGTTGGATGATAACATAAGGAAACTACCATTACAAACAATGGTTACATAGTACGTAATTAACCCTTGCAATAAAAACTTACAGAAATGATAGTTGAATTATTTCCATTGTACTAAAACTTTTATCTTTTCATAATATTATTTTACCATAATACCTTTCTGTTGAAAATTATTTATTTTGATTTTTTTATTCAACGTTTCATATAATTTTTTTTTGGTGACCCTTATGAATCGTTCTCAATAATTATTTACATCTTTTGTACCGTCTTCAATTATCATTTGACACTGTTGTACCATCTTTAATTATTATTTAAAACTTTTGTACCGTTTTCAATAATCATTGGACACTGTTGTACCGTCTTTAATTAAAATGATGATCTGCAATTTTTTTTTTTTTTTAAGTTCATAGCTTTCTGTGATGGAATCATTTGTGAAAAAAAATATATATTGAATAATTAGTTAATTATTTTACTTATTTTAATAAAAAAGAAACTGAATTGACATTTTTGGCATAGGTCACATAGCTTTGCAAATTTAACTTTTAATTTTGTGACATCGAATTCAAAATTTTAATTTAATCCATTTGATTTCTCAAATTTAAATTTAAAATTAAAATTATATTACTTCAATCATATCAATCGTTTCATTTAAATATTGATTAGTATGTTCATTGTGTTTTGTCATTAAGTATATTTGTTTGACAGTGAATACAAGCCAGACACGTTGTGGACATTTTGTGATTTTGCTATATTAGAACTACATTGCATCTAAAGGTATTTTAATAAAAACCTCTTGCCATGACGAAGTGATAACTCACAGGAGAGTCACCCAACAAAACATGACATTTAACTGAAGTTGTGTAATGCAACATTATAGAATTACATTCTAAATGAACTTGTACCAAGAACTTTTTGAGAAACAAAATATTGTGTGAAAATATAAAGAGAGACATTGACATACTTTTTTTAACAATATATACACTGTTTTTTGTCTCAGTGGTATGCTCCTTATACATGTCTTTATGCCTAATTGTTATATTCTTTTTTTATGTCTACATGTTTAAGTGTTGTATTCTTATACATGCCTATGGTGTCTATTTTTTTTATGTTCGTATACATTTATATGTGTCTACGATTCAATTTTATTTTCTTAAGTGCGTTCACTTTGTCAAATCTTCAAATCTTTGTTTTCAATACAGGTACCTTTGTCTCATTTCAGTGCAACTCAGACTTACTTGGTCCCAAATTAAGAACAACAACAAAGCCAAACTTGGTTCACACTTAAGGTCTACCACACATCCCTACTTGTCCCATTCTTAAGAACAACAACACAGCTAAACTTGATTCACACTCAAGGTCTAAAACACATCCGTACTTGCCCCATTCTTAAGAACAACAGCACAGCCAAACTTAATTCACACTCAATGTCTACAACACATCCCTGCTTTTCCCATTCTTAAGAACAACAACACAGCCAAACTTGGTTCACACTCAATGTCTACAACACATCCCTACTTGTCCCATTCTTAAGAACAACAACACAGCCAAACTTAGTTCACACTCAATGTCTACAACACATCCCTACTTGTCCCATTCTTAAGAACAACAACACAGCCAAACTTGGTTCACACTCAAGGTCTACCACACATCCCTACTTGTCCCATTCTTAAGAACAACAACGCAACCAAACTTGTTTCACACTCAAAGTCTACCACACATCCCTACGTGTCCCATTCTTAAGAACAACAACACAGCCAAACTTGGTTCACACTCAAGGTCTACCACACATCCCTACTTGTTCCATTCTTAAGAAAATCGCACAGCTAAACTTGTTCCACACTCAAAGTCTACAACACATCCGTACTTGGTCCATTCTTAAGAACAACAACACATTCATACATTGTCATCACTTAAGAACAGTCAGAAAATCTTACGTGTACGTTTTTCAAATAGTATTTCCATTTTGGTTCCAGGAAGAGAAAATTATAACATCAAAAATATATCCTATTGGTCATCGATGACTTTGGCATTAAACTCTCTGACACAATTAAGTTTGCGATAATCGATTCAGGTGCGAATTGAACAACATTTCATCTTAACAAATACCAAGCTATTAACATAGAATAGCGTACTTTCTTCATTGATCCATAATTCTAACATGTTTTTTTCATTTCTTGGTCTAGTTGATCTCTTGAATATAATAGCACAGTGTATTATTCTAAAAATATCGTCGTGTTGGTCTAGTTGATCTCTTGAATGTAATAGGACAGTGTATGGTTTTAAAAAAATATCGTCTTGTTGGTCTAGTTGATCTCTTAAATGTAGTGGGACATAAAACTATCGGCTTGTTGGTCTAGTTTATCTTTTATATGTAATGTGACACTGCATTGTTTTTTTAAAAACGATCAGCTTATGGGTCTAGTTGACATCTCTTATATGTGATGGGACAGTGTCTTGTTTTAAAACTATCGGTTTGTTGGTTTAGTAGATATTTTAAATGTAATGGGGCAGGGAATTGTTTCAAAACTATCGGCGCTTTGGTTTAGTTGCTCTCTTAAATGTTAAGTTTTTTAAAACTATCAGCATGTTGGTCTGCTTGGTATCTTAAAAATAATGGGAGAGTGTATTGCTTCAAAATAATGGGAGAGTGTATTGCTTCAAAACTTAAGTCACATGTAGTGTTTAGATGGTTTTCATCATTTAAAACATCATCTGTAAACATGGGCGTAGTGCAGCTGTGTAATATGTGTTTATAATCCACTGAACTGACTTGCAACGTCTGTGGTATTTTGCTACTCTATTATTACGCTAAGTGTGTTTAGGAACGTACCCTTTTTAAATGTAACATTACAATTTGAAGTCCTTCAATAACTTCATCTGGTCAGTACAAGAATCAATAATGTTTTCTTTGTCTTTTAGGTTTAAGTAGAAGTACAGGGTCCACTACCTCATATATATATCGGAAACTTTTCACTGATACTTTAGGCCCATGACACCAGTTTCGAAAATTGTCTAAATCCAACTCGAACTTCACCCTCGAAAAATAAGTATTACCATTTTTAAAGAGTTACATGAAACAAATTCCCGCTATTGTGGCTAAATGAGATTCTTTAAATACATATATACATATATGGCAATGGTGTTTAGATCTAAATATTTTCTTTTGTTTTTCTGAAAAAGTTGGTGAAATAAATCTGTAGAGTAATATCGGGTGAGTTTTTAGAATATTGATATAGTTTACGGCCGTGAACTATCGTGTTGAAAGAGCCTTAAAGAGGTGTGATGATGGCGGCGGTGGTAGGAGAGATGACTTATTGGGATTCTTATAAAGTGCATTGATTGTATCCATGTTTGTAAAAGGTCACATTTTAAAGTGATACTGACAAAAAGGGGACTTATTTACATTTAGCACCAGGGTCTAATAATACAGTTATTTCATCGAAACTTGCACAACACAATGACCTCAAATGACTCTGTATTTAATGCATTCCAAGTCAACAAGGGATTTATACACGTTTTTATGCTAGAATCCAAGGATCGTCTATATTTACTTGTTGATTCTTCTTTAATTTTCCTTAAGGAACTGTGGAAGACTGGTGAATATCGCCCAGATTCATGATAAGACCACGGTTAATAGTAGTACTAATAATTCGTTAACTACTCTTCACTGACAAAGGTGCCTTCACGTGGCAAATTGAAGAAGGAAATTGACACCAGATATATGGAGACCCAGAAATAATCAAACATTAATTTATTTCCCAGCTTCGTCACTTGCATCGCCTCTTAAAAACTGAGCAAGATTAAAATTCAGTATAATGTCTTGTACATGATGTCTATGCTGACGCGTTTATCTACTTGAGGAAGTCACTTGTTCAGTCTTTGATATTTTGATTTTCTTAGCTGAGTGGGACAAACGGTTTTGAACCTGTCGGTATTTTTTTTTTTTGAAATTCATAGCTGAATAATACTTTTTAGAATCTCGTACACATCCTGCTTAGCCTTCAAATGTTTCTTACGAGCTGTGTGTCTCTGACTTCATGTGAAATGAGTTTTTAAAAACTAAGACTTTTTAAAAAAATATTTACGAAACACCATGGGACAG
Source organism: Lymnaea stagnalis (assembly GCA_964033795.1). Lineage (NCBI taxonomy): Eukaryota > Metazoa > Mollusca > Gastropoda > Lymnaeidae > Lymnaea > Lymnaea stagnalis. Next base: position 904,116 of record CAXITT010000295.1, read on the forward strand.
TCAATGCTTTCTGATCTGGCTCCACAACCAATTGAAAGTGATGCGATTAAGGATATTAATTTTGATAAAGTCATTGACAAATTTTGAGTTTTGAAGATCAGAAAATCAAATTTTAAGTAAAGTAAATTCAATGTTAATATAACAATAACTTAAAGTTGTTACAGTTATGAAATACATTTACCTCTTGTCACTTAATTACTTTGTTTTGTTTCTTTTCATTTTTAAACTTGTACTTATCTTCACAAGAAGAACTACATCATAGAAGTCGGAAAGGGGCGGGGGTAAGGGGGATACCACGAGTTTAGTGTATCGGGTGATGCAAACCTTAGCTAAGCTACTGCTATTAAGCTGTCAATAAAAGGGAGAGCAATACCTTGAGTTTACCACATGGGTGACACCAACCCTAGCTACGCCAGCCACTGCTATTAAGCTATCAATAACAGGTAGTGAGGAGTTGAGCTATTGTCCTTTGGTGAATGACTGAAAGATGGGACCTGCAGGGAGAGGGATGGGAGAAAAGAAATGAGAGGGAAATGGGAGATTATTTTAGCTTTTCCTCCATACAAGTGAGGATTGAATTTGATAATTCTCCCATTAACTCCCCTTTCCCCTAATTTTTCTACTTAAAGCTTTTACTAAGTACTTGCTATTATTTTGATATTATATATTCTTTAACTTATCTGGTAAATTATGTTTTCTATTTTAATTCTAAAAGTGTTACTAATGTATTTTTTGTGTAACTATGTTTGTGATGCCATATATGTCTTCTGTATTGTGAAATCATTGTTCGACTCTAGTGTGTTGTTTCTTGTTTTTGGATGCTAGTAGTTGTAACATACTATGTTTTCACAAGTAACCAGAGGGGTAGCATGAGTGAACAGTGAACGGTGTTGACCATATTTTCCACGAGGAGTGAGTGCATTGTATTTAGAAAAGCAAATGTGAGCTCCACGTTTTTGGAGAGTAAATTATGTTTTTTGTCAAAGCGGTCGTTTCCACGCTTTGCTGGTAATAAAAGGGGCAGTTGAGTTGATTGATTCAGAAGAGTAGAATTAGAGCGCAGAGCAGTAGAGTTAGAGTACCGTTGAGCTGAGCTATAGTAGAGTGAGGATGTGTCTTTCTGAGTGGTGGAATACTATATATATATATGTGAAATGATTACATTCATGCAAGGATTATTATTAATATTATCAGTGTAAAGTGTGATTCAATAAAGCACTGTAAGTTTAACCAGGATTCAGTATTCTTATTTGCTTGCCTGGATAATAAGTGGAAGAACGAAGAAGTCTTAGCCGGCATCCTGAAGTATTAACATAAAACAAGTGACCATGCTACTGACATAACCCACTAAGTTACAATGATGTCAGAGCATGCGTTACAGTAGTGTGTTTAGTGTTATGGCTCTGTCTATATCTTCTGTATGAACTGTACCTGCCTGTGTGATCGCCTGCCTAAGCGACGATTTAGTCTGTAGGAATGTGCAGCATGTCACATATAAATGCTGTTCATTCTTCTCAGCACCTGCTCTGCAAAGTGGACTTTTTATTTTCACCCATCTGTTTTGGTATAGTCTTGATGAGACTGGTGTCATGTCGTATATTAGTGTATATGTTATTTCTTTGTCTTGATTTTGTATCTTTTAAAAGTGTGTATTTTTAAATTTATCCCCATTGTTCCATAAATATGTGTCCACATTATTCTATTGTGTAGTTACTGTTCTTGTCTCTTTTTTAAATGTGGGTATATTTCTTTAGTGGTTAAAAATATTTTTTTTTTTGCTATTTAATTTTGTTTTAAATAACAATTTAACAAAAATATTTTATTTTGTACAACAAACGTATTGATAAAGAACAATACATACATTCTAACCAAATAAAATTTAAATCATTAAAAAATTACATGGACTACTAAAATATCATATTTACATAATCGTTAGAGTAACTATAGTTACATAGTGTGTGCCATATTTAACTATAGTTATAGCTCATTTAACATGCTCTAGAAATCAATTGTTACTATACAGATGTTTGAATCCAGGTATTCCTCTGTCATTCTATTTTCTTAAATTATGTTTTAAATTATGTTTTGTGTTTAAATTTAGAAAGTGTTTCTAATGTTATGTTTGTGTAATTATCTTGTAAAAAACAACAACAAAAAAACCTTAAGTTTGTGTTGCATTGTTTTCTGTATTGCGAAAGTAACTTTTTTGTAAAGAATAATTAATTTTAATTAATTGTAGGAAATTTCAACTATGACATATCGGCTCTTAACTGTATCCCTAAATGTAGGGATGAAGATTAAGAACCTTCAATGTTTTAAACATGAGTTTTAGATATCCAGCCAAAGGCATGTGAGCATTGGTTTTAGGACTAGCACTATCTTTTTGTGTTTAAATAAGTAAGCAATCCAACAATAGGGAAGTGATCTTTGAACTAAAATAACTGTTACAAAAAAATGTTGTTTTTGTTTGTTTTTTGTTTTTTTTTTGGTTTTTTTTTTGGTTTCATTGAAATTCAACATTGGATATTCTCTGAATTTATTCATACACAAAATCAATTTATTGATACACTAGCAATTATACCCGGCGTAGACCTGGATTGCCTCCAGATCTTATTGGTATCCCTATCCTGTCGGTATCTTGATGGGATCCCGATCCCACTTGTTGATTGGATTGCGATTTTGATCCATTTCGGATCCAAGTCATGATTGGTATCCCGTTTCCAAATGAGATCCCTTGGGTTCTAGATCCCATTATGAATGAGGATTGGGATCTTTTGGGTTCCCGACTCTATTATGGATGAGGACTTAAATCCCTTGGGTTCACAGACCCCATTCTGTTTGACGAATGGATCAAGTGTTCAAATGAGATCACACTGAAATCCCGACCCCATTGTGTTTACGACCCCATAGATATATCAACCTCTTTAGGAGTCCCGTTTACAAACACATTGGGAGCCCGACCCCATTTGGGATCCCGATCACTACTAGGGTAACGTTTCCAAGTCCTGTTTCCAAATGGTAAACAATTGCAATCCTGACGCCACAGGGATTTTCACCACATTGGGATACCGATCATTTTCAAAATGGGATATAGACCTCCATTGAAATCTAGATCCTGATTCGGAACCTAATCCCGATTAGGCCCCCAACTCATTTGAGGTCCTGATCCCAGTGGGAACATATTTTTCCAAAAGAATCTTGTGTCACAATGGGATACCAACCTAAATCTGATACCTTTGGGATCCCAAACCATTTTACGGTTTCTGATGCCAGTTGATCCTGATCTTGTTGGGATCACGATAAAGATGTGTTTAAGTTCCCAACAATGTACCAATCCCGTTGGGTTCCCGATCCCGTTGGTATCCCGATTTTGGTGAGATCCCGATGTGATCCTAATTCTGTTTGGATCGCTATCACGAGAGGGAAACGGTACCTATGGCTTCCTGCTTCTTGTGGGTTACCCGTCCTATCTGATCTCTATTTCAGGTGTGATCCCAGTTGCTGTGGGATCCCGTTTTCCGGTTGGATCCCGATCCATATAGGATCCCATTTTTCTTTTGGACTTCATTGCGTGTGGGGTCATCTTCTAGCATGGGATCCATTTTGCCCTATGTAATCCCGTTACTAGATTGGATGACGTTATCTTTGGGTTCTAGTTTACTCGTTCAGCCTTAGGATTACGTTACTCGTTTTGAATGTTCATCCCATTAGAATTATGTATGGCATTCTTAGAGAAAATCCCCAGGAAAGTAAAGAAAAGAACAAATTGACATTTCATTAAGCTTTTAGATACCATTATATATAGAACTATCTGGAACATTCTACATTAAATTTAATATCCTCATTGAAACGTGTAAAAAATGTATTTTCAAGGGAATTATACTTCAACTACGATATGAGACAAAATCACTACTATAATTGTTGTACATTCAAGTTTACAGCAAGCCGCAGGGGACTTCTTTCCATAATTATATCGAATCAATTGTGTCTAAGGATTTGCCACATAAACATTTTTCAGATAAATTATGGAGTTATTTTTTTGTTCAATAACATCTACTTAATAATGCCATAGATATAAATTTTAAAGTGATCGAACTTTCAAGAAAACTAATAATGGAGTGTCTTAATTTTAAGTCCGGGGTCGCCAGACTACTCCCTGCCGACATAACTTGAACATACTTGATATACGTATGGAACAAGAGACGTTGGGATACAATTGTATTGTTAATATTATGTTTAGAATACTAGACAATCACTACACGTGGGGAGACCTCCTGGCTGTCATGCGACTTAATTTATCATTTTCAAGTTTCAATTATTGTATCGAGATTTTCTTGTTTAAAACAGATCTATTTACCTTGAATTAGGGTATATCAGTAGTAAATACATAACAATAAAGTAAATTAAAATGAATACAAACTTTAGGCAAGTTCAGTTGTGCGGAGAACAGAAGAACTTGGAGAGAACAAAGTGCTACATATATGTGAGACAGCTAAGATCTTGGAGAGAACAAAGTGCTACATATATGTGAGACAGCTAAGATCTTGGAGAGAACAAAGTGCTACATATATGTGAGACAGCTAAGATCTTGGAGAGAACAAAGTGCTACATATATGTGAGAAAGCTAAGATCTTGGAGAGAACAAAGTCCTACATATATGTGAGACAGCTAAGACCTTGGAGAGAACAAAGTGCTACATATATGTGAGACAGCTAAGATCTTGGAGAGAACAATGGGCTACATATATGTGAGACAGCTAAGATCTTGGAGAGAACAAAGTGCTACATATATGTGAGACAGCTAAGAACTTGGAGAGAACAAAGTGCTACATATATGTGAGACAGCTAAGATCTTGGAGAGAACAAAGTGCTACATATATGTGAGACAGCTAAGACCTTGGAGAGAACAAAGTGCTACATATATGTGAGACAGCTAAGATCTTGGAGAGAACAAAGTGCTACATATATGTGAGACAGCTAAGAACTTGGAGAGAACAAAGTGCTACATATATGTGAGACAGCTAAGATCTTGGAGAGAACAATGTGCTACATATATGTGAGACAGCTAAGATCTTGGAGAGAACAAAGTGTTACATATATGTGAGACAGCTAAGATCTTGGAGAGAACAAAGTGCTACATATATGTGAGGCAGATAAGAACTTGGAGAGAACAAAGTGCTACATATATGTGAGACAGCTAAGATCTTGGAGAGAACAAAGTGCTACATATATGTGAGACAGCTAAGATCTTGGAGAAAACAAAGTGCTACATATATGTGAGACAGCTAAGATCTTGGAGAGAACAAAGTGCTACATATATGTGAGACAGCTAAGATCTTGGAGAGAACAAAGTGCTACATATATGTGAGACAGCTAAGATCTTGGAGAGAACAAAGTGCTACATATATGTGAGACAGCTAAGATCTTGGAGAGAACAAAGTGCTACATATATGTGAGACAGCTAAGATCTTGGAGAGAACAAAGTGTTACATATATGTGAGACAGCTAAGATCTTGGAGAGAACAAAGTGCTACATATATGTGAGACAGCTAAGATCTTGGAGAGAACAAAGTGCTACATATATGTGAGACAGCTAAGATCTTGGAAGGAACAAAGTGCTACATATATGTGATACAGCTAAGACCTTTGAGAGAAAAAAGTGCTACATATATGTGAGACAGCTAAGATCTTGGAGAGAACAATGTGCTACATATATGTGAGACAGCTAAGAACGTGCAGTCGTAATTTGGGACGATGGATAAGTCTACTGATCTCTTAAAAATATCGTATTTATTATTGGTCCGGTGTTAATTTTGACTTTCAGCTAACAAAGAGTTGCATCCATTAGCTGCATGCATGGAACAACTCATGTCTGTAAGTAAACATTTTAGAAAATAAAGTGTGGAACATTGAAAGAGGGGGATTAACGAAAGTATGAAATTATGCTTTTGGTTGGATGCAACAATTTCAAACAAAACATTAATGAAATCTTGAAAGCAAAACGTCAGTTGTTGTTTTCCCCCCCCCCCCCCTTTTTTTAATAAAATTTTATATTACTTTTTTTGT
>CAXITT010000295.1:921271-931513 GCA_964033795.1 Lymnaea stagnalis
TAGCTGGAAGACCCACCACAAGAGCATTGCAGAAGTCCATGCGTGATTGCACGAATGCAGACATCAGCTTCTTTGATACATCTAACGTTAAGAAAGATCTGAAATGACTAATTAAACTAAACTCTAAAAAAATTGCCTTGCAAAACAAAGTAATGTGATTTTCTATAGTAAGTGTTCTATCTAAATAGACACTCCGTTTTTGCACTGTTTGAGCAAACTCAATCTGTATACCAGAGGGAGTAAGTGTTTGTGTGTTATTTATATATTTTAACTTGTTAGCGGCAGAAATGGGGAGTATCTTGGTCTTTTCGTCATTCAGTTCAAGTTTGTTTATATTATTTCAGAACTTAACTGACTCCACTGTCTTCTGTGTTGCACTAAGAAGTTGAGGAACTGAGAAGGGATCACCGATTCATGAAGTTGTGTATCGTCAGCGAACTTGGGATTCAACACGTTAAACTGCTTGATCACTTTACCCAGTGCTGAACGTACAAAGTGAAAAGGCCTAGGACCGACCCCTGGCGGTACTCGAAGATTGCTTCGAGGTCAAGCCGTATGCCATACGAGCAGAACCATTTCAGGACGGTATCAGTTAAACAGAACATTTTTGCAGACGTTGGAGAAGTGTGACGTGGTCAAATGTATCGAACGCTGCCGATAAATTGAATAAACTGAAAATGGAAACCTTGCCCTCATCACAAGACGACAGAAGTCGTGTACGACGTGCAACAGGACTGTCTCAGTAGAGTGATGCGCCATTGCCCTGACCATCTAAGCTCAATGATTTAAAGGTTCAAGTAGTCTATGGTGTCACCACGATCTCCCTTATGTTCAGTGATACTTTCTCAAATTCTTGCAATACCTCTTACACCAGCTTTTTTTAATGTGCCGAATGAAACTCTACAACAATACCATACCTCTAACATCATCTTGTTTAAATGTGCTATGGGAAGCAGAACAACAATGCAATAACCAAAATGAATCCTAAATTTAACTTAAGTAATGACAACTAAAGTATTTATTAAATGTACTAACTTATGTGATATTAAAAATAAAAATAATAATAATTTAGGAATTTCTTATAAAACATGAAATAGAACAACCTATAAGATATGCTATAAAATATAAATGGCTGTCCCACTAAAATGTCTAGTCAATGAACATATGCAAGTATACAATTAAGACACACTACAGGCAATTATAACTTATGCTTCAAGTGAGACACTACATATCTCGATAGCAGAGTCAAGAACAAGTCGCTTTTCTTCTACGTAAGGGCATTTTCTATAGACAAAGATTTTACCTGGATCTTTCATTCGTCTCGCCTTTGCTCTGTGTTGGCATCAGTTCACTGTCAACACGGCCAAAACCTTGCAATTATTTATCTCAACTAGCCTCAAATAAATGCTCAACATTGATGAACTATATAAAGTAATCATCTACACCATGTGATATATGCAGAGCTTAACTTAAATACTTAACTAACTGTGGGGAAAAACAACTGGTAAAAGATGTGTCTGAGTCAAAGACTTAACACACAAGGAAGAAGAATTCTTGTGAGGACTGCAGTTGGTGGTCAGTCTGAGTCCAAGACTTAACATACAGGGAAGAAGATACTTGTGAGCACTGCAGGTGGTAATCAGTAAAGTAACTTCATTTGGTGACACTCGTTCCTCCATAACTTCTATCGCGGATGCCTCCCATTTGTAACGGTTCCTATTAAATATTATTAAATTCTTCTATCACGCTACGATCACCTGAATTCATCGAATCAATAGATACAATGACATGATCAAAATGATCACACAAATATACTTAAGAACAAAACACAAAGAACAATATTATCAATATCTAAAAACATGATCAATATGATTAAAACGGTATAATTTTAAAGTGTATTTCAAAAGTTAGTTTACGCATTAAAATGTATTAAAGTACAACGATCGAAGTCCCACAACTCACTTGGTAACTTTGCGGCACTATAAAAGCTAAAGTAAAGATAGCAAAGTAAACAATGAATAAAAGAATATTTGAAAAAAAAAAACACTTTTACAAAACCTACTAAAAGTAAAAAATAAATAATAATTCTCACAAATGCATTGCATTACTTTTTCATGCTTGAACGTGATAGTTCTTTTTTTAATAATTTATTTTGCATATTAGAAAACAAAATAGGGGGGTTACATTCTAATAGATTTGCTTACAAGGGAAATAATTATCAACGCTTTTAAATATTCATTTATAGCTACCATTAAATATGGATGCTAGGAATTTTTTTTGGTTTATATTTGTAAAACAAATGTATTAAGACTAAAATATAAATAAATACGTTTATAAGTAGGGGGGGGGCATGCAGAGATGACTTATTGGAATTCATATACAATTCATCAATTGTATGCATGCTTGTTAAAATTCCCATGAACTTAAATACATTTAGCACTAGGGTCTAATAATACAGACAATTCATGAAAAACTAGCATGACGTGGTAACCTCAAATGACGCTGTCTCTAAGTCATTCATAGTACAACAATGAGTTCACTAGCCGGCAATATATAATTCCTGATAACTACGCTATATACTTTTTTTTATATAACATAATTGCGATTGGTGCGTACTATTTTCTTTTCAGAAATGAAATCGTCTCAATTTAAGTTTTGTGTAAAAAAATAGTCGGTTTAAAAGTGGTTGGGACATGAAAATATTAATGTAGTTCATGGGCGTGAAATAAAAAAGTGTGCAGTGACGTATCATGGGGGAAGGGGTGTAGCGAACATTAGGATTCTTTTAAATGTGCGTTACTTGAGTTCATGTTTTGTCAAGTAACTTTACTAGATGGGAAGATATTGTTAGTAAATGTTCGATATGTGTGACGTATTGCGCGAGAAGGCATATGACGATTAATTATTGTGTAGTGTGGTCTTGTGGTGTACTGCAGTTCAAGATGTAGCTTAGTTGTGTAATAAAGATATTATATTGTAACAATATATAGTTTGTGAAGTGAACATTCGACACACGCCGCTTACATGTATACTCTCGCGGAAATTAATAACATGCTGCAACCACATGGCCTAAGCCTCCAAAATTGACCACTACCCATCATTGACATTATTCCATTGTCACATTTATCGACCACCTTCAACGCTCAAGCTGAACAGTCCCTGGCTATGGAACACTAGAACAAACTCAATACAGAACAAAAACACGCTGTTGAAACTGTTTTATACGCTGCATAAAGCCATTCTCATCCGCAACAAACATGCTTCTTCGTAGATGGTCGTGCAGGAACAGGCAAAACGTTCGTCTACAAAACCCTAATTCATTCCATCAGAGGTAAGGGAGACATTCCTACAACCATAGCATCGACAGGAATAACTGCAACATTGTTACAAGGTGGACGTACTGCACACTCCGTTTTTAAAATACCCTTGAAGCAGACCACGACTTCCACATGCAACAGCAAACCTACATCACTCCACGCTCAACATCTTCTGAAATCCAAAGTGATAATATGGGACGAGGCCACAATGACGCATGCATACGCATTCCAGGCATTTGGCAGGTTATTACGTTACCTCACGGGTGACACGCAGCCATTTGGAGGCAAAACAATGCTATTGTGTGGGGACTTCCGACAAATCCTCCCCATCATTATGCGTGGCTCCCGAGCATTTACTGTCACCAGTTGCATTAACAAACATCCTTTGTGGCGTAACATGCATGTCCTTAAACTGGGAACAAATATGAGAGCTCTTCCTCGCGAACTAGATTTCGCCAAATGGCTCCTTGATGTAAGAGAAGGAAAAAATGGAAAATTTGTTAAATTACTTTCATAAAGTTTTCCTGTTAAATCAAATCCCGTTCAACAACATTATGGCGACATCGACTTCTCAACTGCCACTCCAGAACAACTCAGTACGCGAGCAATCAGACGGATAAGTAATAAAGTGTTCCCAGTAAAATCTACTTAAAAATGCCATAGATATAGAGTCTACCTTTTTTTAAAATTATCGATCTTTCTGGAAAATTCTAGATTGGATATTATTAGTTTTAAATTTATTGATATTTCAATACGAACAAAGAAGCCTAATGAACAAAGCTAGTCTTAGATCCTTAAATTCACATAAACGTTTACCGTTGTCTACCAGTATTGATATTGATAAAGCTTATTTAAGGAAAAAAGAGCAGCCCCCCCCCAACTCAAGCCCCAGAGAAATGGATAGTATGAGTTCAATAGCCTTCGGAATTTGAATATAGATGATCATGTGTGTATGTAATAAGTTTGGTCAAGATCCATCAATTTATTAAGAGCATTAAGCATATTGATATTTATAAAGCTTATATAAGGAAAAATGAACTGGGGCCCCCGGCCCCAAAAGAATAGATATTACGAATTCAGTACCCTTCGGTATTTGAAGAAGGATCATAAAGTGTATGAGTACTAAGTTTGGTCAAGAGCCATCTAAACATGTAGGAGTATTTGTGGTTAATTTTAATAATATATTTCATAAAACGAAAAAAAAATTTAGGGGACCCCGGCCCCAAACGGAATGTTATAAAAAATTCATAACCCTTTAAGAGTTTCTTCTGGATAATGATGGAAGTATGTGCAAATTTTTGTCAAGATCCATGAATCCATGTGAAAGCCTTTGTGGAACAAGCCCACAAACAAACAAGTCCACAAACTTTCAGTTTTATATATATACATATGATATAATATAGCCAATATACCCGGCGTTACACGGGATTACATTAGGGCCCCGATCATGATAAGACCCCAGTAACAATGGGACCCCAATACCATTCTCACCCGGATCCCGGTGCAATCCATTTTCCCGGTGTGATCCAATTCCCTAGGGATCCCATTTTCTTGTAGTTACTATAGCATGGGGAATCCAGATCCAGGTCGGATCCCGATCCCGTCAGTGTCTTGATCCCAGTGGGATCCGGATGTCAGTTGATCCCGATTGACTACCGATCCCGTTAGGATACCGTACACTTTTGGATCATGTTCCACCTAGGCACTCTCTTTTCCGATGTTATCCCTTTTCCCGATAGGATCCCGATGCCGGTTTGAACGCTTTACGCGATGGGATCATGATGGGATCGCGTAATCGATGCTTACCAGTTGACTGTTAGATCGCGATCCCCCTTAGGGTCCTATTCCTCTTTGGGATCATTCTCGGTGCTATTTTGTTCAAATAAGCTTTTAAAGTCCATTATATATCACCGTAGAACATTAAAGAACTTTCTGGGACATTCTAGATTAAATTTAATAACACGCTCGAAACATGTGTACAACTACTTGTCTAAGTATTTATTTTTCAAACACCAAATATTATACAACTAATTTTCACTACTATGAATATAGAACAGTTTATTTAAAATAGGGGCCCCGATGGGGGCTTATTTAATAAAGTATATTTTTTAGTTATGTCTGAGATGGGGAGCCCTACAAATATCAGAGGCAAAAATAAGAGAGTTAACATATAAAAACTGGTCCCATTCAAATCTACTTACAAATGCCATAGATAGAGCTTTTTAAAATTATCGAGCTTACTGGAAAAATCTAGAATGGATTTTTATTAGTTTTAAATCCACCGATATTTCAATGCGGACAATGAAGTGTAATGCTACAACGCAAGGTCAATATCCATCAATTCCTAAAGAAAATATAGTGTTGTCTAAACATATTGACATTTATATGGCTAAATTAGAAAAAAATGAACCAGGGTCCAAGCCCAGAGAAATGGATATTATGCGTTCAGTACATTTGGATATTTGAATATGAATATTAAAGTACATGTGTACTAAGTTTGGTCAAGATCCATCAACTCATGTAGGAGTGTTTGTTGTTATCTTTGTTTGCAAATCATATTAGGAAAAAAACAAATTCGGGGCCCCCGGCTCAAAACGGAGAGTTTAAAAATGTTCATAGCCCCTTAAGAGTTCCTTCCGGATAATGTTGGATATATGTGTCAAGTTTGGCCAAGATCCAACTATCCATGTAAAAGCCTTTGTAGAACAACCCCACAACGAAACAAGCAAATCCACAAAATTTCACTTTTATATATATCTAGATATGATACAATTTTCGTACACAATTTGCAAGATTATCAATTGCAAACATGCTGACTATTCATTCATATTAAATCCCTAGATGAAAGGATCGAAATCAAGTGGACTACAGTTTTATCTAAGTCATAAAAGTCCACTTGGAGACATTAATAGGGGAGAAACTAGGTTGAACGTAATTAATATTTTATTTATACTTCTTATAAAGTTTGAAAAGTAAAGTGTGTATTTATTTTTATTTAAATGAAGGTTTCTTAACAGTTTTAAGAATAAATTGCAAAACTATTATACCTAAAACAATAATACATTTTCATGGCACAAAAATAAAATAAAAGCTCTTGCAAAATCCTTAACGATATCGACTAAAACATCTAGTATAAATACAATGGGGCACAGGTTAGGAGTAGAACTTTCACTAACAACCAAGAGGCACCTACAAAGATCTTTCTAACAATAGAAAAAAACATACAAAAAAGTAGACAGATAGGACATATCGTTGACACAATTGGGGAAACACACACTGAGACGCCAAATATCGTAAGCACATTTGAAAAATACTACACACAACTTTTTGGAACAGAGAAAATTGAATCAGATATACAAGATAAGTACACAATATTTACACAAAAGCTAAATAAAATTCAAACACAAGAAATGGACAAAACTATTACATTAGTAGACATTAAAACATCCCTGTCCAGCATGAAAAAAAATAAAACACCAGGGCCAGATGGCCTTACAACGGAATTCTACCTTTTCTTTTTCACAGAACTTGGACCAATTTTACATGCCACACTAGAAGAAGCTTACATCAACAATGAGTTACCACATTCAATGAATACTTCATACGTAACGCTTTTACCAAAAAAAGATACAGACCGAACACAACTTAAAAATTACAGACCCATATCTTTACTTAACACAGACTATAAAATTCTCACAAAAACTCTAGCAAATAAATTAAAACCACATTTAAATACTTTAATACATATAAACCAACAATGCAGCATCAAAGGTAGGGACATCCAGAACCACAATCATTTCATTAGAGACCTTATTCAATATTCAAATGATAAAAACATCCAAACTTGCATATTGTCTCTAGACCAAGAAAAAGCCTTTGATAGGGTAGACCATAAATACCTACATAAAATATTACAACACAACAAACTAGGAGATTATTTTTGTAATTGGGTTAAAATTTTATACAAGTCCCCCATTAGTAATCTTATAATTAACAACACACTTTCTAAAGACATTAAAATTGACAGATCAGTTAGACAAGGGTGTCCCCTTTCCCCTTACCTTTATATCCTATCCTTTGAACCTTTGTTAGAGAGCATTAGAAGGGAGGAGAGTATTAAAGGAGTAAGGATCCCTGGAGGTAATGAAACAAAAGTCATTGCATATGCAGATGACACAATTTTTTTTCCTATTGATGATAAGTCTATTTCAAAAATAATATCAATATTTCAAGAATTTGGAAGAGGTAGTGGGTCTAAAATAAACATAGCTAAATCTGAAATTATGGGGATAGGTAAGTGGAAAGATAGACTATATTTCCCTTTAGAAATCGAAAGGAAAGATAGTCTTAGGATATATGGCATTTATTTTTCAAACAAACAGACTCAAACTAACACAGAAACATGGCAAAACATTGAACAATCAATAAAAAAGATAATTGACAGACATAAATACACAGCACACTCAATTTTTGTCCGGAGCACAATCATAAACAGAATCCGGCATAATTTGCATTGCCACTTGAGGAAAGAAAATGCTTGTGTTTTAATTACGTTTTTTTTAAAAATAATATTATATAGACAGTATTTTTCTTTTGTTTTTTCGTCTGTTGCGTACACAAATAAATGATAGATTGTTCGACGCGTGAACAGTCCACAAACAGCAATCCATATGAGAAGCGTGGATTTTCAAAATCTAGTCCAAGCACCTGTAGCGATTGATCTGCCAATGCATGAGCCTGTCAAGTGAAATCTACGTTTTATTAAAACTATGATCTCTTCCGTTGCTCTCTAAGTAAGTTTAGAATGATGCAAAATTAAATTCGCATGTGTGATAAAATGCAAAAATGTATTTCTAATGAATACAAAAAAATGGTCTGTGGATTAACAAGTTTTGTTGGACAAGAATACCTCGGGGCAAAAGCTTACTCTCAAGGGCTACAGATCTAGAGACAAAATCGTTTGCGTCCCGTTGGTCTTGAATGATATAGGTGCTAATTAATATCAATAAATTAGCCATTCCAAAACCGAAATTTCGAAATACTAACTCAAAATAATGACATAATTAATACTTTTCAATAAAGACATCATAAACAACTAAATTTCTTTCTTATAACCCCACATGACATAATTTATCAACAGTATTATATCTCTAACTTCACCTCACATCAGAGACAGCGCTCACCTGCTCCACATAACCCACTTGGTCAAAGCCATGACCTCAACATTATTAACCAAAATTTTACCACAAGGACGCCAACATTTGAATGCATTTAATTTATGTTCACCCTGAGCAAGTAAAAAATGGTTTTTATTATGGTTAATGTTAGCCATCACAGCGGAAAGCCTGACAGTTCCAATTAAAAAGTATCTGAAAGAAACGCCCAATTCAAGTAGCGCCACAATGCATCACTGCATTTTAAATTAACCCGATAGTTTTCAGCATCCTCAATTTCTGATCATCATTCCCCCATAATGATCAATGTGACAGTACAATGTTAAATAGATTCTTGGACTGAATGATTACCCTCGTTCAAGCTACACTTTAAGTAAATTTAGTTCATGTACGGCACTGAGAACCTTAATGGCTCCTTCTGGCGATTGATCAAATAGTCGTTTAGAAACACTAAATCCAGATATAATTTAAAATGCAACTCTTGATTGTAAACTAATACATCATTTTCTGACACACCCCCTCTGTTTACTCAAGAGCTAAGAGTGCCGCAAATGTCTGATTTTTTCCAGAAAAAAATGACAGTACTGCTGCAGCCGGTCTTCAATTGTTGGTGCTGATAGATACACTACCTCGTGGAGTAGCTGGTGTTACAGCTGATAGATACACTACCTCGTGGGTCGTAGCTAGTGTTACAGCTGATAGATACACTACCTCGTTGAGTAGCTGGTGTTACAGCTGATAGATACACTGCCTCGTGGGTTGTAGCTAGTGTTACAGCTGATAGATACACTACCTCGTGAAGTAGCTAGTGTTACAGCTGAAAGATGCATTACCTCGTGGAGTAACTAGTGTTACAGCTGATAGATACACTACCTCGTTGAGTAGCTGGTGTTACAGCTGATAGATACACTGCCTCGTGGGTTGTAGCTAGTGTTACAGCTGATAGATACACTACCTCGTGAAGTAGCTAGTGTTACAGCTGAAAGATGCATTACCTCGTGGAGTAACTAGTGTTACAGCTGATAGATACACTACCTCGTGGAGTAGCTGGTGTTACAGCTGATAGATACACTACCTCGTGGAGTAGCTAGTGTTACAGTTGATAGATACACTACCTCGTGGAGTAGCTAGTGTTACAGCTGAAAGATGCATTACCTAGTTGAGTAGCTAGTGTTACAGCTGAAAGATGCATTACCTAGTGGAGTAGCTAGTGTTACAGCTGAAAGATGCATTACCTAGTGGAGTAGCTAGTGTTACAGCTGATAGATACACTACCTCGTGGAGTAGCTAGTGTTACAGCTGAAAGATGCATTACCTGGTGGAGTAGCTAGTGTTACTTCTGAAAGATGCACAACCTAGTTGAGCTTCTAGTTATACTGTTAATATATAAACTACCCATAGCATTAGCTAATGCTATTGTTACCCTAGTCTTGTCAAGATTTATGCCCTACTACAATTAACGATGCAGAGTCTGCATTCATTATAAAATAAAGCCATCCCTAACAAGGAAAAATGACATCTGGGCTGATAATCCAGCCCACCTCTCTTGCAGAGGCGTATCTAGAGTGTTGGGCAACAGGTGACTTTCATTTATTTTCATGACCTCCCCCGCATATAATCTCTAAAAAACATTATTTGCATCCATACAATACATCATATCCCATTTGATGTCCCCGCTTCTGTGGTACATTAGAATGTGTGTCCCCTTCTTCTCTATTTACATACGCTTCCTTCAACTGTCACTGCTTCTT
>CAXITT010000295.1:939428-960170 GCA_964033795.1 Lymnaea stagnalis
CCAACAGATAATGGAATGACAAGTATTACTTGAAGTTATATTTCCACAACGTTATTAGTTTCTCAAACAAGTAAATTTAATGTTCTACAAGAATCAATACCTTATATTGCAGTCTCTCCCCTTATTACCCTTACATTATAAAAAAAAAAGAAGTATAAACAACTAGTGTCTATTTGTGCCACTTCCCTCTTGACTGTTTCTCCTGATTGGCGATGCGAAGTAATCTGCGTCGTGTGATTGGAGGAGATACTACTTGCGTTGTTGTCATGTGATTACTTCGTGAGTGTGCGGAATGTTCGGGTGCAGTCATTACAGTTACACACATGTAATGCTACTTTGGTAAAGCCTGTTTTAACTGAATAGCATCTCAACTGGACACGCATGATTTTAATCTGAATTAAATATCCTTGTCTGTGAGGATGAGCTAACATCGGTCAGTTACCCTGGAGCCCTTGTGGCACCCAGACACATACAACTTGTTATAAAAATGCAGTTTACAAAAAGTGTCACATTATCACATCAGCATATTCTTCTTTACATGTCATGTTTAGATGTTGAATTAATTGATATATTCTTGTAATTTCTAAACCACAGATCAGTATTGATCATATATTGATGAGTGTGCAGAGAGAACACACACATGACAAACGTGTTTAAACACTGAGGTCGGTTACTCATATTCCTGTCAAATGTAAACAAAAACTGAGCATTGTAATGGAACTTGCCAGCAAGGTAGATTTATTTAAAATTAAAGTTATTCAAATTAGGACTTTTTCAAATGAACTCAATGCCAGGTGGGAATAGTTCAATTGATTGAAATGCAAGGAAGAAATAGTTCAACTAAATTTAATTCAACAAAGTGATAGTTCAAATGAATTAAATGCAACATGGAAATAGTTAAAATGAACTCAATGCCAGGTGGCCATAGTTCAAATGAATTTATTGCAACTCAGAAATAGTTAAATGAATTAAATGGCAGGTGGGAATAGTTTGAATTAAGTTAATGGAAGGTTGGGATAGTTCAAATATTTTCAAAGCAAAGTAGGAATAGTTCAAATGTTTTCAAAGCAAAATAGGAATAGTTCAAATAAATTCAATTCAAAAGAGGAATAGTTCAAATAAATTCAAAGCTATATTAAAAATCAAAACCTTGGGAAATAATGGTATTTATAAATATGTAAAACAATTTTTGCCTAAAAAAATGTGTAACAACAAATATTTCATTCTGTCAGAACAAACTACTGCCACCCTGTGTAAGGAGAAGGGATTTTCCCATGCTTGCTAAGTGAAACGTTTACTCCATGCTTGCTCAGCTTGAAATTGCTCTGCTTTATGTAACTGCAAAACTTGATACACTCTGAGTGGAGACACACAAGTATAGGGGAGAATTTCATTTTTAATTTTTTTTTTATTTATATGAAAAGCAAAAGTTCCCAGTTAAATTTTATCATGTCTTTACTTAAGATGTTTTTATTCATAAATTATATGTACAGTTTATCCTAAATTTAACCTGTTCATTAAAATATCACTGATTGCCTGGATGTACAGTCTTATCCTACATTTATCCTGTTCATTTAGATATCACTCAAGACATCAACTGTTGTTTATTAGTTGAAGACTGTGCCAACACATAGGCAGCTGTTCTAGAATTGGTAGGAAACGATTGACCAGGAATAAAAATAACATGTGTGAGGGTATGTCTGATAGATATAATTGAGTTCATTTTTGTTTATTTTGTTTTTAATCTGGGGTTTTGTGTTCCTTAAAAATAAAATAACATATAATTTCATAAAATCTATTTAAACATACAATTATGCTTTCTTGATTTTCTAGAAAAATATAATCTTGTAGTTATAATGGCCATAAGATAAGAGTATTAAATTATTAAATGATAACAATTGTTTGTGTCTCAGATATCAATGAATGTACAACAAAAACCCACAACTGTGAGAATATTTTGTGAGAACACACGAGGAAACTTCAACTGCAAGTGTAACTATTTGTGCACTGTTGGAATGACAGGAAACTTCAACTGCATGTGTAACTATTGGTGCACTGTGGGGACTGACAGGAAACTTCAACTGCAAGTGTAATTATTGATACACTCTGGGGACTGACAGAAAAAGTTTGTCAAAAGTAAGAATTAAGAAATAAACAGCTATGAAAAAATTGAATTAATATCAAACTGTACCACATGCTGTGTTGTAGCTTGGACTAGTGCCACCAGCTTTTGCCAAAATTTTCTCTACCGATTACCAGCAAGAAAACCAAAAAAATATATGCATTTGGATGAAAATGCCACCCCTCCATATAAGAGAAAAGTTATCCCTGGAGGGGAACACACTTTTTGCCTGCCACCCTCCTTCCTAAACCACTGACCACAGGAAATGTAATTCTAATGTTTGAAAAGGGCTTTAAAGAAGTCATCTATTTCTGTAATCCATTCAATGAACATAAGGCTGAAATTAGCAAAGCTTTAGTAAAATTTATAAAAAAGTACTACTGTTGCAAAGGTTTATAGCATATTTAAGACAGATGTATATGAGTGAAAACTTTTTAAAACTTAATTTCAAGGGACATTGTGTGTGATCCCAAATTCGATGACATCTGTACTTTTGACCAGGGTACTAACACTGAATATTGTTTGCGTAAAAGTGGATAGAGTCTTCAAGGAATTGGGTCATGCCAAGGTGAGTTGTGAGCTGAGAAGTCGATATTTATTTATGTTTTTTGTTTGTTTTTTTTGACATGACCATACCAGAATTTTCTGTGTTGATTACATATAATTTTTTAAAAACAATTTCTATTTAAAATAAAAAAAAATGAAAATGTCTTAATTTGTTTATGTAATAGACCAAGTTGGCTGTAATTCTACGCGCGATACATGTCAGGATGGCGTAGTAATTTGATTATAACTTTGTAGTCATTTGTGAATCACGAGAAACAGTGGGAACTATATTTTTCTAGTGCGGAGGTAGACCTCACGCGTTGGTAGATTGGGGCAGTGTACCATTTTATCTGACAGGGAGCAGACATCTTTTTATTCTCTCTTGTATGGATTAATGAAGTATAGACGTTTTGAGATTCAATTGTTATATGGATTATTATATAAGTGTATGATTGTTGCATCCCAGAATTATTATTGCAGGACATCCTTAGAGCAAGGCTTATTATTGATGTGGTTATAAAATCTAATAAAGTACTATGTAATTTATTCATTAGACAATATTATTACTAATTGATTGAGAGAGATTGTTCATAATTCAAGTGATAGCGGCAGGCCATCCACAAAATAGCAATGGTTAACCATGTTCCATCTTCAAAAGTTTAACATGTGTTACAGTCTATAAATTAATGTTTTTGTTTTAAATATATATTTTAAAATATTTTTAAAAGTTTAAATAACTTAAGTTGCAAAAAAAAATGTATCCATCCTTCTATTTTAACAAATATCAATGAATAAACATTTGATCAATTGAACCTGTGTGACCTGCTCTATGCAGCTTGTGGTCAAAGTAAAAGGGGATTCAATTGTAGCAATGACTGCCTGTGGTACTGGTGCTGTCATATGTGACACTGTGAGATGATTCCTCTGTAAACTAGGATTTACAGGTAAGTTTAAGAGTTTGAATATTGTTTTTCATGTATTCAGGTAATACTTTTACTTAATACATGAAAAATTAGTTTAAATTGACAGAATTTTGAATACCGTTTGCGACTATATTTCCATGTTCTTTGTAACCATAGTAGCACACTGTGACAGAGATGTAGATCAGGGTACTACTGTACTCCTCATCTGTCAGGCTGGGAAAAAATGTGTGTCAACAGTTTTGGCAGTGCCAGTTGTCAATGTTTAGAATGATACAGTAAAGAAAATGGACAATTTCAAGGTAAATTATTTTGTCAGATTAATCTTTTTTATTTAAAACTAGTGCCTGCTGCAAACATAAAATTTTTTGTTCATGAACATATAAAAAAATGGATTTACTCAGGATATTTTTTTGGTCCTATTTATTCTGAACAATTTTGTCATTTAGATCGGACATTATATTAAAAATGTATACCATTAATTAGAAAATAGTAAAAGACATGCAAGTTTAGATTATGTGAGTTTAAATTTTAATTTAACATTAATCTCAAACTCTAAACATTAAATTAAAACCAGGAAAAGAATATTTATTAAACATATCAGGATAAATTTTGTTAAAATTATTATTATGAAACTCAATTGTCCATGTTGGAGAGGGGACATAATAACTTTTTGCTTTTTTATGGAATATAATTGGGGTTATACTAAATCTAGACATTTTAATTTGACATGCCAATAATATGTCTTGTTATATATTAATTCAAATACCAATAGAGTTGACTGTCAACTGTCATTCAAGACATCAATGAATGTTTCAGCTATTTGACCAAAGACTGTGACCAAGTGTGTGGCAACTTTATGGGTGGTTTCTCCTGTTCCTGTCACCCTGGATACAAGTATTTTAACAGATCATTTACAGGTAAGACTGGTTGACTGATGTCAGGCTAACAAACTAATATTAGCTAGAGGAATTTCCTCTGTCTACCAAGTCCTCAACTGTACAATTGTGTACTAACTTATTAATAAATTCTGGCAAAATATAATAAAATATAATAATTTTTTATTCTGCCGTTAAGCTTATGTTATATCAATGGAAATTTAAGCATTTATATAGCAATATGCCTTATAAAGCAGTTAATACACATTCAGAGAGATGAGAATTGAGTTGGAATTTGTTCATTTTTTTTTTTTTCATTACAAAATGAGTAAGTGAAAATAACATTCGTCATATATTTGTTAAACTTTTTCTTCTGATGCATAAACTTAAAGATTTGACTTACCACCCAGAACAATGATAATGGAGATGGGCGGGGGGGGGGGAGGGAGGGGGCGCAGAATCACGTTGTTGCTTGAGACGTCACACGTCGGAATCCAATAATAACAAAAGAGATTACTCGGGTTATTGTACGGCAAGGGCAAACTGTGGGTAGGGGGTATTATTTAACAAGAGCGATTTTACGGTGGAAGAATTTACAAAATTTAGACTCAAATCATCACAATATTGTTGTTTTGTTTCATTGGTCACATTAAAACATGTTGGTTGCAGGGGTCTTGTATTGTTGTTTATTTGAGGACCTTAAGGAAAGTTGGTATCAGAGGTATTGTAGAAATTAGAGCATACGGGAGCTAGGGGCATCAGTGGCTCTCAGACAATTTGAGCATAGGGGAGCTCGAGGCACGAGTAACTCTCAAACAACTTGAGTCATACAGCTTACATTGACAATTAATTTCTATGTAACTCCTAGTCAACAAAGATGGCTACAAGTCAAAAAACCATCAGTATTGATATTAAAGTAGAGGGTAGGTAATATAGCATGACATTATAAATTATATTATTTTGAACAAAAAATTTACTAACCTTTCTTTCACATTCTTCCATCTTGGTTTTGTAAAATACAAATTCGAGAAAAAAAAATTGCGATCATTTTAGTTTTTAAACTTTTTCTATTTCTTGACGTATTTTCATCTATTATTTTTGTTAAGAAAGGCCTTGAAATCAAAAGTTTGTATCATTTTTTCCTGGTTCTAAATTCAAGCTGACACATACATTGTGTTACATTAAAAAAAGGTTTATTGCAATTAGTTTGTTGTTTGTTTGTTGTTTGTTTTTTTATAGGGCCAAAATTGTTTTCGTTTGCCAACTTTTTGGCCAATATCATTTTGGATTTTTTGAGATACAGTTTAAATTTATTTTTGATGAGCATTTCTTAAATTAAAAAACCTTTAAATGACAAAAGTAAATCAAATTATTCTTAAAAGTGATACTAAAATTAATTTATTATGCTTCGTTTTATTAACATAAAATCTTAAACTTAATAACTTCAATAGAAATGAATATTTTATTCACACATACTAATCAACGTTAAGAACACAGCGCCGACACAGTGAATAATATATAGTTTTAAAGCTGCAGTCCGATCAAACTCAATCCCTACACCTAGGTATATTATCAAAAGGAATTCTCGCCAACTTTACACAAGAATGTGTATATTCCATTTAAATATATATATAAATATATATCAATAGTAGAATTAAAATCCTACTTTTAAAAATGTTACGCTTAAAAAATCTCAACTATCCTTTTTATTTTCGTTCCCACATCTCTTCGGTCCTCGACCAAGCGGGAAAATAACCTCCTTTATTGATGACTTAATGGGATTAATTTAAGTGCTAAGACTATTGTTAATTATTTCAATTTCATTTCATCAAAACAATGTTATTTTTGGTTTCTACAAGATTTAACAAAACATAGTAACATTCTTTAAATTATCGATTTGCTAATGGTAACAAAACATTGTTTGAATTTAACACTTATCTTTGCTAATAAGAATATTGTATATATTGTGTCGTTTCTATATGTTTGTGTCAGTGTAAAATATATTAATTACCTGAAAGAAAGGTTGTAGAACAGAGGTTTATATGTCATTGTTAAATCTCAGGTATAATTATCAGGGTTATATGGAAGAGTTATTTGTCAGAGTTATTAGTCATTTTATATGTAAATTGTATACACGATTACATGTCAAAGGTATACTTCACGGTTATGTGTTACTGGTATTTTCATGACAGTAAGTCAGGGTTACATGTCAAGGTTGCATGTCAGAGTGGCCAAGTGGTCTAGACGGAGTCAATCTCAATTGCAGGGTCTTCAGTTCAGTCCCCACCAAAGTGAAATCAAGCAAAAATATCTGCCGTTTGCATTGGACTAGTTTACCCTGGATGGCAACTCATCTAAAAGAAGGAAACTCTGAATTAAAACATAAAGATGGAGTCCTGCATGCGTATAACATTGACACAATAAAATATCAATGAAAACTCAAGACAACACACCTGGTGCCAAGCTGCATCCTTCACGTATGATTCTCCTTTGGTTTGGGTGGATAAGCTGCGAGGACAGGGGCGATTCGCTTAAAATTCTAAACACAAATCTCTAAAATTATTTTGGGTTTTGTCCTGCAAATTATACACCATCGTAACATTGTGACGGACAAATGCCAACAAAACGAAATAAGTAAATGTCTTGGTTTTATTGACAGATAAACGTTTGAGACAAATAGACAATGACCAGAGAATTTTTGGAAATAATCCAAAAATTTGAATAATATACAGCTCAAGGTGACCCTACAACTCAAGTCAAGGCTATTATTCAAGTCAAGGCTATTACTCAAGTCAAGGCTATTACTCAAGTCAAGGCTATTACTCAAGTCCATGCTACTACTCAGGTCAAGTCTGCTTCTCATATCATCGCTAGTACTCAAGTCTAGGCTACTACTCAAGTCACGATGACTTATCAAGTCCAGGCTACTACTCAAGTCAAGGTGACTTATCAAGTCCAGGCTATTACTCAAATAGTAAGGAAAGAACGAACAATAAAAAAAAATTAATTGCTGGTTTATATGCCAGAGACATATGAAATAGTTATTTGTCAGGATTACATTTCAGAGCTATATAGCAGTGTTGCCATGGTTACAGAAAACAGCATTACTAACATTGATTTCCCCTACTCCTTGAATAAAACATGACCAATATTGTCAGATCTCAGTGTTCACTTGTCATTACTTGGTAAATTTTGTGTTCATTTCTTTTGTCTTCATAGCCATCTTCAACGGTCAGGATTATATTGTAGTGTTATTTATAGAACTAATGATGGTTAGGCTTCCTACTGAAACAGAACGTCACTTCAATTATTATAAGTCAGCTAAGTTGGATGTAATGGATACTTAAACATAAAATTGCAGACTTTATTTTAATGAACGATTGACAGAAACAAAAACCCAATGTCTGGCTATTGTATGGTATATGTAACGAATCACTTAATCTTTCTATGGGCAAGTTTTCGAACAACCAAGTTTCTTGGTATTCTGGTTCTGGTAATGTTTCGTTGCTGCATCCATGTACTGGCATCTTTGCAACTGTTGGGGTATGATGTTGCTATTCTAACAGCTCCTAGCTGATGATGGGAAGCCTTGAAGCTTTCAACTGATGTCGAATTCACAGTGGCATCGTTCAGGTTTTTCCATGCTATTATTGTGCGTGGCAAGAAAGATTGTTAATACTGCACTGTGTTTCACCGAGGCACTTTGAAGCATTTGCTATGGTTTCTGGTGTAATTGTCTATGGGAATGTCAGTGGTAAAGTCCATGTTCAGTGTATTATGTGTACAACTACCGTCTTGATCTTTCTATGAGCAAGTCTTTGAACAGGTGTGTCCTGAGCGATATCATTTTTCCATTGCGCCAACTATGTCACTCTGCATATGTAGATCAGT
Organism: Lymnaea stagnalis; assembly: GCA_964033795.1. Classification (NCBI taxonomy): domain Eukaryota; kingdom Metazoa; phylum Mollusca; class Gastropoda; family Lymnaeidae; genus Lymnaea; species Lymnaea stagnalis. The sequence continues at coordinate 947,786 of CAXITT010000295.1, forward strand.
CCTTACACTGCGATTACAGTGGAATATATAAATATGAAGGAAGCAGACACTTTATTAGCAGAAATATTTTCTCGATTCGTTTAAGAATGATTAATTTTTATGTGAAGTCAGTAGTGTAATTAGCTCATCCACTTCACATAAAAATCTTACATGTAATTATCTCATTTTTTATATGAAGACTGTAATATCATTAACTCATCTATTTCATATGACTAATACAATGTCATTAGCTCATCTGCTTCATATAATTCATGTAATGTAATTAGCTCATCTACTTCATATAAAAGTCTGTAATGTAATGAGTTCGTATTGTCGGCTATACTTTGCATTGTGATATGTATTAAAACATCAGTCAGAAATCAACTTCTAGCAAAATGCTTATCAATGAAGTCTTCTTGGTACTTGAATGACGTGTCTATGTTCATTACTTTACCTTATGTGCAGTCTAAAGGAGAAACCATGTTTTAAACACTACACACTACTTCAGCCACTGGTAGGATAACAAATGATGTATTTCGAAACTGTTATATAGAAATGATATTTTTATACAGAGAGACAAGTATATGGTTAAGAGCTAGAGGGTAGTCACTGGGATAGAGGAGAGCATCATGGCGTTGGATTCCTTACAAGTAGGAATTGAATTCGGTTTTATATTTCTTTGGTATTTTTAAATAGTATAAGAAACTCATCTAAATTTTACTGTTAACAATTATATATATTAGAATGTGCTAAGCTGACCGTAACGCCAATTATTCTTTAAAAAAAGCATATATTTTTTCAAAATATTTTAATGAAATCTAATAAATCTAAATGATGAAAAATGTATATATACACTTTTATTTAAGTAATTGTTTCAGTATTATGATTATAATTGCTAATACGTTGAAATGAACAGCAATGGGACAATCTTAATCATTTTATAAGCTGATGATTACAATGCAATCCATTTATCGGGAACACAAAACAAAATTTTCTAAATTGCCTTTTAGTGCGTATTTAATATTGTAAAATAAAATTAAAATTAATGTGTGTCAAGGGTATGAGAATCACTGTTGTTAAGTGTAGATTATTGTTTCAAGGTTTGACAGGGAAAAGATGTTTAGTTAAAGATTTTATGTGTAGCTGTATCGTTTGTGTGAGATTGTTGTGACGTAATTGTGTAGTGGAGAAGTGACGCGTTAGTTTTGGTTGTTGTTAGAGAAGAGAGATGGCGGTTGTTGTGCTGAGAGAATTGATGGCGGATATACTGGATGAATTGTTTGGATTGGTATATTGAGTAATGTTTGGTTGGAGTGATTTGATTATCAAATTCTGAAATTATATATCAAGTCTTGTTCATCGAGTAGTGTTAAATAAACTACTATCTAGCTACAAACCTGTTAACGTTGGTTGTATTAGTAACTGTTGATATTAGCTATACTGTAGACTAGTAGACACTCATTTCCATGAGTGAATAATTACAACACAACGGATTCAACGTCTCGACATTTCTAAGAATACAGTAAATTCATGAAAACATGCACAACTTAGTAACCTCAAATGACTATGTCTCTTATACATTCCTTGTCAGCATTGGATTAAAACAAATTTATCAACTAGAATCCAACGGTCTTTTTTTTTTCTTCTTGGTATTTTTTAAATTTTCTTTCAGGGATGGTGTAGACGGAGTGTACATCCTTACAATTTCTAATGTTAGACTGTTGAACATCGCCTACTTTCATGCAAAGACCAAGGTAAATAGAAGTACCACTAATTCATTAAATACTCTTTATTGACAAAGGTGTCTTCACATAGGAAATGGAAGAAGAACATTGAAGAAGAAACATTTTACATGGTGTATATGCTTATACGATTATCAACTTGAGAAATTCATGGCTGAATAGGGCAAAAGAATTTGGAATGTTGTTGTGAATTTTATAGCTACATGTTAACCAAATGTTTGACTGGTCCGTATATGATTTTTAACATTCATAGCTGAAAAAGTCTTTTTAGAATCTCTTCCCATGCTCTCTATAAGCATTCAAATGTTTCTTACGATCTGTGTGTCTGTGGCTTCATGTGTGATAAATTCATCAAAACTAAGACTTGTCAAAGTTTCTTTTTAAGATACACCATGTGACAGTCAAGGCTTTCTGATCTGGCTCCTCTATCAAATGTAAAGTGATGCGGTCAAGGATATTGACTTCGATAATTTCATTGACAGGTTTGTAGCTTTAAAGAACATGAAAAGTAAATTTTAATAAAACTAAATGCAATGTTAATCTATCCATAACTTAACGTTGTTACAGTTCTTAATACATTTACCTCTTGACATTAAATTACTTTGTTTTTTTCTTGTCATTGCTATACTTGTACTTATTTTAACAAACAAAATCGATCTGGACGTTTGGGGGGCGAGTGAGAGACCATGAGTTTAACGCATTTGGTGGCACCAACCCTAGCTACGCCACTGGACTTCAGCAATCAATAAAAGGGGATGGGGTAGATTGCTTATTGTCATCTTTGGTGGAGGACGAAAGAGATGGGACCTGAACTGTCGGGAGAAAGAATTTGTGTTAATATATTTTGTTTTGGCAAACGTAACAATTTAAAGCAATTTTCTATTTTTCTTTCTGCTGGCCTCTCAAGCTATCATGTCTACCTCACAGAGTACTTGGTGCCTGTCGGCCTCTCTAGCTATCATGTCTTCCTTATAGTGAACTTGGTTTCTGCGTGGCTCTCAAGCTATCATGTCTTCCTCACTCTCCACATGATGTCTTCATGCCTCTCAAGATATCATGTCTTCCTCACTGTTTCTTGGTGTCTGTATACCTCTCCACCTGTCATGTCTTCTTCACTGTCTACTTGGTGTCTGCAGGCCTCTCAAGCTATCATGTTTTCCTGACTGTCTACTTGGTGTCAGCCGGCCTATCAAGCTATCATTTTTTCCTCACTGTCTTCTTGGTGTCTGCTTGCCTCCCAAGCTGTCTTCCTTGTACTACAATAAACGCTGCCAATGTCAGATTAGCTACTCCATCATCTATTGTACTTTTTTCCGGTACCTACGCCCATCGTTTCCCTTCTCATCAATGGTCATTTGAAACATTTAATATGAAATAATAGTTATTTTTAATTTTGTTTTGTTGTCATTGGTATACAGTGCAAAGAGTAATTTATTTTTTAGTATACATTTATTATTTTCCAGGGGGTGTCATATGACCTACCTTGACCAATACTGCAGGCGCCTATGGCTCCATTTGAAATATACCCCGAATTTCTCAAAATTTTATTAATTTTTTTTTTACATACCTACATTCAAACTATTATTGTATTTTAACATGAACAAATATATTTAGAACACATCAATAGTTTTTACCGAATGTTAATTTAGAGATGATAAAAAGTATTTCAATCGTAAACCATAGATGGAAACATGCTCTTTAAGATGTGTTAAGTTTGTTTGAATGGTAAAGCACTCAAAAGCTGGCCTTGTGGGTTTTAAATAAAAGCAATATGACGTTGTCATTGAATATAGTAGTCTGAAAGGAAACAAAATCCTGAAGGAACTATTTATAGTTTTTCCTTTTACAAACCAATTTCAGAAATCTTGTAAAATTATCTAATATCAAATACAGTATATTGTATTTTATTTGCAAACAAATAAATATTGGCAGGCATTTTTCATATCTTTGATATATTGCATCCCTACTTAAAAGGGATCGAAATCGGGAACAATCCCAAGCCTGACAATTCAGTAAAATTAGGAACCATTTGGTTAAGCTTTTAACTAAAATATAAATTTGGTATATAAAACTTATCTCAAAGTTTCTTTAAAACTACATCTCAATAGGAAATAACAATAAATCTTTCTTTTAGATTAATTTTAAAGAACACTTTTAAATTATATTTTATTTTTAAGATTTTGATTTACAAATTAAAAATAAATTGCCCCACAAAAATATCTAAATGTAGATATAAATGAATATTAAATGTGTTCATAATTATTTCCCCTGAACGCAAATTTATTAGAATTCAACCCCCTCTATTGTTTTCAAATATGTAAAATAAATTTCAAACATCTATAAGATAGAAACAGGCAACAACAATGCAATGCATTGGTAAGAATTATTGTTCATCGTATACTTTTTAGTAGATTTTTGTGAAAGTTTGTTTTTTCAAGTATTCTATTATAGACTCTTTACTTTGCCATCTTTACTTTAGCTCATATCATGTTGCAATGTTACCAAGTGAGTTGTGGGACATCGATCGTTTTACTTTAATACATTTTAATACATAAAATAACATTTCAAATACACTTTGAAATTATACCGTTTTAATCATATCAAGAAGGTCTTTTAGAAATTGCTTAGAATGTTCTTTGTGTTTTGTTATTAAGTATATTTGTGGGATCACTTTGATCATGTCATTTGATCTATGGATTCGTTGCATACAGGTGATCGTAGCGTGAGAGAATTATTTAATGACATGATATTGGAACCGTTACAAAAGGGAGGCATCATCGATAGAAGTTTGGGGAGGAACGAGTGTCACCAAATGAAGAAACTTTACTGACGCCAACTGTCGTCCTCACAAGAATTCTTCTTTCCTGTGTGTTAAGTCTTGGACTCAGGCACACCTTGTACCAGTTGTTTTTTTTCCCATAGTATTCCACCGTGTAATACTGAGTTATATTTAAAGAGTACGTTAAGTAGTTAGGTTGAACTATGCATGTATGACATAGTGCAGATGATTACTTGATCTATTTCAGCAACATCGAGCATTTATTTAAGGCTAGTTGAGATAAATCATTGCAAGGGGTTGGCCGTGTTGACAGTGAACGGATGCCAACACAGAACAAAGGCAAGACGTATGAAAGATCTATGTAAAATCCTTGTCAATAGGACCCTAAAGTAGAAGATAAGCGAAATTATGAAGACTTTATATAATGACGTGTAATGTCTTGCTTGATGCATAAGTTAGAATGGCATGTATTGTGTTTTACTTGTGTTAAACATATGTTCATTAAATAGACAAATTTATGGGACAGCCATCTATATTTTTAGTAAATTTTTTAGGGTGTTTGATTTCGTGCTTCATAAAAAAGTGCAGACATTATTTTTTTAAAAAAATTTAATATCACATTAGATGGTGCTTTTACTAAATAAATTAGTTTTTGTTACTTGAAGTTAAATTAAGGATTCATTTTGTTTATTGTATTGCGGTAGTGTTCCTTGAAGACATTAAAATAAGGTGGTGTTAGAGAAAGTGCGAAATTTTGAGAACGTATCACTGAATATAAGGCAGCTCTTGACACTATAGGTCCTAACCATTTGAGTCATTTAGCTCTTGACACCATAGGCCCTAACCATTTGAGTCATTGAGCTCTTGACACCATAGGTCCTAACCATTTGAGTCCTTGAGCTCTTGACACCATAGGTCCTAACCATTTGATTCATTTAGCTCTTGACACCATAATTCCTATCCATATGAGTCATTGAGCTCTTGACACCATAGGTCCTAACCATTTGAGTCATTGAGCTCTTGACACCATAGGTCCTAACCATTTGAGTCATTGAGCTCTTGACACCATAGGTCCTAACCATTTGAGTCCTTGAGCTCCTGACACCATAGGTCCTAACCATTTGAGTCATTGAGCTCTTGACACCATAGGTCCTAACCATTTGAGTCATTGAGCTCTTGACACCACAGGTCCTAACCATTTGAGTCATTGAGCTCTTGACGCCATAGGGTCCTAACCATTTGAGTCATTTAGCTCTTGACACCATAGGTCCTAACCATTTGAGTCATTGAGCTTAGATTGTCGATCACTATATAAATGACGCCCATAGTCATGCACTATTTCTACAAGTTAAAAACTCATGCGCTTATCGTTATTTACGTAGAGGCTTCATAAATATTATTGCATTATAGATTACATTATTTTAAAGAGTTATATTTCATTTTTTTTTCACTTCTGTATTCTTGGTTTTGCAACACTCCAAATTGCGGTATTTCACAGTAGAGATTATTTAAGCGTTTAACTCGTCTCTATTAGTTTGTCCTATTTCCATCTGTCCTGTCAGCTGAGGAAGGATCTAGCCAAAATAGTATTGTCATATTATACTTGTTTCTAATTCAACCAAACAAGTAACCATGTTCTTCTATCTTCTCATATTATTTTTTTTAAATAGCTAATCAATATTTTTCAAGGGGAAAAGATCGTTATCTTTTACTACATGTTTTAGTTGTTATCATTAAGGTTTTTTGCAACAAATTCGATTTTTCTTTTTGCACGGAAAATGTATTTTATATTTTTTTTTACAATTTTTGTGCTCTAAGTCCATCAATTTGTTATTTTCATTTAATTGTATTCTCTTTTTTTATTTTTATTATAAAAAAAAAATAATAATTTTAATTTTTAAGAACAGTCAATAAAACCTTAAATATGCTTGATTTGTATTTCGTGATTTATTACATGAAGGGTAAAAGTGACCTATCAGGTCTTATATGAAGCTTTAGTCCACTTGACATCGATCCCTCCATCTAAAGAAGCTATACAAATGAATATTCACTGTGATTCAATTTATATTTTCACAAATTTTGTTACGAAAATATCATTATAAATGTATATTAACAGTAGAATTCTCGAATTTGATACTTTCTTGTTTGGAGTAAACACTAAACTAATCTCCACTGACCCTCTCATTTCTGTTCTCCCATCCATCTCCTTGCCCTTCAGGTCCCATCTCTTTCGTCATTCACCAAAAAGGGCAATAGCTCCACCCCCTACCTTTATTGACAGCTTAATAGCAGTGACGTAGCTAGGGTTGCATTCACCCATGTGGTCAACTCATGGTATCCCATCCCTTTATTGACAACTTAATAGCAGTGACGTAGCTAAGGTTGCATTCACCCATGTGGTCAACTCCTGGTATCCCCTAACTTTATTGACAGCTTAATAGCAGTGACGTAGGTAGGGTTGCATTCACCCATGTGGTCAACTCATGGTATCCCATCCCTTTATTGACAACTTAATAGCAGTGACGTAGCTAAGGTTGCATTCACCCATGTGGTCAACTCATGTTATCCCCTACCTTTATTGACAGCTTAATAGCAGTGACGTAGCTAGGGTTGCATTCACCCATGTGGTAAACTCATGGTATCCCATCCCTTTATTGACAGCTTAATAGCAGTGACGTAGCTAGGGTTGCATTCACCCATGTGGTCAACTCATGGTATCCCATCCCTTTATTGACAGCTTAATAGAAGTGACGTAGCTAGGGTTGCATTCACCCATGTGGTCAACTCATGGTATCCCATCCCTTTATTGACAGCTTAATAGCAGTGACGTAGCTAGGGTTGCATTCACCCATGTGGTCAACTCATGGTATCCCATCCCTTTATTGACAGCTTAATAGCAGTGACGTAGCTAGGGTTGCATTCACCCATGTGGTCAACTCATGGTATCCCATCCCTTTATTGACAGCTTAATAGCAGTGACGTAGCTAGGGTTGCATTCACCCATGTGGTCAACTCATGGTATCACATCCCATTATTTACAGCTTAATAGCAGTGACGTAGCTAGGGTTGCATTCACCCATGTGGTCAACTCATGGTATCCCATCCCTTTATTGACAGCTTAATAGCAGTGACGTAGCTAGGGTTGAATTCAACCATGTGGTCAACTCATGGTATCCCATCCCTTTATTGACAGCTTAATAGCAGTGACGTAGCTAGGGTTGCATTCACCCATGTGGTCAACTCATGGTATCCCATCTCTTTATTGACAGCTTAATAGCAGTGACGTAGCTAGGGTTGCATTCACCCATGTGGTCAACTCATGGTATCCCATCCCTTTATTGACAGCTTAATAGCAGTGACGTAGCTAGGGTTGCATTAACCCATGTGGTCAACTCATGGTATCCCATCCCTTTATTGACAGCTTAATAGCAGTGACGTAGCTAGGGTTGCATTCACCCATGTGGTCAACTCATGGTATCCCATCCCTTTATTGACAGCTTAATAGCAGTGACGTAGCTAGGGTTGCATTCACCCATGTGGTCAACTCATGGTATCCCATCCCTTTTGCTGACAGCTTAATAGCAGTGACGTAGCTAGGGTTGCATTCACCCATGTGGTCAACTCATGGTATCCCATCCCTTTATTGACTGCTTAATAGCAGTGACGTAGCTAGGGTTGCATTCACCCATGTGGTCAACTCATGGTATCCCATCCCTTTATTGACAGCTTAATAGCAGTGACGTAGCTAGGGTTGCATTCACCCATGTGTTCAACTCATGGTATCCCATCCCTTTATTGACAGCTTAATAGCAGTGACGTAGCTAGGGTTGCATTCACCCATGTGGTCAACTCATGGTATCCCATCCCTTTATTGACAGCTTAATAGCAGTGACGTAGCTTGGGTTGCATTCACCCATGTGGTCAACTCATGGTATCCCATCCCTTTATTGACTGCTTAATAGCAGTGACGTAGCTTGGGTTGCATTCACCCATGTGGTCAACTCATGGTATCCAATCCCTTTATTGACAGCTTAATAGCAGTGACGTAGCTAGGGTTGCATTCACCCATGTGGTCAACTCTTGGTATCCCATCCCTTTATTGACAGCTTAATAGCAGTGACGCAGCTAGGGTTGCATTCACCCATGTGGTCAACTCATGGTATCCCCTCACTTTATTGACAGCTTAATAGCAGTGACGTAGCTAGGGTTGCATTCACCCATTTTGTCAACTCATGGTATCCCATCCCTTTATTGACATCTTAATAGCAGTGACGTAGCTAGGGTTGCATTCACCCATGTGGTCAACTCATGGTATCCCATCCCTTTATTGACAGCTTAATAGCAGTGACGTAGCTAGGGTTGCATTCACCCATGTGGTCAACTCATGGTATCCCATCCCTTTATTGACAGCTTAATAGCAGTGACGTAGCTAGGGTTGCATTCACCCATGTGGTCAACTCATGGTATCCCATCCCTTTATTGACAGCTTAATAGCAGTGACGTAGCTAGGGTTGCATTCACCCATGTGGTCAACTCATGGTATTCCCTACCTTTATTGACAGCTTAATAGCAGTGACGTAGCTAGGGTTGCATTAAACCCATGTGGTCAACTCAAGGTATCCCCTACCTTTATTGACAGCTTTATAGCAGTGACGTAGCTAGGGTTGCATTCACCCATGTGGTCAACTCATGGTATCGCCTCCCTTTATTGACAGCTTAAAGCAGTGACGTAGCTAGGGTTGCATTCACCCATGTGGTCAACTCATGGTATCGCCTCCCTTTATTGACAGCTTAATAGCAGTGACGTAGCTAGGGTTGCATTCACCCATGTGGTCAACTCATGGTATCGCCTCCCTTTATTGACATCCTAATAGCAGTGACGTAGCTAGGGTTGCATTCACCCATGTGGTCAACTCATGGTATCCCATCCCTTTATTGACATCTTAATAGCAGTGACGTAGCTAGGGTTGCATTCACCCATGTGGTCAACTCATGGTATCCCATCCCTTTATTGACAGCTTAATAGCAGTGACGTAGCTAGGGTTGCATTCACCCATGTGGTCAACTCATGGTATCCCATCCCTTTATTGACAGCTTAATAGCAGTGACGTAGCTAGGGTTGCATTCACCCATGTGGTCAACTCAAGGTATCCCCTACCTTTATTGACAGCTTTATAGCAGTGACGTAGCTAGGGTTGCATTCACCCATGTGGTCAACTCATGGTATCGCCTCCCTTTATTGACAGCTTAATAGCAGTGACGTAGCTAGGGTTGCATTCACCCATGTTGTCAACTCATGGTATCGCCTCCCTTTTATTGACAGCTTAATAGCAGTGACGTAGCTTGGGTTGCATTCACCCATGTGGTCAACTCATGGTATCGCCTCCCTTTATTGACATCCTAATAGCAGTGACGTAGCTAGGGTTGCATTCACCCATGTGGTCAACTCATGGTACCCCCTCCCTTTATTGACATCTTAATAGCAGTGACGTAGCTAGGGTTGCATTCACCCATGTGGTAAACTCATGGTATCCCATCCACCCTTTCCGACTTCTATGATGGATTTCTTTTTGTTAAAATAAGTAGCAGTGTAACAAAGACAAGAACAAAACAATGTAATTAAAGATCAAGAAGTAAATTCATTCAAGAACTGTCATAACTATACATTAATATGTTTATTAACATTGCATTAACTTAACTTAAAGTTTGCTTTCCGGTTCTTCAAAAGTGCAAACTTGTCAATGACTTTATCAACAATCAGAAACCTTGACCGCATCACCTCAATTGATAGCAAAGCTAGTTCAGAAAGCTTTGACTGTTCCATGGTGTGACGTAAATAGTAAGAAGAGTCCATTTTCAAAACGTGGTATCCGATATTTTCGAAAAAAATGAGATAACTGTATTTTCTTGTAGAACAAACCAGGCTCCTTAAGGGCATGTTAACTTTTATCTACATAAAATATTTGAATAATATATTATTCTAAGTCTAGAAATGCTTTTATTTTCAAAACGCTGTGTGTTTTTAAAAAAAAAATATTATCAAAATGCTGTAGATATTTTCGGACCAATCCGATTGATTCGCAAGCTATTCTGCGGCATTCTGCGCATGTGTGGGAAATGTAGAGTAAAGTAAAAACTATAACTGAAAATTTGATAGGAAAATTTTTTTTATTTTTATTATTCAACCAATTTTTTGCTATGAAATAAAAACAATTCTTTATATATTTTAAGTGAGTTGTTTTTCTTTGTTTTATATGCATAAGCAGGAATGAAATGTCACTTTGTGTAATTTTACTCTTTATTGTATAGTTTCAGTAGTAAAACTGTGCAATTTTAGTACAAAAATATCCAGCCAGCCAAGAGCTAAAAAATGATGATCAATAATATATCTTAAGCATTTGCCTTTTACGAAACTAACATGCCTGCTTGCCAGAAAGAGATTTTACACTATGTGGTGCATTGGGACACAACTTTTTGGCAATCGCAGCAAACAATAACTTATCTAACAATACATATGACATTTCAAATAATTATCAAATGTCATTATGAAATATTATTACTTTTACCCGTGGACAATTTCAGTCGTAAAATTAACATACAATCTTATCAATTAAAATTGAGGCTAACTAAACAAACTTTATTGTATTAAAATTGTCTAAAATATTATTTCCCATGTTCAAAACGAATTTCCCCTAATTTGAGTCGCCACTACCAAAATTTCAATCTGGTTATTGACTGAATTCTTAAATCGCAAGTCAGTAACGAATAGTGTACATCTTAATGAAGCTGAGTGTGTTGAAAAAAAATACTTTGTTCATATAACATTCATTAAGAACAGTTGGTAAAGCAAATCGTGGGTTTACTTTAATAATAAGAATCTCCAAAAAGAAAGGAAAAGTAGAAGCAGAAAATAACTGAACAATAGTATGTTATACATTCTAAAAAATCTGGCTAAATAATGAAAACTTTTAAACCAGTCATTTTACAATTTAATCTAAGATGGAGCAAATTCTTGACAGCTTAATTAATTATAATTATATCCATTTTAAAATTTCTAATTCTCCATTTTTCACTTTTTAATTAACTTTTTGTAAAGCAATTATTTATTTTTTGTTCCAAAAAGATATTGTACTTTAGAAAAGAACAGATCATTTGGCTTAGTAAATATTAAAATCTTTTATTGTAATTGTCTGAATTTGTTTTTTCAGTTTTTTTTTAAAAACCGTTTATGCTATTAACCAGGCTGTTCTTCAGAAAACGTGTCTAACATTTCAGAAGAAAGCTCCATTTCCATTTCGTGCTTCTTTTTTAAGCTTCCCCAATTAATTGGCTAAAGTCACATACAATTTAAACAACTCATCTATAAAAATGACAGCCTCTTTTGGATTAGCTGTTTTGTGAGCATGAAACTCTTCCTTCATGTACTGTGTGCTGATTGGATGTATAATAAGTGGAAGAACTCTGTGAAATCTTAAAAGTGATTCATATCAAGCTCTCACCCGAGAAGTGTGTGGAGACATGAATTGGACATTCCATTAGAATTGTTTGTGCCCCAAAACTCTGTTGTAGTTGTAGCTTGTTTCCTTTCCAAAGAACGTGACAATAATAATAATAATAATAAAGTTCATTTCAAAAACACACTTCATCCCCAAAGGCTCGACAATGACAGAAGTTACCCATAGCTTTTTTCTGCAAAAACAGACAAGATTTTTAAATACTCTAGAAAAATCAGAATTCAAAATTCAAATACTGGGGGAACAGCCAAGATTGTCTATACTATAGGAATAGCCACGATTTCATATTCTAATGAGACTACATAGTAGGTAGTGATATTTTTTTTTTTTTTTTATTTTTAGTAGTGTAAAAAGTTTTTGACCCCAACTTG
>CAXITT010000296.1:5174-52998 GCA_964033795.1 Lymnaea stagnalis
CCATCACCGACCACCACACCACCACTGACCACTACTCCACCCCTGACCACCACTCCACTACTCCCTCCCTGACCACCACTCCACTACTCCATCCCTGACCACAACTCCACTACTCCATCCCTGACCACAACTCCACACTCCATCCCTGACCACCACTCCAACACTGACCACCACTCCACCACTGACCACCACTCCACCGCTGACCACCACTGACCACCACTCCACCACTCCATCCCTGACAACCACTCCACCACTGACCACCACTCCACACTCCATCACTGACCACCACTCCAGCACTCCACCACTGACCACTACTCCACCACTCCATCACTGACCACCTCTCCACTACTCCATCACTGACAACCACTCCATCCCTGACACCACTCCATCTCTGACCACCACTCCACTACTCCATCCTTAACCACCACTCCACCATTGATCACCCCTCCACCACTCCATCCCTGACCACCACTCCACTACTCCGTCGCTGACAACCAATCCATCCCTGACCACCACTACACTACTCCATCACTGACAACCAATCCATCACTAACCACTACTCCACCAATCCATAATTAACCACCACTCCATCACTGACCACCACTCCACCACTGGCCACCACTCCATCACTGACCACTAATACCAAGACATAAGACAACAGCTTGATATCTGGCACAGGTAAGAGAAAAGCGTGTATATGAATACGATCATGTCTGACTTTCTAGATCCTTTCAAGTTCAGACGAAGATCTTCTGGGGATCTAATCCAGGTAAATAAGAACATACATTTTTCATGATTTGTTTTTAAGACTAATCTTAAATTGAAAGACTCCCCTGACGAGTTCTGATTTCAATATATCCCCCCCCCCACTACGGCCACTCCACCCGGACTCTTATTCAAACATATTTATATCCTAAGAGAAATCCCCCAAAACTATGAAATATTCATCCATTAATTTGAGCTATAAACTCCATCAACATTTTTAAAGTGTCTCTAAAAATCGTGTCCATCATTGCATCATGCCTCAGAGAATGTCGCCCTTATCTAACAGCAGGGCTACTAGACAACCAATAACATTTTCATAGCTGGTTTTAAAAGGCAGACGTCTCTCAATGCCCCGTCGGGCCATGTGGATGTAGGTAGATAACCAGCACTTCCATGGGGTCAGATAAGTACCACAGTAGACGGTGGAGTTGGAAAACAAAATGATGCTCGGGTGGGGTGGGTGGTGGGGGGGGGGGTTCCAACGACACTACAAGAGTGAAAGAACGACAACATTCAAACATGCGTGTCATACTCCGTGGTTCACTTTAGAACTGAAAATTTGCGATCTAAGCGTCTCCCGTTTTTAACAAAGTCCAGAGCCATGATATGAAATAATATTGTCTTAAATTATTACACAGCTGGGGTACAGAATAAACAATGGAACACGGCCACGGGCCTCCAAGCGATGTTCAGTGTGTGTCCCAGCATGCCGTGATGTTCAGTGTGTGTCCCAGCATGCCGTGATGTTCAGTGTGTGTCCCAGCATGCCGTGATGTTCTGTGTGTGTCCCAGCATGCCGTGATTTCTGTGTGTGTGTCCCAGCATGCTGTGCTGTTCTGTGTGTGTCCCAGCATGCTGTGATGTTCAGTGTGTGTCCGAGAAGGCCGTGATGTTCAGTGTATGTCCCATCATGCCGTGATGTTCAGTGTGTGTCCCCGCATGCCGTGATGTTCAGTGTGTGTCCCAGCATGCCGTGATGTTCAGTGTGTGTCCCAGCATGCCGTGATGTTCAGTGTGTGTCCCAGCATGCCGTGATGTTCAGTGTGTGTCCCAGCATGCCGTGATGTTCAGTGTGTGTCCCAGCATGCCGTGATGTTCAGTGTGTGTCCCAGCATGCCGTGATGTTCAGTGTGTGTCCCAGCATGCCGTGATGTTCAGTGTGTGTCCCAGCATGCCGTGATGTTCAGTGTGTGTCCCAGCATGCCGTGATGTTCAGTGTGTGTCCCAGCATGCCGTGATGTTCAGTGTGTGTCCCAGCATGCCGTGATGTTCAGTGTGTGTCCCAGCATGCCGTGATGTTCAGTGTGTGTCCCAGCATGCCGTGATGTTCAGTGTGTGTCCCAGCATGCCGTGATGTTCAGTGTGTGTCCCAGCATGCCGTGATGTTCAGTGTGTGTCCCAGCATGCCGTGATGTTCAGTGTGTGTCCCAGCATGCCGTGATGTTCAGTGTGTGTCCCAGCATGCCGTGATGTTCAGTGTGTGTCCCAGCATGCCGTGATGTTCAGTGTGTGTCCCAGCATGCCGTGATGTTCAGTGTGTGTCCCAGCATGCCGTGATGTTCTGTGTGTGTCCCAGCATGCCGTGATGTTCTGTGTGTGTCCCAGCATGCCGTGATGTTCTGTGTGTGTCCCAGCATGCCGTGATGTTCAGTGTGTGTCCCAGCATGCCGTGATGTTTAGTGTGTGTCCCAGCATGCCGTGATGTTCAGTGTGTGTCCCAGAATGCCGTGATGTTCAGTGTGTGTCCCAGCACGCCGTGGAGATAGTCCAGAATGAGCCTCAATACTAAAGGCTGCTACACACTCCAAACTGAAAGCATTAGTCTCCCTAAAGGTACCTTTACCATTAAAGAGGGTTTCACCCGTGTCAGCCGTAATGTAATATATGCGATTGTGTGACGTAGATGCCAATCTAGTTACATAGGTGAAACTGGGAGAAGATTAGCTGATAGGTTTACTGAACATCTAAGGTATATTGAGCAATGTAAACCTTCCCCGGTCTCTTCTCATTTCAACCGAAAAGAACATAAAGGTGCTTTGGATGTAACCATTACGGCATTGATTTCATGCAGTAACACACCAGAGAGGATTAAAATGGAAAATAAATTTATTCAGCTGTTTGGCACCATATCTCCAAATGGTTTTAATCAAATAATATCCTACTGATGTTTCTCTGTTTCCTTATATTTCATCTATTTTCTTATTGCTGTGTATTGATGTATCCCTGGATATTCTGGTCCATTATTATTGTATTTTCACAGTGCCAATATTTACATTCTCTCGCTTCCTGTGTTCCCACTTCCGGCGACACCAATGGATACTTCTTGAGTTGTCTACTCAGCTCTGTTTTTTGTTATATTTTCATTTCAACTGTTGGCTGAGGAAGGCTTTATGCCGAAACGTTCTTTGTTTTTTGTCCTGTTATCTTATTCAAGCTTCCACGAACCTCGTTTTGCTTTTTCATTCATTAGGCTTGTTAAGTTGTTTATTATTGGAGGCCATACAGTACACAGCAATTTAATTTAAACCTGCAAATTCAGGGGAAGGAACAAATGCCCCACCCTGCTCTACCCAAACGACGTCCCTGAATGATATATACATGTAACGTTTAAAAGACACAAGAATATTGAACACCTTTTTTGAACACCACATACTGCAGCATGGTGAACACCGTTTATAGAACTCTTGGTTTTATTTATAAGGATAAATACACATATATATGTTGTGGCCATTATTCAATCATTATTAAATCCTTTATATTCACTTATCTTTTGTTCGTGTGTTTCTTTGTGGCAAAATTGTGGCCAAAAAAAATCTCCGGAAGGGTAACTGACCCACTTCCCGTCATCCTATCGGGCTGAAACTTGGCTCACATACTCGTTACCAATAACAACACATTCTATCAAATTTTCACCCTCAACCTTAAAGAAAAAAAATCAGTTTTTCCTGTTTTCCAAAGGAAAGATGTTGGAAATATGACGCTCTGATTTTTTAAGAGAACTACAGCTATCGCTAAGTCTCACAATAATGCAGATACATTGTTGCATGTTTGATGCGAAACGCTTTGATCTTAGGTGGTTTTGTTCGTGTTGTTTTTTCCTCCTATCCACATACACCAGTTAGGACCGAAAAATCTGTCAGACATGATATTCTATGTCAGACAGCAATCATAGGATTGGTCTAATAGCAAAGGTTATCATGCTTGACATTGCGCCCGTACTAGCTTTATGCCACATGAATGATATGACCCACACTAGGTGACGGGTATGATTGTTATAGCCTAGGAATGATATGATTGCTGCATCACGTGACTGGTGTCATTTCTGCGTCATCAAATGACCGATGTGATGGCTGTATCCCATGACTCATATGACTGCTGCCCTATGAGACCGATAAGACTGTGATATCATATTACTGTTGTGACTGCTATATCAGATGACTGTTGTGACCGTAGTCGACGCCCAAAGAATCTCCCCGTCTCACCAGCTTGTGGTCTCCCTACTCACCCCCAACACACCCCCACCCCCCGGTGGCTTTGATTGTTGTGCTACAACAAAACTGAGGAATGTTGGAGGGGGAAGTCCGGTGCCGATTATTTGTTGTGCGCCTTGGAGAAACAATGACAAATAAAGACGAATGGGTTCATGTGGGGCGTGGGGGTGGGGGAGATGAAAGTGATGGAGGGGGGGGGAGCGTCGGATGTGGCGATCTGAAGGTGGAGATAAGAAGTCGGACGATGAAATATTCAACTACACGTCTTTGAATGTGGTAGTGTGGTGGATAGGGTGGTGTGGTGGATGGAGTGGTGGGGCTGGTGAGGTGGATGGTGTGGTTGGACTGCTGTGGTGGATGGGGTGGTTGGACTGCTGTGGTGGATGGGGTGGTTGGACTGCTGTGGTGGATGGGGTGGTTGGACTGCTGTGGTTAATGGGATGGTTGGACTGCTGTAGTCGATATGGTGGTTGAACTGCTGTAGTGGATGGGGTGGTTAGACTGCTGTAGTCGATGGGGTTGTTGGACTGCTGTAGTGAATGGGGTGGTTGGACTGCTGTAGTGGATGGGGTGGTTGGACTGCTGTGGTGGCTGCATTGCTGGGTGGATGGGGTTGTGGTGCTGGAGGCGTGGTGGGGCTGGGAAAAGGAGCGTTATGAGGGTTGACGATGCCCAGCAGAGGCTGGTTCAGGACGAAGAAGCCGGGGCGCCAAGTCTTGTCATAAACAAGGGTGCCGTGATAGACAACTACAATAAACCATTCAACATTCCGCGAATTCTTTTTGGGACAATGAAGGGTTCAGCAAAAAATCAAAGAGGATTGAAGGACCCCCCCCACCCCCACCCCATTTACATACACACACACAAACTCCTATTAGCAACAAATAAAAATAAAAGAAAGGAATGGCTAATCCAAAATAATTTACCGAAAATAACGTTCTAATTTAGTAACCACAGTTGGGAATCCAAGAAAAATGCAACACACGAGCCGGCTTTCAACAGTTGAATGGCTTTGATCCTAGCCTGTAGACATTTGGATACACATGTACGGTTCGATAAATCTGCAACAAAATTTACAAATGCCTTCAAACAAATAAATAAACAAAAAATCTCAAG
Source organism: Lymnaea stagnalis (assembly GCA_964033795.1). Taxonomy (NCBI): domain Eukaryota; kingdom Metazoa; phylum Mollusca; class Gastropoda; family Lymnaeidae; genus Lymnaea; species Lymnaea stagnalis. The sequence continues at coordinate 10,547 of CAXITT010000296.1, forward strand.
AGAAATGGTTGAAAAAAAAAAAGAATGTATGAAGAACGATCGAGAATTGCAAAAGGGTTTTATTACATAAGGCATTGTCCGCCGAGCCCTCCATCTTTCAAGTTAAGTGCCCCATAGCCGTCGTGCTCCATCGACAGGAACCGGATGCGGCACGCCTCAGCCAATGATAAATGACGCATGCGCACTTGTTTACATTGGACTTGAGGACAGAGCGGCAAGCAAGAGAAAATGTCGGAGTGCAGGATGTCGTTACTGATAGGCCGTGACGTCCGGCGTCTGCGACGCGAGGAATTCTCTTCCTTTCTCGTCTGCAAAACTTTTGTTGTTGCTGGTGTTGTCAGTAGTTTTGTCGTGGTCTTCAGGACTAGGCCGCCAGCGCACGTTGGAAAAAGGGGGGGGGGGAAGAGGTTGAGGCTAATTTAGTGTGACATACAGGTTGAAAACTGACACATGCCAACTTTTGGTGTTGCTGGTGTTGTCAGTAGTTTGGTCGTGGTCTTGAGGACTAGGCCGCCAGCGCACGTGGGAAAAAGGGGGGGGGGAAGAGGGTGAGGCTAATTTAGTGTGACATACAGGTTGAAAACTGACACATGCCTTAAAACTGTCAGCCCTACAAAACCAGTTGTATGTGAGAGAGAGAACACAAGCAGGCAAGCATGTGCTGAAAGGGTCATGGGGGGGGGGAAGTTAGTGTGCGGGGTCAGGTAAGCTGGTAATGTGGGGGGTGGGATATTAAAATGTGTGGGAGTGAGGTAAGCTAGTCACGTGGTTGGGGAAGGGGAAGTGAGTGCTGTGGGAGTCAGGTGGGCTGGTAGCGTGGGGTGGGGAAATGAGTGTGGGGGAGTGATGTAAGCTAGTAATGTAGGGGGAAAGTAAGTGTGTGGGTGTCAGGTAAGCTACCCTGTGGAGCGAGTAAAGTTTGTGTGATGGAGAAATGTAGGCAAACATGACATTGGAAAGTCATATTTATATGACATACAATATGTAGCTTTAGCAATAGTCAAAATGAACGCAGTTAAACGCTCGCTTCAACCGATGCACAACATTTAGATAAACAAGCACACACACACACGAACGCACACACACACACACACATATATATATATATATATATATATATATATATATATATATATATATATATATATATAAAAATTTAAATACATTAAAATAAAAATAATAAATCGAACGAACACATTAAAAAATATGTCAACATATTAATATAAATAAATTAATTAATCTATCGACATGTAAATAAAATTTAAAATAATAAATATATCCACATGAAAATCAATAAATTGATATATCAGCATGCAAATAAGATAAATAAATAAATAGTTCAATATGTAAATAGCAAATTTGATCCCGGAGTCTGACATTTATTTATGTAGATTGATGCAATTATTTTTTGAATTTCCCGAGCAATCTTAACAACCGCAACAACAGTGGCGGCAGGCAATGTGTCAACATACATCGTTATATCAAAGACAGATTGCACAGGTTTTTTTTCAACTCGTCGAGTCTCTGGACAATGCTCATTAAACTCCAGCGCTAGAATGCAGTCAAGGCTGTGGGCGTGGGGGGGGGGTGAGAAGTGTGTGGGGGGGGGGGAATACGCCTCGATATAATTAATTTTTGTGATAAATGTGATAAAAAGAGTGAAGATACAGTGAACAATATTATTTTTCATTTGACCAGCTGAAACCCTCCCATATTATTAAGTCTTTTATTTGATCATTAGATTTAAAACTAAAGGTCCAAACCTTGCATTAAAAATTCTGTGAACAAAAGTCATGACATATTTTGACTTTGAATGAATAAGGATGCCTCCACCCTCTGGCCCCCCCCCCCACATGATTTAATGTTTCCACACATTACTCCAAGGACAGCCAGAAACTCCATCAGTTAGGGCACTTCGGAGAGCGGATCGCTTTACTAGAACATAACCATGTCCTAGATTGCCTTACAATGTCCTGGGCCAATAGATTCAGTCGACTTGCTACGTTGCCAATAAGGTCGTTAGTTGTCTGCCCCCGGTCAGCAGGGAGGTTCCCAGTCGTATCGCATTTCCACGATGTACCCAGGGCGTCTCAAGGGGAGGAGAGGGGGGGGGGTTTGTGGTAGGCAGAGGAATATATGATCTGGTCGATATTTACAGAGGGGTTGGGGGGGGGTTGATGTCGGAAAAATGTTGCATCACTAGTTGCAGTTTTTGGCATCACGAGGTACAGTTATTGGCATAACTAGGTACTGTTACTGGCATCACCAGGTACTGTCCTTGGCATCACTAGGTACTGCTACTGGCATCACCAGGTACTGTTACTGGCATCACTAGGTGGTACTGTTATTAGTGGAGCTAAGTACTATTACTGGCATCCTTAGGTACAGTTATAAGTTACAATATAATTTCAGATTGACCGGTTATTCTCATTGTTTCCATATCATAGTGTTTAGTCCTAAGGGTAAATGCCCTAATGGTCAGTGGATGTCTAAGGTTTCCATATCATAGTGTCTAGTCCTAAGGGTAAATGCCCTAATGGTCAGTGGATGTCTAAGGTTTCCATATCATAGTGTTTAGTCCTAAGGGTAAATGCCCTAATGGTCAGTGGATGTCTAAGGTTTCCATATCATAGAGTTTAGTCCTAAGGGTAAATGCCCTAATGGTCAGTGGATGTCTAAGGTTTCCATATCATAGTGTCTAGTCCTAAGGGTACATGCCCTAATGATCAGTGGATGTCTATGGCGATGTAAGGCGATGTGAGTAGAATGAATTCTTCTAAACGGTGTTTGTGCTTATGTGTTTTTGGTTTTGCTTTTCGTTTATGGTATTTTTATGGGTGTTTACGGTATTTTGTGGGTGCTAACGGTGTTTTTGTGGGTGTTTACGGTGTTTTTTGGGTGTTTACGGTGTTTTTTGGGTGTTTACGATGTTTGTGTGGGTGTTTACGATGTTTGTGTGGGTGTTTACGATGTTTGTGTGGGTGTTAACGATGTTTGTGTGGGTTTTTACGATTTTTGTGTGGGTGTTTACGATGTTTTTGTGGGTGTTTACGATGTTTGTGTGGGTGTTTACGGTGTTTTTGTGTGTGTTTACGATGTTTTTGTGGGTGTTTACGATGTTTGTGTTGGTGTTTACGATTTTTGTGTGGGTGTTTACGATGTTTGTGTGGGTGTTTACGATTTTTGTCTGGGTGTTTACGATGTTTGTGTGGGTGTTTACGGTGTTTGTGTGGGTGTTTACAGTGTTTGTGTGGGTGTTTACGATGTTTGTGTGGGTGTTTACGATGTTTGTGTGGGTGTTTACGGTGTTTGTGTGGGTGTTTACGGTGTTTGTGTGGGTGTTTACGATGTTTGTGTGGGTGTTTACGATGTTTGTGTGGGTGTTTACGATTTTTGTGTGGGTGTTTACGATGTTTTTGTGGGTGTTTACGATGTTTGTGTGGGTGTTTACGGTGTTTTTGTGGGTGTTTACGATGTTTGTGTGGGTGTTTACGATTTTTGTGTGGGTGTTTACGATGTTTGTATGGGTGTTTACGATTTTTGTCTGGGTGTTTACGATTTTTGTGTGGGTGTTTACGATGTTTGTTTGGGTGTTTACGGTGTTTTTGTGGGTGTTTACGATGTTTGTGTGGATGTTTACGATTTTTGTGTGGGTGTTAACGATATTTGTGTGGGTGTTTACGATGTTTGTGTGGGTGTTAACGATGTTTGTATGGGTGTTTACGATTTTTGTGGGTGTTTACGATGTTTGTGTGGATGTTTACGATGTTTGTTTGGGTGTTTAAAATGTTTGTGTGGGTGTTTACGGTGTTTGTGTGGGTGTTTACGGTGTTTGTGTGGGTGTTTACGGTGTTTGTGTGGGTGTTAACGATGTTTGTGTGGGTGTTTACGGTGTTTTTGTGGGTGTTAACGATATTTGTGTGGGTGTTTACGATGTTTGTGTGGGTGTGTACGATGTTTGTGTGGGTGTTTGGGGGTGTTTGTGTGGGTTTCTATGTGTCCTAAAACGTTGAGAGAGAAACGAACAAGTGTAACAAAATGTGGCACCTTTTGATCACACACACACACACAGGAAAAAATAAAGCTTGAAACGAAACAATCGTCGCCGGAAATGGCCATCTAAAATAAGGAAATCTCCAATCAGCTCGTGGGATCCTCGCCGTCTGCTAGTAATGGCGGCAAAACGGCCACGAGACGTTTCGTCGATGAATACACCGATTACGATACCGGAGAATCGATTCTAAACCATTTATCGGGCGCTGTAATTTGCAACGGGGATAATAATGTGGGCGAGATGAGGGGGGGGGTGGTTGGGGAGGGGAGTAAATATCGGTAAGATCGGGGGGAGGGGGGAGACTCAGCAAAATCGTGATTGCAGAATTCCCCCCCCCCCTCGTCCTGAATACGGGGAGCGGATTACTTGCCGGGGCTTGTGTCAAACAAGGACGATATTACCAACCTGATTAATCGCGGCGGATACGACCAGGTGTAATCATGAATGTCGATATCGGTAGTGGGGCAGAAGTGAATTAAGGCCGGACAATATGGACGATCGATACCAATATGTCGGTGTCGTCCTGGTAGACAATGGACGAGAAGCCCTGGACGACTATTCAAGGAACGAGACAGTGATGAGGGTCAACTGTTGATCTGACACAATGAGACGGTAACGAGGGTCAACTGTTGATCTTACAGAATGAGACGGTAACGCGGGTCAACTGTTGATCTGGCAGAATGAGACGGTAACGAGGGTCAACTGTTGATCTGGCAGAATGAGACGGTAACGAGGGTCAACTGTTGATCTGGCAGAATGAGACGGTAACGAGGGTCAACTGTTGATCTGACAGAATGAGACGGTAACGAGGGTCAACTGTTGATCTGGCAGAATGAGACGGTAACGAGGGTCAACTGTTGATCTGGCAGAATGAGACGGTAACGAGGGTCAACTGTTGATCTGACAGAATGAGACGGTAACGAGGGTCAACTGTTGATCTGACAGAATGAGACGGTAACGAGGGTCAACTGTTGATCTGGCAGAATGAGACGGTAACGAGGGTCAACTGTTGATCTGACAGAATGAGACGGAAACGAGGGTCAACTGTTGATCTGGCAGAATGAGACGGTAACGAGGGTCAACTGTTGATCTGGCAGAATGAGACGGTAACGAGGGTCAACTGTTGATCTGACAGAATGAGACGGTAATGAGGGTCAACTGTTGATCTGACAGAATGAGACGGTAACGAGGGTCAACTGTTGATCTGGCAGAATGAGACGGTAACAAGGGTCAACTGTTGATCTGGCAGAATGAGACGGTAACGAGGGTCAACTGTTGATCTGGCAGAATGAGACGGTAACGAGGGTCAACTGTTGATCTGGCAGAATGAGACGGTTATGAGGGTCAACTGTTGATCTGGCAGAATGAGACGGTAACAAAGGTCAACTGTTGATCTGACAGAATGAGACGGTAACGAGGGTCAACTGTTGATATGACAGAATGAGACGGTAACGAGGGTCAACTGTTGATCTGACAGAATGAGACGGTAACGAGGGTCAACTGTTGATCTGGCAGAATGAGACGGTAACGAGGGTCAACTGTTGATCTGGCAGAATGAGACGGTAACGAGGGTCAACTGTTGATCTGGCAGAATGAGACGGTAACCAGGGTCAACTGTTGATCTGCCCGAACCGTGTCATTAGACAAGATATCAGCATGCACTGATGTCGCCATTCCTACTCGTTGACAGTTGAATTCCTGATACGTTACAAACGAGCGGGTTTGGAGAACTATTTCATAAGCAGGCTAAGCATTGGACACCTTTTGTATTTCCGTGATTCAAAGGTGCCGAGACCACTATGGTAGGGGAAAGACTGATCTCAAGACGGCTGCTAGATAGAAGCCGTATAGACATATATGACAAGTTACACTGAAATTTTTATTTCAACATCCACTATTCCCCCCCCCTTCACAATTCCCCCCCCCCCTCTGATAATGCACCCATTGGTCTGCTCTTATAGTAATGTTCCAATGTCTGCTCATACGGTACTCCTCCAATGTCTGGTCTTACGGTACTGCTCCAATGTCTCCTCATACATTACTGCTCCAATGTCTGCTCATATGGTACTGCTCCAATGTCTGCTCTCACAGTACTGCTCCAATGTCTGCTCATACGGTACTGCTCCAATGTCTGCTCTTACAGTACTGCTCCAATGTCTGCTCATACATTACTGCTCCAATATCTGCTCATACAGTCATGCTCCAATGTCTGCTCATACAGTCCTGCTCCAATGTCTGCTCATACAATACTGCTCCAATGTCTGCACTTATAGTAATGCTCCAATGTTTTATTTTATTGGGTCAATCTCTCAGATCTGAAGACAAGATGTGAGAAAAAACATTTCTCCTTCTAGTGGCGATGTCCTTCGAGTTGGACATTTTGACGACATTTATTTCAGGAAATTTGAATCAATGATTTACTACTATTTAAGACCCCCCTCCCCCCCCCCCCCCCCACCACACACACCCACTCCTGCTTCCCTTGTTGTGTCCCAATATTTCATTCATAGGTACGAACACGTCCCGTTTCCCCTTATTATATCGCCCAAGCTTTTCTATGGTTGACAGGAACACGTTGAAGTCAAACCGTGGGGCATTTTTTAATGAAGCAAGTAGGGCGGGGGTAGGGGGTTCAGAGTGACTTTGGAGAGTTTAGGGTTGGAGTGGGGCACTGTTGATATATTCCAACCCTCAAAGGATTATGATCCATTGTGAAAGTGCCAGACAGTTTGACCGAATGCATTCCAGCGTCTAACATCAAGCAGGCACTCATATCGTGAAGCTTGGGGGGAGTGGGGGGGAGGGTCTAGATGACCCCCTCCCCCCTGGATTAGTCTACGGGCAGAAATCTGTTTTTTTTTTGGTCAGCTAGGAGCCGTTATAAACATCTGTAACTGAAGCTCTCTATATATATAACAGATAACTGAAGCTCTATAGATATAACATATAACTGAAGCTCTATAGATATAACAGATAACTGAAGCTCTATAGATATAACAGATAACTGAAGCTCTATAGATATAACATATAACTGAAGCTCTATAGATATAACAGATAACTGAAGCTCTATAGATATAACAGATAACTGAAGCTCTATAGATATAACAGATAACTGAAGCTCTATGGATATAACAGATAACTGAAGGTCGGCTGTTGAGTCAGTTGTGGAGCCATTTTGATAACGTAAATCATCTTGACTGCACTGATTTAAAAAAAAAAAAACAACAAAAAACAACGACAGAACATTGCATTGAACACACCTTCCAATAATTTCAACAACCATACAACAACAACATAAATATGGGGCAGCAACAACAGATTTTGTTTTTTGTTCTAGATGTGAACTAAAATGTACCTGACAATCGGCTAGAATTCTTTATGGTTTATGGTGGTCAAGTCATTAGTAGCATTTCTTTTTTTTAAATTTAATTCTCCGATTAGGTGAGCACTGTGATATATATATACATATAGTAGGGCAATAAGGGGGAGAGACTGCAATCAGGTTAGCAAAATAGGAAATGAGTAGAACAAAGTAACGCCAAACCTGCAAAAATTCGATTTGCTGACCTCTGGGACAAGACCTCTCGGACAAGACCTCTCGGATACTACCTCTCAGCTAAGTGCCATTTTAAATGTTATTATTTTTTATTCTTTCTGTTGTTTATTCGCCGACGAAGGCTTCCTGCCGACACGTTTTCGTTGTTTTTTGTTGCGCTCCTTTTTGTCAGGTTTTACCTTATTTTTAAAAAAAAACTCATTTCCTATTTGTACTGCAGATGCTGCCAGACTTGAAAACTTAAATGTGAGTTATCTGCCACGGAGTTCACACCCGCCGCAGGCACTCCGGGCAGTTGTTGCCCTTTAGCTCACATCAAACGGTTAATCTTTCATATTCCATAACACCTCGAGGCGCACCCGTTGTACGAGGCCAAGGCGCCAAGCGCACCGGCAGCCGCCACCACCACCCTCACACACACACACAAGTGAGCGCTCGGCCAGGGTGGGGGCGCCAAATGCCAATGGTTGACTTACGAATGCTATTCGACCAGGTGAGAGAAAACACCTTTCTAAAGGGAAGGCGCCCGGGAGGGATAAAGTAAAGTGGGGTGGGGGCTGGGGGGTGGGAGTTTGCGCTTTCCATAATGGTCAGTGATGTTAATATAAAGGAAAGGTTCAACGGTGATAATATAAAGGAAAGATTCAACGGTGATAATATAAAGGAAAGATTCAACGGTGATAATATAAAGGAAATTTTATATAAGATTAAGGTAAGGAAAAAAAGGTGAACACCTGTAAAGGTTATCAACATAAAAAATGAAGCTTAATGATGTTGAGGTCAAGGACAACTTTTAAAGGGAAAGAAAAAAGATCCTTTATATTAACGTCAAGAAAATGTTCAATGGTGCTGAGGTCAAGAAAATGTTCAATGGTGCTGAGGTCAAGAAAATGTTCAATGGTGCTGAGGTCAAGAAAATGTTCAATGGTGCTGAGGTCAAGAAAATGTTCAATGGTGCTGAGGTCAAGAAATATTTTTAAAATGTTGATGTAATTAAAAAAAATTAAGTGAGTTGATACAATGAAAAAATTCAGTGAGGTTGATACAATGAAAAAATTCAGTGAGGTTGATACAATGAAAAAGTTCAGTGAGGTTGATACAATGAAAAAATTCAGTGAGGTTGATACAATGAAAAAGTTCAGTGAGGTTGATACAATGAAAAAGTTCAGTGAGTTGATACAATGAAAAAGTTCAGTGAGTTGATACAATGAAAAAGTTCAATAAGGTTGATGTAATGAAACAATATTCCGAGTTCTTATATTAACCAATGTTTAGACGAGAACAACAAATGAAGCGAGGACGAAGCGAGGCAAGGCGAGTCAGCAGGCAACAGCTCGGGGGTTTTGCTCGCCATGTTTACTTCACCACGTGGGCAATACGTTTCCTGACGCTTTGACATTTGACTGGAAGATGATAGAATGTAATAAGAGGATGGGGGTAGGGTAGGGAAGAATAGACAACCAGGAACAGATAACAATCTCGGCACACCTACGGCATGGCTGGCGCAACCCAATCAGCAAAACATAGTTCATATATGGGTCGCGACATACCCTGCTAGAACCAATTAGCGAAATATTTTTCCTATGTGGGTCCCGCCATACGAGGTTCAACGTAATGCACTAAAAATTGTTCCCATGTGAGTGACGACATACGATGCTAGACCCAATTAACTTAGAATTGTTCCTAAGTGGGTCACGACATACGATGCTAGACCCAATTAACTTAGAATTGTTCCCATGTGGGTCACGACATACGATGCTAGACCCAATTAACTTAGAATTGTTCCTACGTGGGTCACGACATATCATGCTAAACCCAATTAACTTAAAATTGTTCCCATGTGGCTCACACCCTATGATGCTAAACTTAAAATTGTTCCCAAGTGGCTCACGCCATATGATGCTAAACTTAAAATTGTTCCCATGTGGCTCACGCCATATGATGCTAAACTTAAAATTGTTCCCAAGTGGCTCACGCCCTATGATGCTAAACTTAAAACTGTTTCCAAGTGGCTCACGCCATATGATGCTAAACTTAAAATTGTTCCCAAGTGGCTCACGCCCTATGATGCTAAACTTAAAATTGTTTCCAAGTGGCTCACGCCATATGATGCTAAACTTAAAATTGTTCCCATTTGGCTCACGCCTTATGATGCTAAACTTAAAATTGTTCCCATGTAGCTCACGCCATATGATGCTAAACTTAAAATTGTTCCCATGTGGCTCACGCCATATGGTGCTAAACTTAAAATTGTTCCCATCTGGCTCACGCCATATGATGCTAAACTTAAAATTGTTCCCAAGTGGCTCAAGCCATATGATGCTAAACTTAAAATTGTTCCCATGTGGCTCACGCCATATGATGCTAAACTTAAAATTGTTCCCATGAGGCTCACGCCATATGATGCTAAACTTAAAATTGTTCCCATGTGGCTCACGCCATATGATGCTAAACTTAAAATTGTTCCCATGTGGCTCACGCCATATGATGCTAAACTTAAAATTGTTCCCATGTGGCTCACGCCATATGATGCTAAACTTAAAATTGTTCCCTTGTGGCTCACGCCATATGATGCTAAACTTAAAATTGTTCCCATGTGGCTCACGCCATATGATGCTAAACTTAAAATTATTCCCAAGTGGCTCACGCCATATGATGCTAAACTTAAAATTGTTCCGAAGTGGCTCACGCCATATGATGCTAAACTTAAAATTGTTCCCATGTGGCTCACGCCATATGATGCTAAACTTAAAATTGTTCCCAAGTGGCTCACGCCCTATGATGCTAAACTTAAAATTGTTTCCAAGTGGCTCACGCCATATGATGCTAAACTTAAAATTGTTCCCATTTGGCTCACGCCCATATGATGCTAAACTTAAAATTGTTCCCAAGTGGCTCACGCCCTATGATGCTAAACTTAAAATTGTTTCCAAGTGGCTCACGCCATATGATGCTAAACTTAAAATTGTTCCCATTTGGCTCACGCCATATGATGCTAAACTTAAAATTGTTCCCATGTGGCTAACGCCATATGATGCTAAACTTAAAATTGTTACCATTTGGCTCACGCCATATGATGCTAAACTTAAAATTGTTCCCATTTGGCTCACGCCATATGATGCTAAACTTAAAATTGTTCCCAAGTGGCTCACGCCATATGATGCTAAACTTAAAATTGTTCCCATGTAGCTCACGCCATATGATGCTAAACTTAAAATTGTTCCCTTGTGGCTAACGCCATATGATGCTAAACTTAAAATTGTTCCCATGTGGCTCACGCGTTATGATGCTAAACTTAAAATTGTTCCCATGTGGCTCACGTCATATGATGCTAAACTTAAAATTGTTCCCAAGTGGCTCACGCCATATGATGCTAAACTTAAAATTGTTCCCAAGTGGCTCACACCATATGATGCTAAACTTAAAATTGTTCCCATCTGGCTCACGCCATATGATGCTAAACTTAAAATTGTTCCCATGTAGCTCACGCCATATGATGCTAAACTTAAAATTGTTCCCTTGTGGCTCACGCCATATGATGCTAAACTTAAAATTGTTCCCATGTGGCTCACGCGGTATGATGCTAAACTTAAAATTGTTCCCATGTGGCTCACGCCATATGATGCTAAACTTAAAATTGTTCCCATGTGGCTCACGCCATATGATGCTAAACTTAAAATTGTTCCCAAGTGGCTCACGCCATATGATGCTAAACTTAAAATTGTTCCCAAGTGGCTCACACCATATGATGCTAAACTTAAAATTGTTCCCATGTGGCTAACGCCATATGATGCTAAACTTAAAATTGTTCCCATGAGGCTCACGCCATATGATGCTAAACTTAAAATTGTTCCCATTTGGCTCACGCCATATGATGCTAAACTTAAAATTGTTCCCATGTGGCTAACGCCATATGATGCTAAACTTAAAATTGTTACCATTTGGCTCACGCCATATGATGCTAAACTTAAAATTGTTCCCATTTGGCTCACGCCATATGATGCTAAACTTAAAATTGTTCCCATGAGGCTCACGCCATATGATGCTAAACTTAAAATTGTTCCCATGTGGCTCACGCCATATGATGCTAAACTTAAAATTGTTCCCAAGTGGCTCACACCATATGATGCTAAACTTAAAATTGTTCCCATGTGGCTAACGCCATATGATGCTAAACTTAAAATTGTTCCCATTTGGCTCACGCCATATGATGCTAAACTTAAAATTGTTCCCATGTGGCTCACGCCATATGATGCTAAACTTAAAATTGTCCCCATTTGGCTCACGCCATATGATGCTAAACTTAAAATTGTTCCCATTTGGCTCACGCCGTATGATGCTAAACTTAAAATTGTCCCCATTTGGCTCACGCCATATGATGCTAAACTTAAAATTGTTCCCATTTGGCTCACGCCGTATGATGCTAAACTTAAAATTGTCCCCATTTGGCTCACGCCATATGATGCTAAACTTAAAATTGTTCCCATTTGGCTCACGCCGTATGATGCTAAACTTAAAATTGTCCCCATTTGGCTCACGCCATATGATGCTAAACTTAAAATTGTTCCCATTTGGCTCACGCCGTATGATGCTAAACTTAAAATTGTCCCCATTTGGCTCACGCCATATGATGCTAAACTTAAAATTGTTACCATTTGGCTCACGCCCCAGTGGGACGATATAACGCACCACATGCATGTTTATCAGAGCAGGTGAGTTGATTAAAAAAATGGGGTTATTATATAAGTATCAACACAGATGTTATTACATAACCAATGTTTCCAGGAGCAGTCCTTCAACAAACAAACAAAAAATGCAACTATCACTTCCTTCAAAAGCCCATGACAAAAATAATACCATCGTTTGTCCTAAAGTCCACCCATCAGTTTTCACAAAAGTCCACCTATCAATTGTCACAAAAGTCCTAACATCAGTTTTCACAAAAGTCCAACTATCAATTGACACAAAAGTCCTAACAACAGTTTTCACAAAGTTCATCCATCAATTGTCACAAAAGTCCTAACATCAGTTTTCACAAAAGTCCAACTATCAATTGACACAAAAGTCCTAACATCAGTTTTCACAAAGTTCATCCATCAATTGTCACAAAAGTCCTACCATCAGTTTTCACAAAAGTTCATCCATCAATTGTCACAAAAGTCCTAACATCAGTTTTCACAAAAGTTCACCCCTCAATTGTCACAAAAGTCCTAACATCAGTTTTCACAAAAGTTCACCCGTCAGTTGTCACAAAAGTCCTAACATCAGTTTTCACAAAAAGCCTACCCATCAGTTTTGATAAAAGTCTTCCCATCAGTTTTCACCAAGATATAACCCAAGTCTATCAGAATACAGACAGAAATTCTAAAGGAATACATACAAAAGTCCATATGAATACGGATGAAAGTCTATAGAGCTAGAGACAGGTGCGTATGAATGCAGACAAAAGCTAACACTGTTGACACAGACAATTGAATACAACCGTGGGCATCTAGCAGTAAACAAACAATCTCGCCAGCCAATCACAATGCACGGGCCCCGGGGATCTCATTAAACCTGCGCCCCCCCCCGACTCACACTACCGATCCCTACTCGGGGCGTCCTTGGACCGAGAACAAGAAAGCGCCCTCAGGACATGTTCTACCCTCGCCTGTTTGACCAGAGAGGGGAGCCTTCTCCTCGGGAACTTCTTAAGACGTCGGGTAAACTCTGTGTGGGACGTGAAGGATGTGTGGGGTAAACTTTGTGGGGGGAAGGGGTGGTGGCGGGGGGGGGGGTGGTGGCCCCGGGGGGGGAGTGTGGGGTAAACTTTGTGGGGGGAAGGGGTGGTGGCGGGGGGGGTGGTGGTGGCCCCGGGGGGGGCGTGAAAGATGTGAGTGTGGATAGGAATAGATGAAGATGAGAAGTTACAGACAGATATTAATAGTTAGAGATGGCGATGAAAAGCTAGAGATAAATTAAATATGAATAAATAAATAGAGATTGAAGGGACAGAAAGGAATTGAGAAAGGGAGGTCGGGATGACGTAAGGAAAGAAGGCAAAAGAGGATGGAGGGTGGGAGAGAGAGAGAGAGAGAGAGAGAGAGAGAGAGAGAGAGGTGGAGGGTAGGAGGGCGGGAGGTAGGAGAGAAGTGGAAAGTTTCAAGGAGATAATGAATCGACCAAAATGAAAGGCCGCAGGTTTGAAAACAAAGAGTCCAAAGTGAGTTCTACGACGAGAGGGGCAGAGAGAAAGAAAACATACTAGACATTGGGGTGAGATAAGCAGGAGGACGAGAGGGGCTGAGAGAAAGAAAACATACTAGACATTGGGGTGAGACAAGCAGGAGGACGAGAGGGGCTGAGAGAAAGAAAACATACTAGACATTGGGTGAGACAAGCAGGAGGACGAGAGGGGCAGAGAGAAAGAAAACATACTAGACATTGGGGTGAGACAAGCAGGAGGACGAGAGGGGCAGAGAGAAAGAAAACATACTAGACATTGGGGTGAGACAAGCAGGAGGACGAGAGGGGCAGAGAGAAAGAAAACATACTAGACATTGGGGTGAGACAAGCAGGAGGACGAGAGGGGCAGAGAGAAAGAAAACATACTAGACATTGGGGTGAGACAAGCAGGAGGACGAGAGGGGCAGAGAGAAAGAAAACATACTAGACATTGGGGTGAGACAAGCAGGAGGACGAGAGGGGCAGAGAGAAAGAAAACATACTAGACATTGGGGTGAGACAAGCAGGAGGACGAGAGGGGCAGAGAGAAAGAAAACATACTAGACATTGGGGTGAGACAAGCAGGAGGACGAGAGGGGCAGAGAGAAAGAAAACATACTAGACATTGGGGTGAGACAAGCAGGAGGACGAGAGGGGCAGAGAGAAAGAAAACATACTAGACATTGGGGTGAGACAAGCAGGAGGACGAGAGGGGCAGAGAGAAAGAAAACATACTAGACATTGGGGTGAGACAAGCAGGAGGACGAGAGGGGCAGAGAGAAAGAAAACATACTAGACATTGGGGTGAGACAAGCAGGAGGACGAGAGGGGCAGAGAGAAAGAAAACATACTAGACATTGGGGTGAGACAAGCAGGAGGACGAGAGGGGCAGAGAGAAAGAAAACATACTAGACATTGGGGTGAGACAAGCAGGAGGACGAGAGGGGCAGAGAGAAAGAAAACATACTAGACATTGGGGTGAGACAAGCAGGAGGACGAGAGGGGCAGAGAGAAAGAAAACATACTAGACATTGGGTTGAGACAAGCAGGAGGACGAGAGGGGCAGAGAGAAAGAAAACATACTAGACATTGGGGTGAGACAAGCAGGAGGACGAGAGGGGCAGAGAGAAAGAAAACATACTAGACATTGGGGTGAGGCAAGCATGAGGACGAGAGGGGCAGAGAGAAAGAAAACATACTAGACATTGGGGTGAGACAAGCAGGAGGACGAGAGGGGCAGAGAGAAAGAAAACATACTAGACATTGGGGTGAGACAAGTAGGAGGACGAGATGGGCAGAGAGAAAGAAAACATACTAGACATTGGGGTGAGACAAGCAGGAGGACGAGAGGGGCAGAGAGAAAGAAAACATACTAGACATTGGGTTGAGACAAGCAGGAGGACGAGAGGGGCAGAGAGAGAGAAAACATACTAGACATTGGGGTGAGACAAGCAGGAGGACGAGAGGGGCAGAGAGAGAGAAAACATACTAGACATTGGGGTGAGACAAGCAGGAGGACGAGAGGGGCAGAGAGAAAGAAAACATACTAGACATTGGGGTGAGACAAGCAGGAGGACGAGAGGGGCAGAGAGAGAGAAAACATACTAGACATTGGGGTGAGACAAGCAGGAGGACGAGAGGGGCAGAGAGAAAGAAAAAAATACTAGACATTGGGGTGAGAAAAGCAGGAGGATGAGAGGGGCAGAGAGAAAGAAAACATACTAGACATTGGGGTGAGACAAGCAGGAGGACGAGAGGGGCAGAGAGAAAGAAAACATACTAGACATTGGGGTGAGACAAGCAGGAGGACGAGAGGGGCTGAGAGAAAGAAAACATACTAGACATTGGGGTGAGACAAGCAGGAGGACTTTCAAGGAATGTCCCGATAAGAGCAGAATAACTAAGTTTGTATGAGTAAATGGACACAATTAGAGGAGATTAACTATATTAGCATCTAGCAACGTTGTGCTGTTAGCATCTGACAACGTTACGCCGTTAGCATCTAGCAACGTTGTGCTGTTAGCATCTAGCAACGTTACGCTGTTAGCATCTAGCAACGTTACGCTGTTAGCATCTAGCAACGTTACGCTGTTAGCATCTAGCAACGTTACGCTGTTAGCATCTAGCAACGTTACGCTGTTAGCATCTAGCAACGTTGTGCTCTCTTCGAAATCAACGATCACGACGAGCAGGAGATCGTATGGACTGCTGTTGGAAAAAACAAAATAATCAAAAGTTCTTAA
Source organism: Lymnaea stagnalis (assembly GCA_964033795.1). Taxonomy (NCBI): domain Eukaryota; kingdom Metazoa; phylum Mollusca; class Gastropoda; family Lymnaeidae; genus Lymnaea; species Lymnaea stagnalis. The sequence goes on from CAXITT010000296.1 coordinate 26,604, forward strand.
GTGTGACTTGGGAATAAGAACAATGTTACCAGATAATAGAGGAACTACTTAGGGCGGGTTGGACGTTCAAATCAGATGACATCCACCAGCTGCGCACTTCAAAGGACTCGGGTTACGTGGAGCGCATGGAATGACTGAAGATGAAAACTACACGGCAGGATGACAATGTATACACCTGTCACTCTGATAAGCTGTCACAATGATAAATCTGTGAACGTGATAATAAGAAGTAAAAAAAAAACAATTAAAAAATAACGAAACAAACAAACCCAACCCTGGTACCCATCCGAAGAATCACGCTAAGATCTAATGTCTGGTCAGGTGTGGCGAGGGCGTGTTCTTCATTGGTTCAGAAACTTACTTGATTACACCGCAGCGTTGATCTAGTTATGTCCTACTTCGATACGAGACACCGCCACAGACAGACAATCTATTGGAACTCTAATCAAATGCCTGATGACGGAAATACAATTAACAAAAAAAAAAAAATGTTTATATTTGTAGAGCAATTATAGGTTTGGAGCTTAAGTTAAATATAATTGCTTTTGTCTAGTAGTAAAATTAAAAAAATTAAAATTAACAATTTCTCGTGTACACACGCATTTGCCATTGCCCAATACGGAGTAAACTGAATTTTTTCCAATCATATTTTTTATGTTTTCATGCAGCAGAACGACAGAAGAAAACCTTTTGATCTTCAGCTTCACTTCATTAAAAAAAAATAATTCTGAACCACTGGTAAGACATAATTCTAGAATATGAAATAATTATCACAGCGTAGTCGATTTTTTTTCTTCAATTCCTGCGTCCATTTTATTTTTTAGACACTAGAGCGTTTCGTCCAACTCAATTGAACAAAATAAACAAAATTGATCTTTTCATTTGTTGAAAAAAAAAAGAAAAAAGAAAGAAAAAAGAAAGAAACACAAAAAAAAGCGCATTAATTAAAAATAAATAAATAAGTATTTGTTTAGATGTGATTGGATGACAAAAGGAAGACACTAAGTTATCTCAGTACCTCACCCACCCGACAGAAACAGTCATCAACACCGCGAGGGTCGGAGGAGCGTTGTAAAGAACAATTCTGGTGGGCTTATAGTGAACTATTCACTTGGCCTTATTTTGGTATGTGCAACTTGAGACTACTTTATCTTGGTGGAACGGTTGTTGAAGCACGGTACACGAAGTTCAATGATTGAAAGTGCAACACTACAGAAACCACCTCATTTTGATTTGAAGGTTTTTTTTTTTTGTTTTTTTTAATCAATACCAAATCTGTGTTAATAATTTGCATGAACTATTTCCCCAGTCGCGCAGATTAACACTGTAGCCGATCGATCGACCTTATTTGTTTGAGACCCGCCGTGAGCGACAGTCCGTTGGATAATAACTGTCAGCTCCGTCACACACACACACACACACACACACACACACACACACACACACACACACACACACACACACACACACACACACACACATCGGTGTGTTAAACGGTTCACGCTCGAGTGATTTCGTGACGTAACATCTTCTCTTCGCTACTGACTCAACAACATCTTTTTTTTCCTTAACTGTTTACGTTTAAAAAAAAAATAATAATAATTAATGAACAGTTACTTTGTCGTACCGACTGTCTTAGACTTAGACTGTCTTAGACTTAGACTGTCTTAGACTTAGAGTCTAGAAGATCCCCAAAATAACCGAGAAATTTCTCGTGATCTCCACAAAAAATGGACCTATGTATTTAAGTAAGTTTAATGGGACAGAACCTCGCCGGGAGTTGAAAGGTTGCCACCGGGATTTTATAAAGTACTTGACAACCGTATCTTAAACTGCAATACAATTTTGAGCAACCCGTTGTTATTCACTGAGTTTCTGAAGCAGAATGGCGGACGAGAATGGAAACCCGCTTTGGCCAGATTTTTCAGAGATGTCCACCAAAACGAATGACTCAACGGACACCTTCTTGGTTCAGAATATCGCTCTTGCCCAGCACAGCGTATTCGTCATAGGCAATGACGTCGTCGAGTTTGTCATCCTGCTCAACATCGCCGTCATCTCGCCCGTCATCTCCATCTTCGGCATCGCCTCCAACATCATTAACATCATCGTCTTCGCGCGCCACGGGTTCAAGGACAGTGTCAACGTCAGCCTGGTGGCCCTGGCCGTCTCCGACGTCTGCTCGCTCGTCCCTCTGCTGTGGCTGTCCGTCGTGCTCAACCCGGCCTTCTCCGCCGTGCCGTTCGTGAGGCTCGAGGTCCAGTACCTGACCGCGTCGTGGCCGCACACCTGCTTCGCCAGGATCACCAGCTGGGTCACGGCGTACATCATGCTGGAGCGCTGCCTCTGCATCATCAAGCCGCTGACCGTCAGAACGATCATCACGCCCAGACGGGTGCGGTGCATCATGGGATTCATCTTTGCGGCCGGTGTGGCCGTGGTCTGCCCCACCTATGCGACCGCTTGGCTGGGGTGGCGGTTCTCACCGGCGGATAACAGAACGCTTCTGGGGCTGGTGAACCGGCCAGGCTCCAAAGACGTCATCAAGGCCACCGTTTTCTTCAACAACACCTTATCTCCTCTGGCTTCCTTCGTCGTCGTTGGAGTCTGCCTCATCATCATAGTGTCGAAGCTGAAGGAGAAAGCAAAGTGGCGAGAGGCGTCCGTGGGTGGCACGAATCTAAAGAAAATCTCAGGCAACGACAGGAAAGCCATCAAAATGCTGGCAGCGCTTTCCGTGATGTTCATCACCAGCGTGGCTCCGAACATCGGGCTTGTCGTCTGGTACATCTGCGACAAGGAGTTCACACTGGACGGGGCGTACCGGAACCTGTTCAACACGCTCTTCACGTGCACGTACGTCCTGGAGGCCTCGAACTCAAGTTTCGGGGTCGTCGTCTACTTCACGATGAACGCTCGGTACAGGGCCACGTTCATGAACATCCTCGGTCTCGGCAGGAAATGAAATGCTCCGACTTTGATATCCCGGTACAGTGGCTCCGTCCCAGACTTGCAAACGATGGATCATTACGTTGTGCCAAATGATCAGTGTATGAACACCTTATATATTCGTAGGGCAGTTTAGAAGTGACAAGAAATCCATCAGAAAAGTGTTTGGAATCTAAGCAAGGTGTTTGAGGATTTATCTAGAAACTACCGAGTCATTCATTTGGAGAGTATTTGATGTGCTATTAAAAAAAAAAGTAAATTATTTATTTCGGAACTCGTCAGAAATAATGTGTATAAAATTGTACGTTAGAGGTCATTAGATTCCCGTACGAGCTCCCAAGACATGAAGTTCTTATCATGGACTCATTTTACTATCTATGAAACTTTTAAAATTTAAAATTAGAAAATAATTTTAAAAAACACGCTTGTCTAAAAAAAATGTGCTAAAAAGTGTAAAATAAAAGTCGTCCCTCAACCCCCCCCCTCCCCAACTTAAGAGTTGCTACAGTCAGAGTTAAAAATAAAAAATAAAAAAATATTTTAAAAAAACCCCCTGTATAAAAAAAAAGGGGTAAAAAGGTTAAAAAAAAAAGCCGCCCCCCACCCCCCCCCCCCCCAACTTAAGAGTTGCTACAGTCAGAGTTGTTACAGGCATATGACTTAAGCATGGTGACGTGTTTTCGATATGCGATTTTATCAAAGAAAATATTTTGGCGATACTCCGATCATATGTGTAGGCAACCTTGATGTAGGCAACCTTGATGTAGGCAACCTTGATGTAGGCAACCTTGATGTAGGCAACCTTGATGTAGGCAACCTTGATGTAGGCAACCTTGATCTTAAGACAATTTTCCGACCGCTGTTTTAGGTTCACGTGACGCATTTTATCTGATAAATGTTTTCTTCTGTATTTAAAGTCACGTGAGATATTGTATCTGTATTTTTAAAGTCACATGGCATCGTGTATTTGTTGTTTAAAGTCACCTAACATATTGTATCTGTATTTAAGGTCACTTGATATCGTGTTATGTTTTTAAACTCATAAAACTTATTGTATCTGTATTTAAAGTCACATGACATATTGCATGTGTATTTAAGGTCACATGACATTTTTTCCCTGTATTTAAGGTCACGTGACCTATTTGTTTGCGTAATTGAGGTCACCTCCACCCGAGAGGTTCATTTGATAAATTCCTTAAGCACTCAGGAATGACCTCGAGTGTTTATAAACATTTCCAAATGAGACGTCAGCCATCTTAGGTGCTCAGGCCAGCATACCCACGCCCAACCCATCCCCACCGGGCTTACAAACACAGGTTAATGAGATACAAATTGACATGTTTTTATACGTCATCAGCCCAAACCCCCACCCCCCAACCTAAACACCCCCCCCCCCCTAAACAAACCAAACCACCCAAACAACACCCCCCCCCCCCAACCCAAACAAAACACCCCCCCTCCCCCCGAGCCCCAATAAAACAGCGGGCTGATGCCATCCAGATGATTTAATTAAACGAGTGCGAATTGTTTTCTTGTGACGTCTGATGGACACTTGAGGACTTGAAGGGCCACTTGGGGCGCCAAAGATGGCTGACGGATTGAGATGGGAAGAAATGCTAGTGTTTTTTTTTTGCTTTTTTTAAAAAAATCTTAACGTGAAATTTTTTTTGCGTAATTGGAATTTTTGGCGCGTTCTTAATGATCAAATTTCTTTTTTTTTTTAATGCCAAATGATAGATTTTTCAGCGTCTAGTTGGAGGGGGGGGGAGCGGGGGGTGGGGGTGGGGGGGTGTCGGATTTTAAATCCTTTCAACTCTATGGCCACCGTTTAAATACATACAATTTTCCTTAATCTCACTGAATGTCCTTATTTCATTTATTTTCCATTTGATTATTTGTTGATTTTAAAAACAATTTTTTTTTTTTTTGGTTCATATATCATTACCGCGTGTTACCTTATTACCATTAAATGACACCTCGCCACACCAAGAGTACTTTTTAATGAAGTCATTTCCGTAACCCGTCTGCTCAACCGGGGGTCAAGGTTTAAACTTGAGAGCGTTCGATGGATTCGACGCGGAGTACGTTGTAAATCACATGGAGTAATCTCCCGTACATGACAGCGAGTTATCTCCCGTTCAAAGGGAATGGTGTTAAAGGCTTGCTCATACACCCGCTTTCATAAAAAGACGTTATCATTCATTCGAATAGCTCAGCAGCGCTATAACATGGCGTCGAGCACTTCGTTAACTCAGCGATAGCGAAGAGTTCTATACCACCAGATATCATCTCAGCTAGTTCTCTTAATTTATACTTGGCGAATGATAAAATTGATCAGCTGGTTTGACAGTTATGTAAAGGAGGTTACGTTTAAAAAAAAAAAAAANTCATACAATGATGAGGCGAAGGACATTTGACCATCATACAATGATGAGGCGAAGGACATTTGACCATCATACAATGATGAGGCGAAGGACATTTGACCATCATACAATGATGAGGCGAAGGACATTTGACCATCATACAATGATGAGGCGAAGGACATTTGACCATCATACAATGATGAGGCGAAGGACATTTGACCATCATACAATGATGAGGCGAAGGACATTTGACCATCATACAATGATGAGGCGAAGGACATTTGACCATCATACAATGATGAGGCGAAGGACATTTGACCATCATACAATGATGAGGCGAAGGACATTTGACCATCATACAATGATGAGGCGAAGGACATTTGACCATCATACAATGATGAGGCGAAGGACATTTGACCATCATACAATGATGAGGCGAAGGACATTTGACCATCATACAATGATGAGGCGAAGGACATTTGACCATCATACAATGATGAGGCGAAGGACATTTGACCATCATACAATGATGAGGCGAAGGACATTTGACCATCATACAATGATGAGGCGAAGGACATTTGACCATCATACAATGATGAGGCGAAGGACATTTGACCATCATACAATGATGAGGCGAAGGACATTTGACCATCATACAATGATGAGGCGAAGGACATTTGACCATCATACAATGATGAGGCGAAGGACATTTGACCATCATACAATGATGAGGCGAAGGACATTTGACCATCATACAATGATGAGGCGAAGGACATTTGACCATCATACAATGATGAGGCGAAGGACATTTGACCATCATAGAATGATGAGGCGAAAAAGCGCAGTGTGACCACAGGGTGCGAGTCGGTGGGGTGAGTTCTGTTGATTTGGGGTGGGGGGGGTTTTGGGTGTTGAGTTGCAGTCGTCTTAGCGTGAAATGTGCAAGCCCTATGTTGTCAGGGGCAGTCGGTGTGCCAAGAGTAGAATTGGTATCAGCGTAGTGAAAGTAGTATTAGTATCAGAGTAGTTTGAGCAGAAAAAATATCAGAGTAGATGGAGTAGAATTAGTATCGAGTAGTTTGAGTAGAATTAGTTTCAGAGTAGTTTGAATAAAATTAGTATCAGCTTAGTGAGATTAGAATTAGTATCAACGTTGTGAGAATAGAATTATTATCAGCAAGGGAGAATTTCATATTACATTTTATAAACTTGTCACAATCCAGTGTGACCGTGTGGCAGTGTGCCGTGTGGCAGTGTGACCGTGTGGCAGTGTGACCGTGTGGCAGCGTGACCGTGTGGCAGCGTGACCGTGTGGCAGTGTGACCATGTGGCAGTGTGACCATGTGGCAGTGGGACCATGTGGCAGTGTGACCGTGTGGCAGTGTGACCATGTGGCAGTGTGGCCGTGTGACTGTGTGGCAGTGTGTCCGTGTGGCAGTGTGACCATGTGGCAGTGTGACCATGTGGCAGTGTTACGTCGTGGCAGTGTGACCGTGTGGCAGTGTGACGGTGTGGCAGTGTGGCGGTGTGGCAGTGTGACGGTGTGGCAGTGTGACAGTGTGGCAGTGTGACCGTGTGGCAGTGTGACCGTGTGGCAGTGTGACCGTGTGGCAGTGTGACCGTGTGGCAGTGTGACCGTGTGGCAGTGTGACCATGTGGCAGTGTGACTGTGTGGCAGTTTGACCGCGTGGCAGTGTGACTGTGTTAACCCCATTGAATCATATTTTAACGCACATTTTAATCGACATTTTGACATTCTTTTTCCTTTCAAAGCTGCATGACGTCAAAGTTGTCAATAGACGTTGATCGTTTTAAGGGGAAAAACATTTTTATTGTACAAACTAATTAAATCTAATTGAGTAATTGTTACATGAACTTGAGAGAGAGAAAATAAACATAAAAAAAACAACCTATCTTCAGTTCGTACACACTATGGACGCCGCCATCACGAAACCGTTCATTCATAGAAACGGGACAGTTACCCTGCTTCCACGTTTTGGTAATGATTCCCGACGCCTTGACTCAATACTCGTGAGTTCACCCTACTCTACGCCCCCCACTCACAAGCCGTTGGCTCCTATCGTCTCTGATATCATACACGGCACTCAATGTGTTCTCAACAAACACACGCACGACAAGGAATCGGCCATTGATACTAGAGAATTATCCGTTACACTAAGGATAACTGAACTATTCAGGTGCACTACCTGAGATTGTGTGAACTTCACCTTGACCTTTAGCAGGTACGGTCCAGAGGCGTTTAGTTCGACCTTCTCACCGCGCCTTAAATGTATTTTTTTGAAAGTCGGATAAATTGAAGGGAACGGAATGCAAGAGTGTAGAGCATAGGCGTCGCCAGAAATATTCTTAAAAAACTGTCTATAGTTGATGAATAGAGGATTCGTGAGCGAATGCAACAAGGGTGTAGCATGAAGAAATCAGAACACATTGCTGCAGAAAAAGTGATGAATGGCTTCCGGTTCTGAGGTAGAACAACCCAGGCATTGCCATGTCCGATACAAGGGCTGAATAGTATCCGGTTCTGAGGTAGAACAACCCAGGCATTGCCATGCCCTATACAAGACCTCTACCGTACAGATCAGATTCAACAGAAGCACTAGACGTCCAGACCGTATACAAACATATCATATTTAGGGGCTCACATGAAACAGCCAATAAACGTCCATTTAAAGATAATTTCTCTCAAAGAAGCAAGAAAAATCCTCTAATTATTTATGACGCAAGATCTCTGGAAAAATTTAAGTATGGTTATTGTTTATTTTATCTTTTAAGTATGGACTTCTGAAGAAATCGATTCATTTATTCCTGATGCGCCGATTGGTGCGACAGTGACCAAAGAGCGTCGAATCGGACCATCGGCTGCTTCTGTGGACAAAAAGCAGGAACACGTTTCTCAACTGCAGGATCTCAAATTGTTATGCTCAGACTTTCATTGCGTCGGCCTGCTCTGGTTTCTTGTGTCCATTGGTACTCCGACCGAATGATGACCTGGAAATGCAGCAGCCGTGACCAAAAATTACTTGATATTTATCTAAGTGCTGAAATAAAAACGAAACAAACTAAACAAGAATAATGTTACACGAAGGGAGCATTAACAAAACAACAACGACTACAAGGGACACGATCGACGCGGGTTTGACTTTATCGAGTAATCAAATTAAAAAAAAAAAAATATCAGCACCCTCAGTCTGGACATCATGGGGCGGCTTAGTCTCTGTTGGGTTTGTTGCCATTATATTTGGTGAAATGTTATGCACGGTAGGCGAGAAAGACTTCGGATATTTTCTTGCACTCGAATTCACAGACGAGAACAGACAAGTGCTGACGTTTGACAGATTCTGGTCTTGGCGAGTGGGGAGGGGGGGGGCGGGAGGGAAGTAGAAGGAGGATCATGTTCAGGTTGCCATGGATGAAATATAAGAACAAGGTGTGTTAAACTTGAATTAATCGACAGGACAATAAAGATTTGGACGTTTTGGCTTAGAGCCTTCTTAGAGCAAACAAGACAAATAGAGGTATAGGAAGTCACAGAGCACCACAGTAAGCATGTAATGTAAGCATAGGGTACACTGGCTTGCTGTAGCACATCCGCGGAATGATTGTTTAACAACACACCGTGGTTTACTTCATTAACTTTGGCTTCGCACACACACAACACACACACACACATACAACACACACACAGACACATACAACACACTTACAACACACACACGTAGTTCATCTCTAGGGATGAGAAGAATCATGTTCTGGTATTTCTTGGCTCGTGTCAAGCTGTCCTTCCCCATCAGGTGAAGACCAAACGGAATGCGAGCTCCCCAAGTGGACCGAGAACTCATCTCTGTGCGTTGTAACTATTACCTTCTGAGAATGTAGAGTTGTTGACATTAGTTTTTTAGGTGAGGGGGAAAGGTGGGGTGGCCGGGGTGTTGGGTGGGGGCTTACAGTTACCTTTACGTCCATTTAAAACGGAAAGTCAAGAGTAACGAATACACTGTTGTTTCTTGGCGTTTAAAATCAGGGTTGCTGGTCCTGGAAGCAGTGGGCGAATCTAATTAGCAGTGGGTTAATCTAATAAGCAATGGGGAATTGAAGGAGCAGTGATGAACCTCAGGAGAGGGAGCAGTGGTAAATTTATGGGGCAGTGGAGAGTTTAGGGACCGTTAGTAAATATAAGGAGCTGAGGTTATCTCGAAAGGAGGGGGTGAGTCTAGAGAGCAGGGGGGAATGGGTATCCATCCCTGCGACGCTGCATCCCATGTAGGGCTTTGGCCTGCCTCACCACTTCCTTCCACTCAGACCTAACTGATGCGTTTCATTTCCATGCTTGGATTCCCAGCTGATGTAGATCTTTTTCCACATAATCCATCTAATCTTAGGTCTGCCTTTGACCCGTTTTCCTCTGTGATTTTAGTGGTGCACACTCTATACTCCTCTGTCATTTAGGTCAATGGGTGTGGCTGGTGCAATAAACACTTTAGGTCAATGGGTGTGGCTGGTGCAATAAACACTTTAGGTCAATGGGTGTGGCTGGTGCAATAAACACTTTAGGTCAATGGGTGTGGCTGGTGCAATAAACACNCCCCTACTCCAACACCCCTACTCCAACACCCCTACTCCAACACCCCTACTCCAACACCCCTACTCCAACACCCCTACTCCAACACCCCTACTCCAACACCCCTACTCCAACACCCCTACTCCAACACCCCTACTCCAACACCCCTACTCCAACACCCCTACTCCAACACCCCTACTCCAACACCCCTACTCCAACACCCCTACTCCAACACCCCTACTCCAACACCCCTACTCCAACACCCCTACTCCAACACCCCTACTCCAACACCCCTACTCCAACACCCCTACTCCAACACCCCTACTCCAACACCCCTACTCCAACACCCCTACTCCAACACCCCTACTCCAACACCCCTACTCCAACACCCCTACTCCAACACCCCTACTCCAACACCCCTCCTCCAACACCCCTACTCCAACACCCCTACTCCAACACCCCTACTCCAACACCCCTACTCCAACACCCCTACTCCAACACCCCTGCTCCAACATTACTGTTTCAGAAGTACCATGCACATTTGAAGACATAAATTAGAAAAATGTACCCATCTAAAATGATTATGTCCGCAAATTTTTTCAATTGTTAAAAATAATTATTATTTTCAAAAGAAAATTGTCAGACATTCAGAGTGAATCTCCCCCAAATGAGTGAGACTAGATGAACAGATAGATCTGTTTAAAACTGAATGCAGCCCTCGTATAGAAACGACGGTTCCAATTCCATTGGATACGGACAACAAACCCGTATGTTCAATGACTTCTGTTGTTAGAAACCAGACACTGTCGATCAGAAACCACACACCATTGTATAGAAATCACAGAATATTATATATAAATTACACAACATTGTATAGAAACCACACTACATTGTAGAGAAACCACAGGTACTCCATCTAAATGATGTCCTGGAAATCACACAACGTTGTAGAGAAACCACACACGATTTTATAGAAATCACACAATATTGTATAGAAACCAAACAACATTGTATAGAAAAAAAGAAACATGTAGAGAAACCACACACCATTGTATATAAGCCACACACCATTGTATAGAAGCCACACACCATTGTATAGAAGCCACACACCATTGTATAGAAGCCACACACCATTGTATAGAAGCCACACACCATTGTATAGAAGCCACACACCATTGTATAGAAGCCACACACTATTGTATTATAGAAGCCACACACCATTGTTTCGTCCCCGAATAAAGGAAACCGGATACAAGGAGAATGATCCAGGGGCAATAATTTGGCGGTGGGAAATTAAGAGTGATCTTTCATTAGGTCCACAACAATGGTAACAAACTACCTCGCGACTTGATGTCTGCATCAATAAACGCAGGAAGTCGTCTGGTTTTTATTTTCTACGGCATAGGAGACTACCTTACAGCAGTGCTCCCAAACATCATAGGAGAGTACCCTAGAGCAATGCACCCAAACATCCTAGGAGAGTACCCTGAGCAGTTCTCAGCAATACTTTTTTCTCACGACACACCTAGACCCTTCCCAGAATTCTGCGGCATACCACAATTAAAATACTAACCTGTCAACTAGCAGCAAGTGATCAATCTGTCAACTAGCAGCAAGTGACCAACCTGTCAACTAGCAGCAAGTGACCAACCTGTCAACTAACTTTAGTTTCGTTATTTGTTCATTTGTAGACAGTGACAACTAAACAATTATGAAAATCAACTCTTCTATAATAAATTATCATTATTTTAAAACATATCCTTGATAAAGCCCAGAAGCTGAAGAAGTAGGATAGACCAACATTGATTGAATCACACATCAAACATGTTCTTACTCCCCTGGGTGAATGTGCTAGCTGCGCCCATGCCTGTACAGGGAGTTTGATGAGACTGGCCGCACCAGAGTTCACCGTATAGTCGGCTGAAGATTGTAATTACTCTGCCGTGTCCACACATGATTGTTCACGAAATGATTGGGTTCTCTGACAATGGAGGCAGATTAACTCTCTTACGTCACGCAATGGAGTTTGTTTTCCCTTTTCTTTTCTTTTTAGTTGTAACATTGACAAAATTTCAATTCGTTTTTTTTTAAATATTTGTTGCGTAAGGCGGTACTGACAGTTGTAAAGACAGGCCATCAGTTAAAGACGCTAGTTTGGTGATACAAAAGAAAAATGCTATCACTAAACGTTGAGACGCTGTTACGAAATCGTGTTATTATAATGTATTCGTACGGGCAGTTCGATGGCTCAAATGTTGTCTTGGGGATATTTCTGACCTTTGCTTATACATGGGTTGTTACTAACGAAAACCTTACAAACTGTCCGATTTTCCATCTTTATTAATGAAGTAGACAAAATAACATCATAGCCTATGAATATTTAATAATAATTCCCGAGTGGATCTTGTCCGCACCTCACCCTCATTGCGCACAGTGCCGCGCTCTCATTCGCTGCTGCCACCTTCCGCCCCGGTCGTGCGCACTTACGCACACAATGCACACAAAAGAACGAATGTGTACGTCATTGAGTTTTAAAAGCGAGGTCCACCCCACAGTCACCCCCTCCCCTCCCTCGGGGCAATGAAGATAAACCAAGAACCGTGGAAATATTTGATAAAATGGTTTGTTCTGTACGCCCAGATGAGGACACAGATACTAGCCTTTATGACATTGTAATAAGTACATGCTCCGTGTGGGCAAAAGAAAAGAGCTTACCTAAGAGATATTTAACTGAACAAGTTCATTGGGGAGAAATTCTTAAACAGTCCAATATTACTTACTACGTTTCCTTGAAATACTCAGGACTTCGAAGCGTAACTCTTATGAGCTATGGGGTTCCGCACCCCCTCCCCGATCAAACTGCGATGTCTGCGTTATAAAATATTGTTAACTCTGACCATCTACGACTCCACTCTCAGGAAGTTTCTTTAGATATACTTTCGACATTTCCCCCCACATTTAAAGGTTGATCCTTCTAAACATTTTTCAACTCTAAACAGCTCAAACATTAAATGATTGCTAGCCAAGGCTCTAGAGTTGTAAGCCTAGTTCAACACATCACCAATATTTGTAAACCTAGTTCAACACATCACCAATATTTGTAACCCTAGTTCAACAGATCACCAATATTTGTAACCCTAGTTCAACACAACACCAATATTTGTAAACCTAGTTCAACACATCACCAATATTTGTAAACCTAGTTCAACACATCACCAATATTTGTAAACCTAGTTCAACACATCACCAATATTTGTAAACCTAGTTCAACACATCACCAATATTTGTAACCCTAGTTCAACACATCACCAATATTTGTAACCCTAGTTCAACACATCACCAATATTTGTAACCCTAGTTCAACAGATCACCAATATTTGTAACCCTAGTTCAACACAACACCAATATTTGTAAACCTAGTTCAACACATCACCAATATTTGTAAACCTAGTTCAACACATCACCAATATTTGTAACCCTAGTTCAACACATCACCAATATTTGTAAATCTACTTCAACACATCACCAATATTTGTAACCCTAGTTCAACACATCACCAATATTTGTAACCCTAGTGCAACACATCATCAATATTTGTAACCCTAGTTCAACACATCACCAATATTTGTAAACCTAGTTCAACACATCACCAATATTTGTAACCCTAGTTCAACACATCACCAATATTTGTAACCCTAGTTCAACACATCACCAATATTTGTAACCCTAGTTCAACACATCACCAATATTTGTAACCCTAGGTCAACACATCACCAATATTTGTAACCCTAGTTCAACACATCACCAATATTTGTAACCCTAGTTCAACACATCACCAATATTTGTAACCCTAGTTCAACACATCACCAATATTTGTAACCCTAGTTCAACACATCACCAATATTTGTAACCCTAATTCAACACAAAATACGTATTGTAACCCTAACACAACACAACACACTTAATGTACGTAACCCTAGATCAAACCAAACATAAATTTTGTTAGCCCCGTTCAACACAACACACATAATTCTAACCCTAGTTCAACACAACACACATACTTCTAACCCTAGTTCAACACAACACACATACTTCTCACCCTAGTTCAACACAACACATATACTTCTAACCCTAGTTCAACACAACACACATACTTCTAACCCTAGTTCAACACAACACACACACTTCTAACCCTAGTTCAACACAACACACATACTTCTAACCCTAGTTCAACACAACACACATACTTCTAACAATAGTTCAACACAACACACATACTTCTAACAATAGTTCAACACAACACACATACTTCTAACAATAGTTCAACACAACACACATACTTCTAACCCTAGTTCAACACAACACACATACTTCATACCCTAGTTCAACACAACACACATACTTCTAACCCTAGTTCAACACAACACACATACTTCTAACCCTAGTTCAACACAACACACATACTTCTAACTCTAGTTCAACACAACACACATACTTCTAACCCTAGTTCAACACAACACACATACTTCTATCCCTAGTTCAACACAACACACATACTTGTCGATAAATAGAACCGACAAATCAATGCCTATTTCTCCGACTACTAACACCTCTACTGACACCATTACTGACACCATTACTGACACCATTACTGACACCATTGCTGACACCATTACTGACACCATTACTGACAGATAGTGTTTTGGTTACATATGGTGCACACCAGGATCAGAATCTGGACTGGATGTACATCTGCGGAGTACAGTTCATCGCTAGGGCAACAGTTCTACCGCTAGACAAGCGCCGATGGGGGACGGCGCCAATGTCGGGGGGAATTCTGGGACGGAAAAAGGAAGATGGAGGCAGGGAAAGGGAGTTAAATCTGTCAGTCTCCAGAAACAACCCAGCATCATATTTCAGTATCCGTAGGTGAGTGCCCCTGGCTGCCATCACAGGGACGAGAAGTTGGTTGTAGGGGGGTGTTGGGTTGGAGGGGGGGGGTGTTGGTCCAGATGTGGGGGGGGGGTAGAGGTTACAGATGCCGGTTGAGAAAAGGTCACGTGACATTTGTTTTAAAGACAGCATAATTTCGGAAATGTATGATCTAACACAATTTTCAGCTTTTCACATGTAAATTTTACACTTAAATTTACATGATTAATATACTCTGGTAATAAATGCCTATTACTTTATGACTTGTTTTTTGCTTGACCTTATATGGGTCAAGCCTTTGTTATTAAAGCCTTTGTTGTTAAAGCCTTTGTTGTTAAAGCCTTTGTTATTAAAGCCTTTGTTATTAAAGCCTTTGTTATTAAAGCCTTTGCTATGAAAGCCTTCAGTGAACGCAGTCGGGGAAGTTCTCATAGGACCATTGTCGGGATGGATACAAAGGAAATATGATACTAGCTTTCGTGTTAGGTGATACAAGCTATCGGTGTCCGACATGTATCATGGTATTGACCCGATGTAGCTTCAACATCAGCACTGCACTCCGGATGTTACGTTGGGCAGGCCGGAGGTCAAAGCTGGTCCATTGGCCATTTAAAAGAGGCCATAATGGTTCACTTGGGACACTTTTGGTAAGTTCCAACAAAAAAAAAAAAGTAGAGCTTGCCACTGACCATTCGTTCGGCTCCCTTTGCCAAAAAAAACAAAACAAACCCACTACATATAAAAGAAATGGGACGGTAGCTGTACGGTACAACCTTGGATGTCCCTTCCAGGACGATAGCTGTACGGTACAACCTTGGATGTCCCTTCCAGGACGGTAGCTGTACGGTACAACCTTGGATGTTCCTTCCAGGACGGTAGCTGTACGGTACAACCTTGGATGTCCCTTCCAGGACGGTAGCTGTACGGTACAACCTTGGATGTCCCTTCCAGGACGGTAGCTGTACGGTACAACCTTGGATGTCCCTTCCAGGACGGTAGCTGTACGGTACAACCTTGGATGTCCCTTCCAGGACGGTAGCTGTACGGTACAACCTTGGATGTCCCTTCAAGTCAGATCGGGACAGTTGAAGCACTTTTAAAAGTCTTGGCAAGATTTCCGTCGTCCAAGTTACGTTCATGCTCATCGTTTCGCTTCATCTCACAAGGTCGCAACCATTGCATTAGAGACCATGCCCTGTCATGTCCTGTAATGAACTGGACTGTCCTGTCGTGTCCCGTCATATCCTGTAATGAACTGGACTGTCCTGTCGTGTCCCGTCATATCCTGCTACGTCCCGTCATGTCCTGTTATGGTGCTTTTGCTGACTTTCATTTTCTGCAGCTGCGCCATCTTCAGCCCCATTGGAAGTGGACAGTGAAGACAGTGCAGTGACCTCATATTTACTTCCTGAGTAGGCTGAGAGTCCAACCTTCTTCAGTCGAGTTTTGCTCGTCCTTAAAAGGTGTTTGTTTAGAGCCCTTATAAAAACGGTGTTAAAAGAACTCTTAAATTACCAAAGAATTCCTTGACTCAAATGCCTATTAACAAAACTGACGCACCTGAGCATCATTTCAGAGTGACGCAACTGAGCATCGTTTCAGAGTGATGCATCTGAGCATCATTCCAGAGTGACGCAACTGAGCATCATTCCAGAGTGACGCGTCTGAACATTGTTTCAGAGTGACCGAACTGAGCATCGTTCCAGAGTGACGCATCTGAGCATCATTCCAGAGTGACGAATCTGAGCATCATTCCAGAGTGACGCATCTGAGCATCATTCCAGAGTGACGCATCTGAGCATCATTCCAGAGTGACGCATCTCAGCATCATTCCAGAGTGACGCATCTGAGCGTCATTCCAGAGTGACGCATCTGAGCGTCATTTCAGAGTGACGCAACTGAGCATCATTCCAGAGTGACGCATCTGAGCATCATTCCAGAGTGACGCATTTGAGCATCATTCCAGAGTGACGCAACTGAGCATCATGTCAGAGTGACGCATCTGAGCATCATACCAGAGTGACGCATCTGAGCATCATTCCAGAGTGACGCAACTGAGCATCATTCCAGAGTGAAGCATCTCAGCATCATTCCAGAGTGACGCATCTCAGCGTCATTCCAGAGTGACGCATCTCAGCGTCATTCCAGAGTGACGCATCTGAGCGTCATTCCAGAGTGACGCATCTGAGCGTCATTCCAAAGTGACGCAACTGAGCATCATTCCAGAGTGACGCACCTGAGCATCATTCAAGAGTATATGGCTGATAAAAATTTGGATCGGCTAAAAGCTACAACTCTATTATTCAGCTTTATGGTTTGAAAGGGAAAAAAAAAATCATATAATTGTCCTATTTTTGGAATGCCTCAGTTTTCTAACGACGCCACTCTTTGAAACTATCGCCTCGAAAGTTCTACTTCTGTAACCTCAGCCTTTCCTCTCAGCAAATTACTTCTAGCCCAGGTGTTTCAATCAGCCATAGAAAATCTCATTGAGAAAGCTAGTCTAAATTAATTACATCTCAAGGGAGAACATTTATTTTTCTACGTTGTTAAAAAATAAATTTTAAAATAAAAAATAAAATTGAAAAAAAAAATTTTAAAAATATTTAAAAAAAAAAAGAACAGCTCAGGGAATATTCTGTTTGAAATGATCTCGCCTACCAGGGTAGACAATCCGTGTGTGTTGATCAGACTAAGATTCAGGGCATCGATTGAAGAAATTCTAGCCTGGGTGTGGACAATGGCCCTCGTCGTACTCTCCCCTTTTTATTAATCAAGTCTTGTGTCCTTTTTATTCACTAGATCACGTTATGGTAATGTTTTATATCTCGCTATACACTCGATGTATAATCTCTACTCTCGGGCTAAATATTATTTCTACTCAAAGACTAGACTTATAATCTCTACTCTCAGACTAGACATATAATCTCTACTCAAAGACTAGACTATAATCTCTACTCCAGACAAAACGTACAATCTCTAATAACATCACAGGCGCATAATCTCTGCTCTCAGACTAGAAGTATAATCTCTACTCACATATCAAACGTATAATGTCTACACTCAGACTAGACGTATAATCTCTACACAAAGAATAGACGTATAATCTATACTCTCAGACTAGACGTATAAACTCTACTCTCAGACTAGACATATAATCTCTACTCTCAGACTAGACGTGTAATAATAAGCTACAAAGGACACAAAACCATCACTTGAACACTTACACTCCCACTCACTCGAACACTTACACTCCCACTCAGTCAAACACATCCCCTCAGCCACTCACTCACTTGCACACACTCACATACACACATTCACCCACATACACAAAGTCACTGTAAACATGGGGTGGCAGGGGGGAGGGGGTGCAGTCCCCGTAATCATGGGGTGGCAGGGGGGAAGGGGGTGTGCATTCCCATTTAGCGCCACACTAGCGTCACCATTTTCTAAATTCCGATAACTCACAAAAGTTGCTGTATCAGAGTCGGTGACTCCTCCGTACGTCTAATGAGAGCCGACCCGTGATCAAGGTCACAATCAACAACCTTTCAATGATCAAAATGTCCCTCCCAAGAAAAACAAGGAAGGTTGTCAGGGGTTTGACCCTTGAGAGGAGACGTTAGATCAATAGGACCGTCTAATTATCTCCCCTTGTGGAGCTCACCTGTCTTACTCCCATCCTAAGTGGGAGCCCTGAGCAGGCATGAGAGGTTGTTAACATTGAACTTTTCACGGTTGAGCTCCCCGTGTCATCAGTGTGGGTGTGCGTGTTTGTTGATCAGCGTGTTTGTTGATCTGCGTGTTTGTTGATCTGCGTGTTTGTTGATGTGTGTGTTTGTTGATGCGAAGTGGTGTCAGCGAAATTCAAGTTAATCCTTGTAAACATTAAATATCTAAACTAAGTGAACATGCCAGGAAATATGGCACTATTGGATAGTCTCAGATGCACAAGTCAGGAAATATGGCACTATTGGATAGTCTCAGATGCACAAGTCAGGAAATATGGGACTATTGGAACGTCTCAGATGCACAAGTCAGGAAATATGGGACGATTGGATAGTCTCAGATGCACAAGTCAGGAAATATGGGACTATTGGATAGTCTCAGATGCACAAGTCAGGAAATATGGGACTATTGGAACGTCTCAGATGCATAAGTCAGGAAATATGGGACTATTGGATAGTCTCAGATGCACAAGTCAGGAAATATGGGACTATTGGAACGTCTCAGATGCACAAGTCAGGAAATATGGGACTATTGGAACGTCTCAGATGCACAATTCAGGAAATATGGGACTATTGGAACATCTCAGATGCACAAGTCAGGAAATATTGGACTATTGGAACGTCTCAGATGCACAAGTCAGGAAATATGGGACTATTGGAACGTCTCAGATGCACAAGTCAGGAAATATGGGACTATTGGAACGTCTCAGATGCACAAGTCAGGAAATATGGGACCATTGGAAAGCCACGTAATTTATATCTGGATTTGTAACACTACATCCATGCTGGATTAGGTGAGGTAAATCGAAGATTAAAAGATTAAAGGGCGTCCTAAGATTGAGCTGGGTCCCTAATCTTCTCCTCCGTGGTAAAGCTCTGTTGGGATGCTCAAGCACTTTTAAGAGTATGCGATATATTATCAAACAAAATAAAATTTAATAGACCTACACGCACTCACACACACTCACCCACATACACACACTCACTCACCCACATACACACACACTCACTCACTCATTTGCACACATTTTTTTTATTAACAGAGACACACACACCCTCACACACATGTAGAGTTTTTCACAGTAATAAATGCATCAAAGTACATGCATTCGATTAACGGTTATGGCTGTTACAATTCAGACCACTGGCTGTAGTTACGGTTCAGCCTGTACAGCAGTGGTTCTCAACCTTTCTAGTGCCGCGACCCCTTAATACAGTTTTTCGTGTCGTGGTGACCCCTCCCCCCCCCCAGCCACACAATTATTTTCGTTGCTACTTCATAGCTGTAAGGAGATATGTTTTCAGATGGTCTTAGGCGACCCCTGGAAAAGGGTCCCGTGACCCCCAAAGGGGTCGCGACCCACAGGTTGAGAACCGCTGCCGTACAAGGACGTGTGCGCCATCATGGTGACGTAGAAACTCTTCTAAACACACTCTGCTTACACATGAATCAGTAGTGTATTACGTCACAGTTTTCATATTAAACCAGGAGTCTAAAATAAGGTGACACCTTAACTCCGACTAAAGTGTTTGAACTTAAGGACCTTACGTTCACATAGTATCCCATAAAACAGTGGTTCTTAAGCATTTTGCGAGTCCGGACTTTCTCTCGACTCAAAACCCCCCCCCCCCCCAAAATCCTCTCCCCCTCTTCTCCCCTCCTCTCCACTCCTCTCCCATCCTCTTCCCCCCCTTTTCCCCTCATCTCCACTCATCTCCCATCCCCTCCCCACTCCTCTCACCCTCCTCTTCCCCTGCTTTACCCCTCCTCTTCTCCATCTCCCCACTCCTTTCCACCCGACTCTCTCCCCTCCAAGGGATATAATTTGTTGCTAAAATTAGAGAAATTAAAAAAAAAAAAATTGTGTCGCCTCTCGTTAAAGTGAAAAAATATTTTATAAAACAAATGCTATACAAACTGTACAGTGTGGATTACAGAGGAGAGGTATGCTAAATCAATTTTTGCAATATATGTTTTCTCTGCACTTTTCATTTATGAAAAAAAAAATATATTCCAAGCTAGTCCTACGTAACATTTGTGCAAAACATTTAGGCTAATGCAAAATCTCATCAGCTCTCACTTCAACATTTTCTTTTCAGCTTTTTTTCACATCCTTATAGTCTGCTTATCGTCAGTTGTTTGAGTTTATCTTTGTCTGCTTTATGTGTCTTCCCACATCCCCTGGCACTGCCATCGGCATTCCCCGATAGGGTGCGGACACACCTGGTTTAAGAACCCTTGCCAATAAGCCTCATTCGCGTTAACTTTTGCTCACACATACGTCTAAAAAAAAAAAACCAAAAAAAAAACCCGTTGTTGCCATCCCATCCCATCCCGGAAATCCACTCCTGAAAGTCCCGCCACACTTGAGTGCGCCCCTTCGCTCTACTGGACACACAGCGGTTGTGGTAACAAAATACTCGTCATTAGATTAATGCCGGGGCACGCGCTGTGGGGAGCCCAACACAAACAGGGAGAAGGGGGGGGGAGGCCGTACGCCCCATTAATCGGGGACCGGTCGAGTGCTTACGTGACGGGGAGGGAAAATTGAAGGTTGGAGATTGCAGATTGGATTTTGGGGAGAAGAGTATCGTAAGGGGGGGGGGGAGGAAAGGAGGGGGGGTAGGGGTAGGATGGTAACTATCATGACTTGCGTTGGTAAACAGAGTCAGATTGTTGACCTATGGGTCTGATTGTTGCCCTTTGAGTCGAAGTGTTGAAGGGGGGGGGGGAGGAAAGGATGTGGGGTAGGGGTAGGATGGTAACTATCATGACTTGCGTTGGTAAACAGAGTCAGATTGTTGACCTATGGGTCTGATTGTTGACCTTTGAGTCGGAGTGTTGACCTATGTGTCAGAGTGTTAAACTATTGGTCAGATTGTTGAAAAATGGGTAAGATTGTTGAATAATAGGTCAGATTGTTGAAGAATGGGTCAGATTGTTGACATATGGGTCAGATTGTTGACCTATGGGTCAGATTGTTGAAGAATGGGTCAGATTGTTGACATATGGGTCAGATTGTTGACCTATGGGTCAGATTGTTGAAGAATGTGTCAGATTGTTGACATATGGGTCAGATTGTTGAAGAATGGGTCAGATTGTTGACCTATGGGTAAGAGTGTTGACCTAATGATCAGATTGTTGACCCTTGGATCAGATTGTTGACCTATGAGTCAGATTGTTGACATATGGGTCAGATTGTTGACGTATGGGTCAGATTGTTGACATATGGGTCAGATTGTTGAAGAATGGGTCAGATTGTTGACCTATGGGTAAGAGTGTTGACCTAATGATCAGATTATTGACCCTTGGATCAGATTGTTGACCTATGGGTCAGATTGTTGACATATGGGTCAGATTGTTGACATATGGGTCAGATTGTTGACATATGGGTCAGATTGTTGACATATGGGTCAGATTGTTGAAGAATGGGTCAGATTGTTGAAGAATGGGTCAGATTGTTGACATATGGGTAAGAGTGTTGACCTAATGATCAGATTGTTGATCCTTGGATCAGATTGTTGACCTATGGGTCAGATTGTTGATATATGGGTCAGATTGTTGACATATGGGTCAGATTGTTGACATATGGGTCAGATTGTTGACATATGGATCAGATTGTTGAAGAAGGTGTCAGATTGTTGACATATGGGTCAGGTTGTTGAAGAATGGGTCAGATTGTTGAAGAATGGGTCAGATTGTTGACCTATGGGTAAGAGTGTTGACCTAATGATCAGATTGTTGACCCTTGGATCAGATTGTTGACCTATGGGTCAGATTGTTGACATATGGGTCAGATTGTTGACCTATGGGTCAGATTGTTGACATATGGGTCAGATTGTTGAAGAATGGGTCAGATTGTTGAAGAATGGATCAGATTGTTGAAGAATGAGTCAGATTGTTGACATATGGGTCAGATTGTTGACCTATGGGTCAGATTGTTGACCTATGGGTCAGATTGTTGAAGAATGGGTCAGATTGTTGACATATGGGTCAGATTGTTGAAGAATGGGTCAGATTGTTGGCATCTTGAAACCTGTTATCTCGAATACCTGTGCCTGGCCATTGCTGAGTCAACGTCACACCATAAGTGGCAGACTCGTCTACATTGTCCCTTCACTCTGTGGGGCATCATTCGCCGCTTCCAATATGCTCCATCACTTTGATCCTTCACGTCCCCACCACGTTTCACGTTCACCTATTTCCATCACAAAGATGTACACCCCATGTCCTTTACAGTCTACATTTACAGACTACATTGTCCATCCTATATTTACAGCCTTCGTTTACAGCCTACGTTTACGGACTTCATTTACACACACACAGCCGCCAGACTGGATCGACTGATTGATAAACCCAAAGCCCCGTATCACGGAGCCATGGCTCTGTTTGAGGGAAGAGCCCCCTCTATGTTTATCCTTTATTTTAAACCTCAACACCGGAGATACGAATGGTAACAATTAACGAGATAAGAGCCAGTGAGTTGTGTTAGAGAGTATATCTATATAAATATATATATACTGTTTTTGTTTGAATGACGTAATTCAGCGTATAACAAGACACTAATTGTCAATACCTGGGGTCTGTTTACGCATCCCTGTCAGGGGTTTTTGTGGTTAGGGATCAATTAGGTAACGGTTTCAGATACAAGAAATAGGGGAAACGTTTTTTGTTAATAAATTATCCAGAAGGTAACAGGCGTTCCTGGTGTGTAGATGTTTAAATCGGACGATAAGTTCGAGAAAGCTAATGTAAACCTCAGCAAAGTGAGTCTCAAGGAGTAGGCGGTGCTTGTCAGAATGGGTCTCAGGGAATGTTTAAAATATTTCCAAATCGGATTTCTTACAACATGGGTCTATGAAAAGTCTAAATAATATTGATTAAAGGTTTAGGAGAGACGTATGTTGAAGCAAGGAATGTCAATACAACAATACAATCTGTCTTCTTCCACGAACAGAACAATACAGTCTGCCTTCTTTATCTAACAGAACAATACAATCTGCCTTCTTTATCTAACAGAACAATTCAATCTGCCTTCTTTATCTAACAGAACAATACAATCTGTCTTCTTCCACGAACAGAACAATACAATCTGCCTTCTTTATCTAACAGAACAATTCAATCTGCCTTCTTTATCTAACAGAACAATTCAATCTGCCTTCTTTATCTAACAGAAAAATACAATCTGACTTCTTTATCTAACAGAACAATTCAATCTGCCTTCTTTATCTAACAGAACAATTCAATCTGCCTTCTTTATCTAACAGAACAATTCAATCTGCCTTCTTTATCTAACAGAACAATACAACCTGCCTCCTTTATCTAACAGAACAATACAATCTGCCTTCTTTATCTAACAGAACAATACAATCTGCCTTCTTTATCTAACAGAACAATACAATCTGCCTTCTTTATCTAACAGAACAATACAATCTGCCTTCAATGCAAAAGAAAGACAACAATAAAAAAAAAAAAGACGACATACTTATATTGTAATAAATTTTTAAAAAATGACTTCTAAACAACTGGCATAACATCATGGCCGAGAATGAGACTCTCTTCGGTCGTGACAGTCGATGAGTGACCCGGGGGGGGGGGGCGCAATAAGGCAGTAAGTATGTGGCACTACCCGGTGACAGATGGGGTGACAGTGATACCATCAGCATGTGACGCCCCTCGGTGACGTATTCAAACATCAATATGTCACTGACCNAAAAAACAAAAATTGACTTTTTTTATTAAAAAAAAGCAACCCTAAAAAAAAAAAAAAAAAAAAAAAAAAAAAAAAAAAAAAAAAAAAAAAAAATTCCACTAATAATAATAGCAACTATTCCTGAGCTTTAATTCATAAAATTTTTTTAAATGACATTTGTTTTCCCTTCACATATTCAATGTTGAATATTCTTTTAGAAAAAAAAAAATGATGATGACTCGAATTTTTCCAGAGTTTCAAATGTCAGGAGCAGGCAATCCAACACGGTGTTGAAAATAACAGGATCGCTCTCGCCATAGCAGCGCCACTGATCAGAAATCTCAGCATGAGTGGGAACTAGCGTGGGAGTGTACATTTGGGTGCAGGTGTATTTGCTCCCTCCCCTCCTCCACGATACTGTTTCACCTGTGTGAGATTAGCAGCTGGTGGGAGTTAGAAGCGAGGGTTAGGTGAGTGGGGGGGGGGTGAGGCGTGAGTAAATGTCATAAAGCGGTGGGTAAATTAAGTCATCCAAATAGAAAAATTTAGTCTCCCACCGAGGACGTGAGATTTAGGAATGAGCTGAAGAAATGTTCTCATAAAATAATGAATAGAAGACATATTTGTCGGAGTCATCAAGGAAGGTGCGTGTGTGTGCAGGGGCGTTTTCAGCAATTGGAAGGAACCCGGCGCACATCTTTTTGTTTTTCTTAAATGCCGCCTACGCCGCCAACATTATTTGAATGGGAAAAAATGGGATTCTTCAGCAACAGATCTCGGAGTTAAGCTTACAAAGGGAAGTGGGTATGGCAACAGATCTCAGAGTTTAGCTTATAAGGGGAAGTCGGTGTGGCAACAGATCTCAGAGTTTAGCTTATAAGGGGAAGTCGGTGTGGCAACAGATCGCAGAGTTTAGCTTATAAGGGGACGTGGGTGCGGCAACAGATCGCAGAGTTTAGTTTATAAGGGGAAGAGGGTGTGGCAACAGATCTCAGAGTTTAGCTTATAAGGGGAGGAGGATATGGCAACGGATCTCAAAGTTTAGCTTATAAAGGGGAGTGGATGTGGCAACAGATCGCAGAGTTGAGCTATAAGGGGAAGTGGGTGTGGCAACAGATCTCAAAGTTGAGCTTATAAGAGGAGATGGATTTTATAACTCCTCAATTACTACGATGTGTTCGATTTGGAACCGATGTAGAACATAACCTATTTCAAGTAAAATGTTCACAGTTTTTTATTGTCCCGCGAGAACCTCAAGATCTGGACATGTGTTTACAGATGTATCCGCTTTTATACTCCCAGCTCCCACGCAAAATACGTCATCCTCCCGTCAGGTCGACTTAGCTCCCGTCTGATGATTATGGCTTCAACGTAGAACAAATGAAATTATTGAAAGGTCATTTCTCATCGGTATCCAGAAATAGATGAATCGAGCTGTGAGATTTCAAATCCGAGATTTAACATTTACAAGATCATAAGGTTCCTGCACAGGTTTGCATCATTTCTAACTGTTGTCCACTACGAGGTCCATCATCCTGACACCCAACAATTGAAGAGTTTATCTCGCGAGGCCTCTGAAGGAATGTGGCACTGTCAACGGACAACCCCAAGCTGTTCCCTGGAGTTGAATGGATCAAGTACTCTACAGTTTTGGGTGGCACGGCATTCCCTTTTATGAAGGAGACAAATCAACGCTACCGAGACGCGAGACCTTGTGTCCACTGGGGTTCATTCCCTTTTGGTCAACTGGGGTACACTCCTTTTGGTCAACTGGGGTACACTGCTTTTGGTCAACTGGGGTACACTGCTTTTGGTCAACTGGGGTACATTCGTTTTGGTCAACTGGGGTACATTCCTTTGGTCAACTGGGATACATGCCTTTGGTCAACTGGGGTACATTCCTTTTGGTCAACTGGGGTACATTCCTTTTCGTCAACTGGGGTACATTCCTTTGGTCAACTGGGGTACATCCCTTTTGGTCAACTGGGGTACATTCCTTTGGTCAACTGGGGTACATTCCTTTTGATCAACTGGGGTACATGCCTTTTGGTCAACTGGGGTACATTCCTTTCGGTCAACTGGGGTACATTCCTTTGGTCAACTGGGGTAAATTCCTTTTGATCAACTTGGGTACATTCCGTTCGGTCAACT
>CAXITT010000296.1:74410-90303 GCA_964033795.1 Lymnaea stagnalis
GTCACGGAGTAGGAGGGGGTCATGAAGAAGGAAGGGGTCACGAAGTAGGAGGGTTCATGAAGAAGGAGGGGGGTCACGAAGTAGGAGGGGGTAACGAAGGTTTTATGGTGCAGAAGTGGGGTTGGGGGGGGGGTCATGTGGCTTCTGAATTCATTGGGTGGGAATGAAGAATGAGTTATGTTGTCAGACGATGATGGATTCAGATGACAGCCTTGCTTCAGGGGAAGTAATTCAAGGGAAAGTAATGGAGAAAACACCGGGGGCTGCTGATGTGCATGTGTGTATCTGTGTATGTTGGAGTTCAATGGTAAGTATAGTATACCAATACTTGTATATGTTCGGTTCTATGGTAAGCATAGTTTAACCACAGGTGTATATGTTGGAGTATTCGAGTACAATGGTAAGCGTAGTTTACCCACAAGTGTATATACGTTGGAGTATTCGAGTACAATGGTAAGCGTAGTTCACCCACAAGTGTATATGCTTGAGTATTCGAGTACAATGGTAAGCGTAGTTTACCCACAAGTGTATATGCTGGAGTATTGGAGTACAATGGTAAGCGTAGTTTACCCACAAGTGTATATACGTTGGAGTATTCGAGTACAATGGTAAGCGTAGTTCACCCACAAGTGTATATGCTGGAGTTTTTGAGTACAATGATAAGCGTAGTTTAACCACAAGTGTATATACGTTTGAGTATTCGAGTACAATGGTAAGCGTAGTTCACCCACAAGTGTATATGCTGGAGTTTTCGAGTACAATGATAAGCGTAGTTTAACCACAAGTGTATATACGTTGGAGTATTCGAGTACAATGGTATGTGTACTATAATCTGTTGAATGACGGAGCCGTTGGTCATTATGGGAAAATATTAAAATTTCCTTTTTTTAAATATATTATCATGATCTTGGGAAATCTTGGGAAATATTTTGAACAAATCTTAGGAATTTTAAAAAAAAATTGAGTGTCAGCCCTGTAGTCGAGGTGTGGATATAATGCCGAACCCTTGTCTAGAAATGCCTCTGAACAAAGGATGTAAACAAGCATATCGGCAGAGCTAGAGAGAGAGAGAGAGATTGAGCTGATAGAGATTTTGAGGTTTGCAATCGCGATACGAGACAAAGATTTGTTTATTAATATTTAACGTGTATGTGTTCCTTTTTTAACAGTGTACCCTTTTTTCAACATTGTACCGGTGCATGTCATCACTGCACTGTAAGTCAATAGCTTCAATTTTCTTTCACTTTTTGATTTTGTAATGTTAAATTAACTTAATAAAATTATTCACTGTAATCAGCCCTAGTTTAGGTAGCGTTTCTTTATTACTGTATTTAATTTACGGTATCGTCCTTTAATGTGTACTGCTGGGCACGAGCCATATATAGTCAAATAAGAGATGAAATTCAACTACACATATAACGGTACATAACAAGGAGGTTGTGTGTTTACCCTTAAAATAGTGTATAGATGGTGTTGAGGGGAGTGGAGTGCATGGTGGTGTTGAGGCTAGTGGAGTGCATGGTGGTGTTGAGGCTAGTGGAGTGCATGGTGGTGTTGAGGCTAGTGGAGTGCATGGTGGTGTTGAGGCTAGTGGAGTGCATGGTGGTGTTGAGGCTAGTGGAGTTATTGGTTGTGTTTAGGCTTGCGGAGTAAAAGGTGGTGACTGCTAAAACATCACTTCATCATTTAGTTTGTGAACTATTCAGCCAAGCCAATAGCAAGCTTCCTTCCAAAAATATATTTCGACCGATTCTAATGTGAAGCTTTTAAAAAAATTCGATTTTGAGCCAGTTGAAAAACTGCCTTTTTTTAAAAAAGAAGTTCCATGCAAACACCCCCATAATAACACACCTATGGAAACGCCCCCATGAAAACACCCCCATGAAAACACACCTATGGAAACGCCCCCATGAAAACACACCTATGGAAACACACCTATGGAAACACACCTATGGAAACACACCTATGGAAACACACCTATGGAAACACACCTATGAAAACACACCTATGGAAACACACCTATGGAAACACACCTATGGAAAAACACCTATGGAAAAACACCTATGGAAATGCCCCGGGGTGTTGGAACAGTTAGTAACACCTTGACGTGGTTGACGTTGTTACGAGAAGAGCATGTTTATATTTGTGGAAAGTATCACGTGACGAGAGCTGACTGCCTGGAGCAGGCTGAAGACTTCGCGCCTGAAGTTTATTTATTATGGGTGTATGAGATCCACGTCCGTTCTGTAGTCGTAGTCCAGGAGTTGGTTTGGAGTTTTGGGACATATACCATAAGGCCATCCAGCTTGTGTTCACATACACTCCCCCCCCCACCTTTTTTTATGTGGAGCGCTAAATAGCCCAGCCGTAGGCTGTGGTACTGTGCTCTAAGACCGCTGTAATAATATTAATAATAAGCTCTTCTAAAATATGCAAATGCAATCGTAGAAGAAATAGTGGTAACCGTGGTAAGTCCTGCGTCTTAACTTATGGTGTTATGTTAAACAACAGTTTAATGTTAAATCTTTGTTGACCCTGGTGGTAGCGTGTCAACATTTAGTCCGGGAAAGACTGACCACAGACAACTTGCTGCCAGGAAAGGTTTCAGCCACAGAAAATTGCAACATTTAAGTTTGAAAAAGAAAAGAGGATTGCAGTCAGCAAATGCAAAAAAAAAAAAATGTCTTAACTAATTAAGTGAAGCGAAGCAATCATGCACTGGCAGCAATAATGCATTCAATCACAATGTTGCACAAGAGCTGTTCACCAGTCGAAAATAATTTAGTAGCCAGCAGGTCTCCTCTAATCGAAGCCAGAACTCGATATAACTTAAAGACGACTAACAGCAAGGTCAGTTGTGTCAACAAACTCGCGCACATGTTCGTTACATTATTAATTGACGTCGTTAACAGAAACAGGCAAACAGCACACTGGTTGTGACCCGGTTGAAAGTCAGGGGGGGGGCAGCAGCAAGAGGGCGCAGCATTCAGAAGGGGGGCATCAGTCAGAGGGAGCAGCCGTCAGAGAATGTAGAAGTCGGAGGGGGGGGCATCATTTAGAGAGGGTAGTCGTCAGGGGGGGGGCAGTCGGAGGGGGGCATCAGTCAGAGGTGGCAGCAGAAATGTTGATCAGCTTGTAGCATCAGTTAATGTGGTCTTATGTGTCAGTTCGACATAAAAACGCACAAGACTTCACTAAAAGTCGACCACGTCAGATGAACCGATGTAAATCATTTGGCAGTATTAGTGTGTCAACGCCATCGTTGTTATCGTATTGACACGCTATGTGGGGGATTAATTTGAACGTGCAAGGTCCTAACAAAAAGGTTTTTACCATTATTAAAGAGGGGATAACCGTCGTAATCTAGACATTCGTCCATTTATTTAACTGTAATCTAGACATTCGTCCCTTTATTTAACTGTAATCTAGACATTCGTCCCTTTATTTAACTGTAATCTAGACATTCGTCCCTTTATTTAACTGTAATCTAGACATTCGTCCCTTTATTTAACTGTAATCTAGACATTCGTCCCTTTATTTAACTGTAATCTAGACATTCGTCCCTTTATTTAACTGTAATCTAGACATTCGTCCCTTTATTTAACTGTAATCTAGACATTCGTCCCTTTATTTAACTGTAATCTAGACATTCGTCCCTTTATTTAACTGTAATCTAGACATTCGTCCCTTTATTTAACTGTAATCTAGACATTCGTCCCTTTATTTAACTGTAATCTAGACATTCGTCCCTTTATTTAACTGTAATCTAGACATTCGTCCCTTTATTTAACTGTAATCTAGACATTCGTCCCTTTATTTAACTGTAATCTAGACATTCGTCCCTTTATTTAACTGTAATCTAGACATTCGTCCCTTTATTTAACTGTAATCTAGACATTCGTCCCTTTATTTAACTGTAATCTAGACATTCGTCCCTTTATTTAACTGTAATCTAGACATTCGTCCCTTTATTTAACTGTAATCTAGACATTCGTCCCTTTATTTAACTGTAATCTAGACATTCGTCCCTTTATTTAACTGTANTTTTTTTTTTAGGGGGAAATGTTTTTTTTTTTTGTGGTGTTGCTTGTGGGGGAAGGGGGGGGGGGATGAAAATTACGTACTTTGACTTAGGGCGTAGAAATGTGTAAATCCCGCCCTGAGGACACCGCCCCCAAAAGGCAGGAATATACACCCTTGAACCCGAAAGCCGTTAAGATAGCATAATAAGTATTAAACACATTCCGCATTCACTCTTTAAAAAAAAGAAAAGATTTAAACAATAAAAATTATATTACTTTAAAGAAACATATATAAAACCCCCAACTGTGACGTATATGGAGCAAGGACACGCCAACTATTGGTCGTCCCTAAATAGCATCAAAGTGTGATCAATATCGCCGTTCAAGTTTGTCGGTACCAAAGGATGAAACAAGAAGAAATCGCCATCAGCATGAATGGCAACACAGCCATCTCAAATATTGGAGGCAAGCGGATTCCCGGTGCATTTGTAAGCGACAGCGCTGAATGTCTGGGACAATACGGGGCTGGTGGTGTCAACAGTGTCCGGTACAACTCACTCACTATCTGGTACTGCAAAAAGTCGAGTGGATGGCTCAATATCGTGAAATGTAAAAACTGGATTGGATAGCTCTGGTAATGTAAAAAAAAAAAAGTGGATTGGATAGCTCTGGTGGTAATGTAACAAGTGGATTGGATAGCTCTGGTAATGTAAAAAAAGTGGATTGGATAGCTCTGGTAATGTAACAAGTGGATTGGATAGCTCTGGTAATGTAACAAGTGGATTGGTTAGCTCTGGTAATGCAAAAAGTTTATTGGATAGCGCTAGTAATGTAAAAAAAAGTGGATTGGATAGCTCAGGTAATGTAACAAGGGGATTGGATAGCTCAATATCGGGTAATGTAAAAAATGGCTTCTGACACTGCAAACGTCGATTTGATTCTTAGTTCTCAGTAGGGTGTCATATGTATACAAATCCTTTTTATATGATCTTCAAATTTACACACGGGCCTCAAATGTGTACATGGGCCTAAAGTTTACTTATGAGCCTCATGCTTAAAAATGGAACCAAATTTAAACTGGACGACAGATTTACACAGGGGCCTGCCATTGAAACAGGGCCTCGAATTTACACAAGGGTCTCCGATTTACACAAGGGCTTATCACTAACAAAAGATCCCCTTGAGGTATTCCACATTTCAAAATGTAAACAAGACATTTCTTTAAAAAGACATTTCTTTAACAAAACTTTTCTTAAACACGAACTTTCTTAAACAAGACATTTCTTAAAACAAGATTTTTCTTAAACAAGACATTTCTTAAAACAAGATTTTTCTTAAACAAGACATTTCTCCTTGGCAGTAAGGTAATCGAATTTTCTTTCAGCGTGATAACCGGTGTTTGGATTTAAAATCAATCAAACTCAAAACTACAGTTGCTCTCAAGCAGTGAAATGGCACAGGCCTCCCTTGACCTTTTCCATGCACTTCATTGGACCTATTGCCTACTGGACATTATTGCTATATATTGTATATTATATTGCTATAACAGTAAAAATTGATTTTTTTTATAAAAATGTGTGTGCGTGTGTGTGTGTCACCTTCAACTGAGCCGCCAATGGCCACCACGTTTGACCACGAACGTCTCGCCGCGGGTCTGTTATCAGCTGTTACCGGGGACATTGTTGCGTATCCCGGGATTCACTAAAAGGTATTTGTTGAACAACCGAAACTCTCGCGGCATGGAGGCGAACTGTGGATTGGTCATCGGGTCGGTTATCAGCCTAATTTGGTCGGTGCTGTTTGGTTATAGCTTGACACGTGACAGGCTAACCGGGATGTAGGGGTGGGTGCCCGTGGGAGGGAACAAACATGTGTTGTTGTTGTTCGTTTCAACAGTGTTTAGGATGTTTTTTAAAAAAATATTGTTATTGAATGCAATTGATCGACTATTAGGGCGAATATTGCTCTGGGTTTTCTTTGGGACGGGAGGAGATTGAGAAGAAAACGGTCACATTTTGTAAACACAGGTATAAACAGTCAAATGAACAATGAGCAGAGAACATACCTGAGGGCTAATGTGAGGTGGTGGGGGAAGTAGGGGAGGAGCGGGCTAGAGAAACCTATAAAGGTAAGGAGAATACCAAAATGTGAATACAATTGTTCTGATATTGACATTTCTGAGACGCTAAACTGCTAATCGAGAGATCAAAGGATAAAGCGTTGCTTCTGGAAAATCATTGCAACGTGTTCATTTGTGACTAAAACAGTTTGATCTTCTTGCTGGTGTCAAACCCTCTTGCTGATGTCAAATCCTCTTGCTGATGTCAAATCTTCTGGCTGGTGTTAAATCTTCTTGCTGATGTCAAATCTTCTTGCTGTTGTCCAATCTTCTTACTGGTGTCAAATCCTCTTGCTGATGTCAAATCTTCTGGCTGGTGTCAAATCTTCTTGCTGATGTGCAATCTTCTTGCTGGTGTCCAATCTTCTTGCTGATGTCAAATCCTCTTGCTGATGTCAAATCTTCTGGCTGGTGTCAAATCTTCTTGCTGATGTCTAATCTTCTTGCTTTTGTCCAATCTTCTTGATGGTGTCAAATCCTCTTGCTGATGTCAAATCTTATGGCTGGTGTCAAATCTTCTTGCTGATGTCCAATCTTCTTGCTGGCGTCCAATCTTCTTGCTGGTGTCCAATCTTCTTACTAATGTCCAATCTTCTTGCTGATGTCCAATCTTCTTGCTGGTGTCAAATCTTCTTGCTGTCAAATCTTCTTGCTGGTGTCAAATCTTCTAGTTGATGCCCATTCTTCTTGCTGATGTCCAATCTTCTTGCTGATGTCCAAACTTCTTGCTACTGTGAAATCTTCTTGCTGATGTCCAATATTCTTGCTGGTGTCTAAACTTCTTGCTGGTGTCCAATCTTCTAGTTGATGTCACGTCGTCTCGTTTTTGTTCAATCTACTTGTTTTCGCTGGGTATATTACGTTAAATAAATTATTGCACAAATTATTGTATACAACATGTTTAACTACATCTGTTCAGCCAAAACACCCACCCCCCAAAGCAAACCCCAACAGTTACAATTAGAGAGCTAATATCCTCCAGAGAGATGACACACCCCCCACCCAAAGCAAACCCCAACAGTTACAATTAGAGAGCTAATATCCTCCAGAGAGATGACACACCCCCCACCCAAAGCAAACCCCAACAGTTACAATTAGAGAGCTAATATCCTCCAGAGAGATGACACACCCCCCACCCAAAGCAAACCCCAACAGTTACAATTAGAGAGCTAATATCCTCCAGAGAGATGACACACCCCCCACCCAAAGCAAACCCCAACAGTTACAATTAGAGAGCTAATATCCTCCAGAGAGATGACACACCCCCCACCCAAAGCAAACCCCAACAGTTACAATTAGAGAGCTAATATCCTCCAGAGAGATGACACACCCCCCACCCAAAGCAAACCCCAACAGTTACAATTAGAGAGCTAATATCCTCCAGAGAGATGACACACCCCCCACCCAAAGCAAACCCCAACAGTTACAATTAGAGAGCTAATATCCTCCAGAGAGATGACACACCCCCCACCCAAAGCAAACCCCAACAGTTACAATTAGAGAGCTAATATCCTCCAGAGAGATGACACACCCCCCACCCAAAGCAAACCCCAACAGTTACAATTAGAGAGCTAATATCCTCCAGAGAGATGACACACCCCCCACCCAAAGCAAACCCCAACAGTTACAATTAGAGAGCTAATATCCTCCAGAGAGATGACACACCCCCCACCCAAAGCAAACCCCAACAGTTACAATTAGAGAGNATACAACATTTTCATTTCGAAATACGTGGGACAAAAAAAACTATACAAAATATTAAATCTAATTTGTGAATAAAATCACTTACTTTTTCGGGGGGGGGGGGTGGAGGATGATTTGGTGTGTTAATTTGAATCTAATACCAATGGGGCGTGGTCCATGATATTTGAAAATAATAACCATCAAGGAAACGAAAGCCGCCAAATTGGGACTGAGCTTTTTGGTTTTCTTATGCGCAATCAGTTGGGTCTTTTGAGCTGTACAAAATCCTAACGCAATTAGACACGGAATCAAGGTTTCCCTGAGACCGGAATCAAGGTTTCCATAAGACCGGAATCAAGGTTTCCATAAGACCGGAATCAAGGTTTCCGTAAGACCGGAATCAAGCTTTCCATAAGACTGGAATCAAGGTTACCATAAGACCAGAATCAAGGTGTCCATAAGACCGGAATCGAAGGTTTCCATAAGACCGGAATCAAGGTTTCCGTAAGACCTGAATCAAGCTTTCCATAAGACTGGAATCAAGTTACAATAAGACCAGAATCAAGGTGTCCATAAGACCGGAATCGAAGCTTCCTTGAGACCGGAATCAAGGTTTCCCTGAGACCAGATTGAAGGTTTCCGTAAGACCGGAATCAAGGTTACCATAAGACCGGAATCAAGGTGTCCATAAGACCGGAATCGAAGCTTCCTTGAGACTGAAATCTAGGCTTCGTTGAGACCGGAATGAAGGCTTCTGTGAGACCAGAATCAAGGTTTCTGAGAGACCACGTGGTATTTTTAAGTCACTAGTCGCCTCGCTCCCACTGGGAGTTGGGACGCTGAAGTGGCGACGTTGATTGATCGCATGAAACTATCATCAAAATCGAAGTTAACGCGATGCCGCCATAAAAGTGATCCGATTTTATTGGGGACCCATTATCGCGTCATTTCGGGGGCTCACATGTACACAACACACCTTGTGGGGCTATCCTAACATTCCTAATCTATTTGTTTTTATTTCCTATGGAATTTAATGTGATCATAATTTTTTTTAAAATCAATTTAAAAAAAAAATAATTGTATTCGTCCGCCGCCAAAAGACGGCGCGGTTAGGTTCTAGGAAGTTGCGACACAAAGAAGTCTTGGCTTAGTGTTTTTTTTAATGGAAAATCAAACGTTTCTCATCCAATGTCTCCCCAATCTCTTCAGGCAGCAAATGAAAAAATGTGCGGGGCTGGGGGGGGGGGCAGCACTAAATGGGATACTTTTGTACTATTAAAGCTGTTTTGAATGGAAATATTCTTTAAAACTCCATTGATTAACGAAGTTGAGCAGATACGTAGTTTTAATTTAAAATAATAAAACATTTCTACATAGAAGGAACTAAATATTAAGAATGTTTTCAATGAATGCCCTATGCATGACCCCTACATTATGGATCATCATTTTTTGGGCCGGTGTATTTAGTCTTTTGGCCGGGGATTCCAGTCTGCGGGTCGGGTATTCAGAAACCCCGGCCACTGCATGACTCCCAACGCAACAGGAGGAACGCGATAACATGATTACTTGTTGCCGATAATGGATATGAGGTCTGGGTGGCGGTCACAATCCTTGGCGATGATTTTAGCTACGCGGCCCTGAGAAAGCCGCTCCTAGGCGTCCTTTCGTCCCCGCTTACGTCCCGACCGGACAACTCCCTGGATGGTGGGGGGGGGGGAGGTAATGCAACACCTTTCCCCCGGAGAGGAAGTAAAGCCGTTCATACCCAAGGAGAGTGGACCGCGAACGCTTTACACGCAGCGTTTTCAGTCGACGTGACGTCCCCCAGGCCAGGGGGTGGTTCCTGGCGTGCTTCTTCACGGTCTGGCAGCAAGAAGACCCGGCGTCGGCCCGTGTGGGAGTGTACCCGGGGGGGGGGTATTAAGAGCTCACGCTCGACGACCCACCGACGCCATCTCCAATGTGACGTCTGTGGTCCGGGGTATTTAGCCTGTGGACCGGGCTATTCAGTCTGTGGACCGGGCTATTCAGTCTGTGGGCTGGGTATTTAGCCTGTGGACCGGGCTAATCGGTCTATGGGCCGGGCTGTTCAGTTTGTTAAATGGGGTATTCAATCTGTCCCACAGATGTAGTCAAGGGACTACTAAAAACGATGCATAACTCAGGCAGACAAATGTGATTCTTCTGGCCCCCCCCCCTTTTTTTTTTTTGCAATGATCCCAGAATCTGCTTACAGAATAGTTTTTAGGTTTGTCACACAGAGCAACGCCTCGTGACTCGATTGTCTCGTACTTCAATGTTATNTGCATAACTCAGGCAGACAAATGTGATTCTTCTGGCCCCCCCCCCTTTTTTTTTTTTGCAATGATCCCAGAATCTGCTTACAGAATAGTGTTTAGGTTTGTCACACAGAGAAACGCCTCGTGACTCGATTGTCTCGTACTTCAATGTTATTT
The DNA here is from genome assembly GCA_964033795.1 of Lymnaea stagnalis. Classification (NCBI taxonomy): domain Eukaryota; kingdom Metazoa; phylum Mollusca; class Gastropoda; family Lymnaeidae; genus Lymnaea; species Lymnaea stagnalis. Next base: position 84,691 of record CAXITT010000296.1, read on the forward strand.
CCATTATTGGATTACATAAAAAACGCGTTGAACAATTCATTCTATGAATAGCACTGCCAGTGTGAGGTGTCACTCTCACTTCCTTTGTATACGCAGGAGCACCTCAGCTGTGCTCAACTTATACTAGCCGAGCTTTTGAATAGAAAGTGTGTTCCCGTTCACACGGGATCGTGTGACACGTCTTGTGACACGTCTTGTGACACGCCTTGTGATAGAGAAATAATCGTTTGCAACGGTTCCACGTATTCGGAATTTTGTTTAAAAAGAAATTTCGTCGACTGGATTTTGATCGACGGAAGTTTGATCGAACGGAAGTTTGGTCGAACGAAGTTTTGTCTAATTGTTTTTAAAGTTCACACGATCAAATTTTGCGTTAAATTTCTTTTTAATGCATTATTTTGTTTTACTATTGAGTATAGTGTATAGAGTATAGAGTATAGTGTATAGTGTATAGTGTATAGTGTATAGAGTATAGTGGTTCAAAAAGAAATTTGACGAAAATTTGATCGTGGGAAGTGACAAAAAAAATCGACCAAACTTCCGTTCGACCAGCTTTCCTTCGACGAGATTTCTTTTAAACAAGTTTCCTGTAACCCTGGAAAACATCATCTGGGGTATCAGTCGCCTCCTGCCTTGATCTGGATTGGGAGATTCAATAGAAAAGAAGAGGGGAAAAATTCAAGGTTGATAAAATGTTACAATTATTATTTATGTGTAACATACGTAGCTAGAAAACACACAAAAAAATATTATAAATATTATTTATGTGTAATATATATATATATATATATATATATATATATATATATATATATATATATATATATATTAACTTACTAAATAAATGCAAAATAACTCAAATAATATCCTTAATAAACACATTTTTTTTCTAATTTAATAAACATGAAAGAAATAACTATCGAAAAATGTAAACGAATAAATGCATGCATTTTGAATAGGATTTATACAATTCGCCAGTTTCTGCTTTTGAAATAAATATTTTTTTTGGTAACATATGGAAATAAAATTCACAAGACATGAAAATAATTTGGAAAGTTAATTATAGGAACAGGGGAAATAATGCATTTTTCTTATCTTGAGCTACGTTTAAGATCAGCCTGTTGGGAGTAAGGATTTAAATAGAGTATATAATGATTGGCTGGGCTGATTGGAGCTTTGGGGTTTAGAGTTTCTGTCTGAGTAGAATGGGGTGTGTGTTCATGAGACGACGTCATCATGGGAGAAGTGAAAGGGTTGGTCTATTTTTAGATGATGTTTATAATGGCAGCCGGGACAAGGGTCATGCTCTGTTAGACAGCAAAAGCGGCAGGAATTTATGAATAGATATGAAGATATGAACAGACTCAATGCACGTATGTGATCTTAGAACAGACGGCTCACCGGTCGACCAAGACTGAGATGGATTGACGATGTCGTAGAGAAGGACTTGCATCCGCCGAGGGGGGGGGGGGGGGGGGGGAAGCTGCACATTGACGGCGGTATAGGATGAATCCGAATGGAAGGATGTGGTGGAGCAGGCCAGGACCCTACATGGGCTTTAGCGCCACTGAGGATGATGGTATGAAGAGAGATACTGGGAGAGGGGGAGACTAAGAGAGATCTTTATGTATTTTGGGTATTTATGTTGCTTTATTTCCAATATACTTTTTTTTAAAATGGAAAATTTCAAAAGGCGGTACGGGTACGGGGAGTGGGTGGGGGGGGGAATCCCTACCAACTCAGATTGGAAGCAACCTCTTCCTCTCCCATCCCCGCCTAGACGCCCCTGACTCTGACGGCAGTTAAAGACGCAGCATGGCGATGGCCGCCCGTGTAATGCTTATGATTAACAACCATCGACAAACGGAAAATGGAAAATTTCAAAAGGCGGTACGGGTACGGGGAGTGGGTGGGGGGGGGGAATCCCTACCAACTCAGATTGGAAGCAACCTCTTCCTCTCCCATCCCCGCCTAGACGCCCCTGACTCTGACGGCAGTTAAAGACGCAGCATGGCGATGGCCGCCCTTGTAATGCTTATGATTAACAACCATCGACAAACGGATAAATATATCGAGAGATCCCCTGATCAAACAGTTGCATCCAGCAAATCTTCATAAAGTCATCCGTTCTGGTTATGAAGTAGTCATCACAATCTATTTTTGGACTCCTGTTATTGATTGGTCTGAAACAGCACACGCGCGCGGTTTAAAAATAGTAACACAACTCAAATTATGGTCTTACGGGTTTTTAAAAAGTCAATTAAGACTAGATGTTGGAACAAATATGTACGAGATGTTGGACACTCTCCCCCAGTTTCCTCCCCCTCTCCCCCTTCTTCTGTGAATGCGACGTCATTCATGGCAACCCTGTGGATGCTTCTATTTGATTTGGGTCGCAGTAAATTATTTACTCACTACCATGGGTTGTCCTTTGGGTTGTCCTATTATAACTGTTAGCTTTCAGCGGAATGTGTTACATGAATTAAATAATTTAAAAGAAAATGTATTTCCTTTATAAGAAGCCACTTGTCATCTCCGCGTGTCATCACTTCATATTACAATATCTTTTTTTGGATACGTTGAATAACTATTTTTGTATTAACGTATCAATGTATTAGTTCCATGATTATTTTTATTCGGCCCAATCACCTTGGTTAGGTTTGACGCCCCTGATTGAGTTTGACGCCCCTGGTTGATGACAGGTTCGATGTTTCGAAAAATCAAAACAATCGATAACCCAATACACGTTTAGGTCAAACAATGCCAGTGGTTAGCGCTGCTGGTGGTGATGGTGTAATAACAACAGGAAGACGTGTTATGAGAACATCGGTTGTCACGGTGGCAGAAACATCGGTTGTCACGGTGGCAGAAGAGTAAATGGGTTGTAGGGTGATGGAGTCGCAGCGAGGCTGCTTGGTACTCAGCCTAATGACGTCACTTTGGGCGGATGACACAGCCTTTTCGAACATACGACGGCTTGGTATAGCTCGGGTTGCTGTCGCCAGCGATGGTTCCTTATTTTGCCGCCCCGACGAAAAAAAAAGTGTCAAAAAGTGTCTAAAAAGTGTCTAAAAAGTGTCAAAAAGTGTCAAAAAGTGTCAAAAAGTGTCTAAAAAGTGTCAAAAAGAGTCTAAAAAGTGTCATAAAGTGTCAAATAGTGTCAAAAAGTGTCTAAAAAGTGTCAAAAAGTGTCCAAAAAGTGTCAAACGGTGCGCACAGCCACCCCGTGCCACCCCTTTCTTTTATCATCGGTAGAGGTCGCCCCCATTATTTATGTCAACACAATAAGGAATTGGGGGGGGGGGATTTGGAAACGTTTGACAATTGTTGACAAGGGGGAAAAAGGGGGGGAGGGGTAGTTAAATTAGTTGACGTCAACGATCCAGTTTTCTCTATTACAATTTTAAAAATTGACTGGCTATTACCTTATTTCAACAAATTTAAGGAGTGTAAAATAAAATAGTTATATAATCTTTTAGGCCTTTAACGATAAAAGAGTTATTTAATGTGTTTCTCTCTGTGTGTGCTGCTGACGGCTGGTCAGAATGTTAGCACATTAAGTTAATGCAAGAGAAGCACTTGCTTCGCCTGTAGATTCTGTTTGTCGGCAATGACTAGGGCGGTATGTTTGCGATCATGTTGCAGGTATGGAATAAGGACAAAGTTCAAGTGTCATGTGCGGTCAAGATAATTGGTATTGATAGAGTAGGAATGTGATATTTTGAGAATTAGGGGAAAGTGAAATGAGTAACCACAATAACATCGCTGCTTGAACGAATTTGCAAAATATGTAACATCCATTTTGCTTCACAAGTCATGTAGAAATAGCATGTTCAACAGCATCGACAATGCATAAGAAATTACCACCTGCTCTTCAACAAAAAACAGTTTCGACTAATGCAATTAGCTGCCAGGAGACAGAGAGAGCTTATGGCTATTATTGCTCACACTGACAATGCTTCTATTTTAAGCGCTGATTGGTTAGATGAGAATGATGTTCACTTGTCTGGTATATCAGTTCCGCAAGATGAAAATGAATAATCGGCTACTATGCCCATTGCTACGATAGAGAAAAACCTGGCTACTCCATGGGAAGATGATAGCAGCTAGAAACTATGCTACAATTGTAAGCTATACTGACAGTAATCATATTTCTACTTCTACAAACACTTATATTTAGTCTTTAACAACCTTTTCATAGATTCCGCATTGAAAAATGTAAGTGTAAAAACTTTTGAACTCGTTGATTAACAAGCTAAAGATACAATAAACTGTTTGTCCTATAAGTTTGTGTCATTAAAATAGATCATCACAAACTTAAATGTATTTATATATTTAATCATATTATAATTCATTCATTTAAAAAAAAATATTTGTTGACATAATTACGTGGGGGTTGGGGGGACATTGAAAGTTTAACAGTTGTTGACAAGGGAGGAGGGGGTTAAAATTGATTTAAAATTGTTGATGTAATTAATGGACGGCCCCGCAGTGTGTGTGTGTGTGTAAACTTGCTCAATGATTTTAAAACAAAAAGTTATTTACTAAATACTATTCACTTTTATATTTTTAAAAATTCATATCAAAACGTAATTATACCCCCCCCACACACACACACATGCATTTACCCTCACCCCAGCCTCCCACACAGTCACTCCCCTCCTCCTCCCCCGGCCGGTCACCCACTCACCACGCCCACACATCTCCGGCCCGAAGAAAGCCTCGATGTCAGAACAAAACTGCAAAGCTCAGTTGATACACCAATAACAGTTTTGGTCCGAGGATATCCTGGAGCTTAGCAGGACAGAACCTGGGGTCATCACAAGACAGCGGCCGTCGAGAGATGGAAGCAATCACGTTTCGTGATCTGTTTACACGGCCGCCACCACAGAGCAGTGTGTCGTGGATACACTTGGCAAGAGATGTCAGTTTAACATGATAGACTGGGCAAGAGATGTCAATTGTAACATGACACTTTTGGCAAGAGATGTCAGTTTAACATGATACACATGGCTGTTGTAAGGTGTTAAAGATTAAAAAGTTTTTTTTCGATACAACATCAGACGTTAAATTCACCGTGTTTTATCCATTTCCTCTTGCACCTCCACCTATCACACACTCGGTTACCGGAAATTTGATCGAAAGAAATTTCGTCGACGGAAAATTGATCGACGGTAATTTGATCGAACGGAAATTAGGTCGAATCTTTTTTCAGTTCACACGTTAAAATCTTCGTCCAATTTCTTTTTGAACGCACTATACTATATAGTAAAACAAAATAGTGCGTTCAAAAGAAATTTGAAGCAAAATTTTAACGTTAAAACTTTTTTTTTTTTAAAGATTCGACAAAATTTCCGTTCGATCAAATTACCGTCGACGAAATTTCTTTCGATCAAATTTCCGGATAGGTCATACATATAATGCAGCAGCTCATGTTAATTGCTTTAAAAACAGATCTATTTTTAGAAAAAATGATGCGATTGTGATTATGGAACTATGTTCTCTATTGAACGACAACCCATAATCACCACCCCGTGCCCCTACCCCCCCCCCCACAATCCTTTCTCTATCTTACACCTCACTTTATCCCTTCCCCTAACCCCCCCCCCCCCC
>CAXITT010000296.1:112809-128217 GCA_964033795.1 Lymnaea stagnalis
GATAGATAGATAGATAGATAGATAGATAGATAGATAGATAGATAGATAGATAGATAGATAGATAGATAGATAGATAGATAGATAGATAGATAGATAGATAGATAGATAGATAGATAGATAGATAGATTAGATATATACTATTTAGTCTGTTTGTATTAGCCGTGCTCAACGTGCTGAAATCGAGCTCATGAACAACAAACATGATTTTGTAACCGCGAAAATACAAGCTATTGGATTAACAGTATAACCTCATACAATTGGTATAACCTCATACAATTGGTATAACCTCATACAATTGGTATAACCTCATACAATTGGTATAACCTCATACAATTGGTATAACCTCATTCAATTGGTATAACCTCATACAATTGGTATAACGGCGAATACACATTCAATTGGTATAACGGTGAATACACATACTATTTACATAGCAGTGAATACATATTCAATTGGTACAACGGGAGTACACATACTATTGGTATATCAGTGAAAACATATACCCATGGGTATAACAGTAACCTCGTGGGACTTATCGCTTGGTTATTAACCATGGGATTTCAAGTAGAAATGCTCGAAATTAACCACAATGTTTAGGTCCCCGGATGTAAAGTTATTATTGGTTAAAAATATTGTAAATTGATTTACACAACACAAGAGCATTGATCGATTCTATTGATTATATAGAAATATTGATTTTGTAACGAAGCAGTGTTCAATAATTTAAAGAACTTATTGCAAAACGTTATTGATGCCTTCCACGCATCGAGTTAACTGAAGGTCGCTGGACATTAGTTCTCAATTGTTGGGGTGAGTCCCAACAGTGCCAATGTTTAGATGCAATCAAAGGAGTGACAATGTCACTAATATTTAACAGAGTTCCACGAGGCAGCGAGCTGGTACACTAAGATGTGATTAGGAAGCGATTCTATATGTTCCCATCCATGTGTCGTTTTTCCCCAAATAAGTACAGCTTTACTCACCTTGAAACCGTACTTTTGCAAAATGTCCTTGTAGCACCCCTGACGCCCACACAATGAGAACCTCCGATCAAGCATCAGTTGCTGGTACACAAAAATATACCAACCGTTCTTAAAAGTGATAAGTCGGTGTTCAAACGCTTTACCAAACGCATCGGACTGGTTCAGAGCCTAAATCAACACACACCACACACTCACGGGGGGTTAGAAAGGTAACCATTGACCTCCCAAGAGAGGAAGATGAGTTGAGGTTCAGTTCAACCTTAGTGATACCGACAAATTGGGTCTTAAAAGAAAGGAAAAAAGAATGAAACTTGATATCTGGGAATATCTGCACCTCGCCAGGAAGGAAAAGGAGGAGGGGGGAGGGGGGAGGGGGCAAAGTGATGTAGAAACCAGGCTGAGTGATGAACGCCTGCCACCATTACGTGAATCCGTGTGGAATTATGACGCGAAATGTAACGGGTTTCAGCTCGCTCTTAACGCGTCAGTGTTCCAACATATTGCTCCCGCGAAAAAACTCAGCGCAACATTAAATGTTGATTTAGTATGAAACCCGAGCCCATACGAAGATAGAGAGTTAAGCAAACATGCGCTGGAGAGAGCGGTCTGTGTGCATCATTTCTTATTTTCAGAAGGAAATAAAACAACAACATCTAACCTTTAAAATACTAGTTAAAATATTTATGTAGATTTATTTCACCATGCACTTTGTATTTCCTGATAGCGTCGTCTTTATATATATATAAGATAAGATAACATAATTTTCTTATTGCTCCAAATAAAAGCATTCTTTTTTTTTTTAAATTGCATTGCACATATTAATTTTCTGCACAAAGATAACTATTCTTACAAAGACAAATATTATTAAACCAGAAATGTATTAAAAAAGATATCTAAAGCCATACGCAAAAAAAAAAAAAAAAAAAAAAAAAAAAAAAAAAAAAAAAAAAAAAAAAAAAAAAACCGCCCGTCAAAGGCAAAAAAGTTTCACACCTTTTGGTAAAAATAGGGATTTTAAAAATGGGTAATTTTTTTTTTAATTTTTTAAAAAATTTTAAAATCCGAATCAATGTAATGAGTATGTAAAATTTTTCTTTAAAAAATATGTTTTTTTTAAAAAAAAAAAAAGGGATTATTTATTTGTTTTCTTCTAATCTAAAAAAAAAATAAATAAAAAAAAAAAAAAAAAAAAAAAAAAAAAAAAAAAAAAAAATAATAAAAAAAAAAAATAAAACCAGCCGTCATATGCCACAAAGCTTCACACCCTTTGGTGAAAATACGGACTTTAAAAATGGGTAACTCTATCTTTAACTTTTTAAATAACTTTAACATACGAATCAATGTAATGAGTATGTGAAATGTTTCTCTAAAAAATATGTGTTTCTTGAAAAAAAAAAAAAGGGATTATTTATTTGTTTTCTTCTAATCTATAAAAAACCCACGTTTAGATGATTATTGAGAGGGAATTTTTAAATTAGATCTAATTGTTGTGATTGGTTATGGACAAAAGAAGAGGGGAGGTGGGGTGGGGGGGTGGGGGAAATTCTTTTTTCTCCAACATCAAAAGTTACAGAAATGTCTGACTTGCGCTTGAGTACTAGCTGAATCAACGTTATATTTGTACTCAATAGCCATGTATTTTTTATAGTTGTTTTAAAATATAAATTTCAACCAAAGTTCTCTTTCAAATACAAAAAATAATCAAAACAATTACAATGTTTCGATTTTAAATTAATCAAACGCAGACATCAATGACAAAATGATCGTTTGAACAATTTTTTAAAAAAATGAAAATTTTGAAAGCTTTGATGAATCGCGTGACATTCACAGAAAAACACTTCCGCCATTTTTTTCCAACAGATGATCATTTCATTCAACAACAACAAAAAACACAGTTTCGTGGGAACGGTGCTCACGGACATTTGTAGTTGAGTGAGGGTATTTCCGAACTATTTGTAGGTCAACGAGGATATTTCCGGACTATTTGTAGGTCAACGAGAATATTTCCAGACATTTTGTAGGCCAACGAGGGTATTTCCGGACATTTTGTAGGTCAACGAGGATAGTTCCGGACATTTTTTAGGTCAACGAGGATAGTTCCGGACATTTTGTAGGTCAACGAGGATATTTCCGGACCTTTTATAAGTCAGCGAGGGTATTTCCGAATAATTTGGGTCAACGATGATATTGCCAGATTATTTTGGTCAAACAATATTTCCGGATATCTTGGAAGTCAAAACATATTTTCGGGCACTTTGGAACTCCTAAAGTAAGCCTGACCAAACTTTGGATGGAATCGAAATCCCTGCAATTGTACTTCCTGTTCCAGTGCACTTTGAATGCCCGTGTGTTTGTGGTGGGTGGGCAGTTGATCTTTGCTGTTAAAAACAGGATCGTTAGACTGTTTGAAATTACTGCTCACTGTGGAACAGAAACTTTACAGGCTGCTCAAGATACCATGTGCAGATGAGACATGATCTCTGGAACGTGAGGCAGTATAAAAATGGCAGGTGAGACAGTATAATTGGCAAGTGAGACAATGTCATTGACAGGGGAGACAATATAACTGCAGGGTAGACAATACAGCTTGAGGTGAGACAATCTCAATGGCTTTTGAGACGATGTAATTGACAGGTAAGACAATATAATTGGAACGTAAGACAATAAAACTGGTATGTAGAGCAACAATGGCTCACATGAACATTTGAAGACCATCAGCGTGCAATGAGAGAGAAGGAAAATGACATCCTTCAGTTGAACAGAGTGCTGCCATAAGGGTTTTGGGCGTCAAATAATTAGCGGCTTTGCTTTTTTTTTTAATAATGAAATTGGGTGACACGCTATAGGCAAGAATGTATGTTGTAATGTATGTTTGATAGTATGTTGTACTGTATGTTTGATAGTATGTTGTACTGTATGTTTGATAGTATGTTGTACTGTATGTTTGATAGTATGTTGTAATGTATGTTTGATAGTATGTTGTAATGTATGTTTGATAGTATGTTGGAATGTATGTTTGATAGTATTTTGGAATGTATGTTTGATAGTATGTTGGAATGTATGTTTGATAGTATGTTGTAATGTATGTTTGATAGTATTATGGAATGTATGTTTGATAGTATGTTGGAATGTATGTTTGATAGTATGTTGGAATGTATGTTTGATAGTATTTTGGAATGTATCTTTGATAGTATGTTGGAATGTATGTTTGATAGTATTTTGGAATGTATGTTTGATAGTATGTTGTAATGTATGTTTGATAGTATTTTGGAATATATGTTTGATAGTATGTTGGAATGTATGTTTGATAGTATGTTGGAATGTATGTTTGATAGTATTTTGGAATGTATCTTTGATAGTATGTTGGAATGTATGTTTGATAGTATTTTGGAATGTATGTTTGATATTATGTTGGAATGTATGTTTGATAGTATGTTGGAATGTATGTTTGATAGTATTTTGGAATATATGTTTGATAGTATGTTGGAATGTATGTTTGATAGTATGTTGGAATGTATGTTTGATAGTATTTTGGAATGTATCTTTGATAGTATGTTGGAATGTATGTTTGATAGTATTTTGGAATGTATGTTTGATAGTATGTTGGAATGTATGTTTGATAGTATGTTGGAATGTATGTTTGACATTGGTTTTATTTTAGAAAATATATATTTAATGGTATGATTTACTGCATATGTATTGTGTAATTGTATATTTGAGTGAACGTTTGATTGAAGGTTTGATTGTAATATTGATGGAATGTTTGATTGTATGTTTGATTGAATGTTTATTGTATGTTTGGTGAAATGTTTGATTGTATGTTTGATTGAGTATTGGATTGTACTGTTAGATAGAATGTTTCATTGTATGTGTGATTGAATGTTAATTGCATGTCTGATGGAAAGTTTGATTGTCAGTTTAATTGACTCGATGCTTGATTGTGTGTTTGAAATAATGCTTGATTGTGTGCTTGAGTGTATGTGAAAGTACGTTGAAGTGACGGGCATGGAATTTATATGGGATGGAATCATACGATAGTTTATATGAGATTGAACCATACGTAGATTGAATCATACGTGACATTATAGTAGATTGTATCATACGTGACATTATAGGAGATTGTATCATTCGTGGCATTGTAGGAGATTGTATCATTCGTGGCATTGTAGGAGATTGTATCATTCGTGGCATTATAGGAGATTGTATCATTCGTGGCATTATAGGAGATTGTATCATTCGTGACATTATAGTAGATTGTATCATTCGTGGCATTATAGGAGATTGTATCATTCGTGGCATTATAGGAGATTATATCATTCGTGACATTATAGGAGATTGTATCATTCGTGGCATTATAGGAGATTGTATCATTCGTGACATTATAGGAGATTGTATCATTCGTGGCATTATAGGAGATTGTATCATTCGTGGCATTATAGGAGATTGTATCATTCGTGACATTATAGGAGATTGTATCATTCGTGACATTATAGGAGATTGTATCATTCGTGGCATTATAGGAGATTGTATCATTCGTGGCATTATAGGAGATTGTATCATTCGTGGCATTATAGGATATTGTATCATTCGTGACATTATAGGAGATTGTATCATTCGTGACATTATAGGAGATTGTATCATTCGTGACATTATAGGAGATTGTATCATTCGTGACATTATAGGAGATTGTATCATTCGTGGCATTATAGGAGATTGTATCATTCGTGGCATTATAGGAGATTGTATCATTCGTGGCATTATAGGAGATTGTATCATTCGTGACATTATAGGAGATTGTATCATTCGTGGCATTATAGGAGATTGTATCATTCGTGACATTATAGGAGATTGTATCATTCGTGACATTATAGGATATTGCATCATTCGTGACATTATAGGAGATTGTATCATTCGTGACATTATAGGAGATTGCATCATTCGTGACATTATAGGAGATTGTATCATTCGTGGCATTGTCGGTGGAGAAAGTTTGTTTTTGTACAATAACTGTATAACCATTTCTAGAACATGATCATTTTAGGCCACGATGTGGCCACTTGATATTTCCGGGGTATCACTCTCCTGCTTTCTACCGAAATGTCAATAATACTGTCCTATGTAACAAGTCTATCACACCCCCCCCCAATGATACAGATGACCTTATAAATGGTCAATCAAACACACCAGGGGGTGTGGTGGTTGATTTTTTGGAACCCTTGGCAGACGAGGTGGGGGGGGTGGAAGCGGTGTGAGGGGAATATTTCCACCTCGACACTAGCCACACCCCACGATGGCGTCCAGTTGATTAAATTACTAAAGCCGTTGAAGATGAGAACGCAAGTGGGGGGGGGGAGAGATAAGCAGCGTGAGGATAATACGGGCATGACCGAATGAGAATAGAATCTGAACGTTATGCTTCCCCTTGGATAATATGAGCCCACCTCCGCAGACACAATTACGTAAATCTGATAAGTTCCTAACTTTTTGTCTAAATTTATGTCCTAACGATTTGGTTATGAATTATGTAGACCCTTTTCTATGTATAAAACCATTGAAAGGCCTTACAACAATCGCTTGACCCGAAGACACGATTGATTTGAGATCCGAAGGCACGATTGATTTGAGATCCGAAGCCACGATTGATTTGAGATCCGAAGGCACGATTGATTTGAGATCCGAAGGCACGATTGATTTGAGATCCGCAGGCACGATTGATATGAGATCCAAAGGCACGATTGGCCTGAGACCCGAAGGCACGATTGACCTGAGACCCGAAGACACGATTGACCTGAGACCCGAAGGCACGATGGACCTGAGACCCGAAGACACGATTGACCTGAGACCCGAAGGCACGATTGACCTGAGACCCGAAGGCACGATTGGCCTGAGACCCGAAGACACGATTGACCTGAGACCCGAAGGCACGATTGACCTGAGACCCGAAGGCACGATTGACCTGAGACCCGAAGGCACGATTGACCTGAGACCCGAAGGCACGATTGGCCTGAGACCCGAAGACACGATTGACCTGAGACCCGAAGGCACGATTGACCTGAGACCCGAAGACACGATTGACCTGAGACCCGAAGGCACGATTGACCTGAGACCCGAAGGCACGATTGACCTGAGACCCGAAGGCACGATTGACCTGAGACCCGAAGTCACGAGTGACGTGAGACCAGATTGACCTGAGACCCGAAGGCACGATTGGCCTGAGAGCCGAAGACACGATTGGCCTGAGACCCGAAGGCACGATTGGCCTGAGACCCGAAGACACGATTGGCCTGAGACCCGAAGGCACGATTGACCTGAGACCCGAAGGCACGATTGACCTGAGACCCGAAGGCACGATTGGCCTGAGACCCGAAGGCACGATTGACCTGAGACCCGAAGGCACGATTGACCTGAGACCCGAAGGCACGATTGACCTGATATGATTATGATCCCAGGCTCGTAGACTTTTTTTTCTAAAACATAGTTTGGGAGCCGATTAAAATTTCAACCAGCGTCATAAAACTCTAAATTCACTCGCTATTTCTGATCGCGAACTTAGGTTCATTTCTATTATTAGCTTTAAAAATGATGTGACCAAAGGCCTGAAAACTCTTTTTAATGGTCCACGCAGCTTTAATAAAGGTCCACAAACCTTTGACAAGGGTCCAAAAAGCTTAAAGCCCACAAAGTCCTAACCAAAGGTAAAAAAAAGGCCCTCCAAAAAGTCGACAAAGCCTAGCCATGCAAAAGGTCCGAAAAACTTTAATAAGGACCACAAGATTAAAACGATCTTCAGTGGAGCGCACAGTAAGGTGGTGGTGTTGGCAAGCTAACGTGGGGATCTCGATCACATCCACTCATCACTCATATTATGTTGAGCATGAGTCGCTACATCCCGCTGGAAGATAATACTAATTTGTCTTTGATTACATTTAACTTAAAAGCAAGTATCACAAATATAATGGTGAGAACCTCTTAAGACGTGCTCCGAGTTCAGAGAACCTCCGCAGACTTTCACGTGCAATCCACGGGGCGATGATTCAGTTCAATTAAAATCAAACACAAACAACTCTCGCGGACTAAAGAACGGTAACCGCGCAGTTTCGGGATTGTCGTTCTTGACGTCAATCTTATTCCAGACAATTTGTTCTAGGGGAAGATAGCACACCCAGATAGCTATAAATAGAGACCAGTTGGTCTCAGATCTTGTCATGTTCAAATAATCAAGTGGTCAGAGGCCCTTTGATTCCCGCCCCCCTCCCTCTCTATCCTCCAGCCCAGTTAAATGAGCGCTTCTAAAGCCCCCCCCCCCCCAACCCCAGATGCGACGTTTCTTGCGCGCGCCCTAGTGATAGAACTAGAACAAAAGAATCGCCAACATTGAATTCCTCATTACGTCTTCTAATTTGTGGCAGGCATGAAAATTAAATGAACAACGTCGCTTCATCTTTATTTCCCTTTAGTATGTTGAACAATTCACCACCGTGTTGTTGGCGTATGACGTAAGGCCATTACACATAGTGTGTGTACTTCAGAGGCCGGTTTGGCCATTAAATACACAGTGTACTTCTTGGCTAGCTGGTAGATACAGCTGTGTGTTGAACATACTTCATAGAAGATAGTTTACCTTCTCTACTTAACAAGTAATATGTTTCACCGCTGTGCCTTGCTCTTTAAAAAAAAAAAATGAAGTGCAGAGCTAGTAGAAGGGGTACTCTGCCGTCTAGGGCAGGGGTGCTAGAAACTACTCTGCCGTCTAGGGTAGGGGCGCTAGAAACTAATCTGCCGTCTAAGGCAGGGGCGCTAGAAACTAATCTGCCGTCTAGGATAGGGGCGCTAGAAACTGCTCTGCTGTCTAGGGCAGGGGCGCTAGAAACTACTCTGCCGTATAGGGTAGGGGCGCTAGAAGCTCATCTGCCGTCTAGAGAAGGGGGGGGGTGGAAACTACTCTGCCGTTTAGAGCAGGGGCGCGTCGCGTGTACTTTCACTGAAACAATCGTGCTTTAGTGTACAAAAAAAACAAAAAATTCATTTTTACTACGTTTCGCCAAAAAACCTTCGAACGTAAACGCCCCCCCACCTCCACCCCCCACACCCCATGCTACGGGTCTAATTAGTGTATCATACTCCACGTTCCAACTGAGCACGGTCAACAGGGGCGCCGAGAGCAGTTAGTGTTCTTGGATGACCACAGGTCGATATCCACCAACTCCAGCTTACTTTGGCTACAAGCTTATCGATCTCGGCCCAACTCCGTGTGTGTACGCAGTAAGTAAATACATTCATGATATCTCCACAGAGTCAGGCCCAATGGCTTAATATTTCAATATTTAACCAGGGGTTTAATCTAAAGCACCACAAGTGTAGAGATCTCAAATGTACGACGGAGAAGGGAGGAAGTGGTCTTAGTTTGAAGTCAGAATATGTTAATTACCGCTGATGACGTATTTTATTTAGTATACACCCTCCCCCCCCCCTTACACCGTTTTTATGCATAAAGAGGCAATGTTGTACGAATGAGGTAACAATAATGAGGACCCAAAATGTCACGCATTAAATTTCAAAACTAAAAATATCGATAGTATGACTTTATGACATAAACACCATACAACGACCCATAATTTCATTATTAAGAAAAGAAAAGTTGAATAAATCCACGAAAATGAACAACTTCATTGACTGAAAGGAAGCAAACAACGAAAACCTTTACCATCCACTGGATAGTTTACCATCCACTAGATAGTTTACCATCCACTAGATAGTTTACCATCCACTAGATAGTCTAACCATCCACTAGATAGTTTACCATCCACTAGATAGTTTACCATCCACTAGATAGTTTACCATCCACTAGATAGTCTAACCATCCACTAGATAGTTTACCATCCACTAGATAGTTTACCATCCACTAGATAGTTTACCATCCACTAGATAGTCTAACCATCCACTAGATAGTTTACCATCCACTAGATAGTTTACCATCCACTAGATAGTTTACCATCCACTAGATAGATTATCAATCACTAAATTGTTTACTAATGGTTTACCAATCGATAGATGGTTTATCAATCGCTATACGGTTTATCAATCACTAGATAATTTATCGATCACTGAAGGTTTACCGATCACTAGATGGTTTGGCAATCACTAAATGGTTTTAAAATTATTATTTTTTTCAAACCAATCATAAAATGGTTATTTAATCACCAAAAAACCTTCACCAATCACAAACTATTTGATCAATCATAGTTTTTTCCTTTTACCAATCACAAGCTTGTTTGCCGATCACTAAATGGTTTATCAATCTGTAAAAAAAAGTTCAGCCCTCACAAAAGGATTTACCAATCACAAACGTTTTCATCAGTCACAAAATGGTTTACCAATCACAAAATGGTTTAACAACCACTAAATGATTTATCAATCACGAGATGGTACATGAGTTACAAAATGATTTCCCAATCAACTTACCGACTGAAGACTGATATTGGTAATCCCTTCCTTCCGGTCACATAGACTCACGTGCTCCGTGTGGGTGTGTGTGTGTGTGTGTGGACCTCTGTGGCCCAATCTGTCGACTTGTCTCACTATCGCATTGCAGTGTATTTTTTTTTTATAACAAGTTTCTCGCACGTGCTGCGAGTAGCAGACAAACGGGAGAGCGCGCGCTGGTGCAGACGTCAAAAAAACAACAAAATAAGACTCGTCGTTCACCGGCGTGTGGCGGGCGTCATTTCTTCAGTTGAGTCGTTCTGAGGCAAGGATAGGGGGGTGGGGGTAGGGGGGTAGGGATGGGGGTGAGCAGTGGTGATGGAAATATGAACCAATTTTCTGCTTCGGTGTAAACAAGGGGCAGTAATCGTACGGCATTTAACCCATTGCGGAGAAAACGGTGATCGTATTGAAAAAGGTGGGGGGGGGGGGGTTAACATGGACACTTGTTCCTTTTATAGCGACGGGGGGGCGTTTTGGGGGGCAACTGCAAAATTATTTTTTCGTGTGTGGAGGGCGCCAAAAAAAGCTTGCACCCATCATAGATACGCCACTGCGAGGAGGGAGAGATCGGTACATTTATCTTTTTGGCACATCTCGTAAGAAACTTTGACGAGTCTGACTTTAAATTCTTTGTGGCAGTTTGAAAGCTTACATTTTTTCCCCTCTGTTCCAGTTTGAAAGCTTATATTTTTTCTCCTCTGTTCCAGTTTGAAAGCTTACATTTTTTCCCCTCTGTTCCAGTTTGAAAGCTTACATTTTTTCCCCTCTGTTCCAGTTTGAAAGCTTATATATTTTTAAAAAAATGTGCGGCTTACATTTTTAAAAACTCTTTGTGGCAGTTTGAAAGCTTACATTTTAATAATGTTTTAGTCTCTGTGGCAGTTTGAAGGCTTACATTTTTTTTTTTTAAACTGTGCCGTGTGCCTCCAAGAAGTGAATGTGGCACTGGGTGGCAAAACTCATTGACCTGCTGTTGCGACATGTACTGGCTGATTGGTAGGGCCCCTAACACGTGTCGTATCTCCTCGTACCTAATGTGCCCCCCCCCCAACTCTCTATAGTTGAACAGCTGCTTTCCCTAAACATCTCATCTCGCAGGTGAGGAGGAGCTGCTCCTGTCAAGAATTGACTTGAGCGCTCAGGTCCTCCGGCCCTGGTCAGTAGGAATAGCAAGACATAAAGTGTTTATGAGTCTGAACAAGTATGAGATTAAAATTGTTTTATTGATTTATTTTTTTCATATTAAATTTGTCAAGAGAATATCATTTTTACAAGCATATCACTGTGTGGACCAGTGGTTCTCACCCTCTTCCAAACTAGGGCCAACTAAACTCAGATCATATTTCGCTGCTGCAGCACTCATACTGTTTCGTGTACAGTAAATTATAAGTGTCATCATCAAGGCCAAGTCATGTGAATAGAAGACAAGAAAACTGATGAAGGCATTTCACTGGGGCATCCCGGGGGAGGGGGGTAAAAATTAAAATTGCCCCCCTCCCCCAAATTCCTTCTCCGAAGGTCCATTCACTATGATGGTGTTTAACGACAACATTAACAGCACAGCAGGCACCAACGGCCCAAAACTCGGAGACCTTCCAATTGCCGGGAAGTGTGAATTCTGTGTTCTTGCACACATGCTCTTTGCCATCCCTTTTCGCCTTGCGCACCCGTGTAACTGCAATCAAGAAGTGTCCATCCACATCAACGGAGAAGATATTATACAATATTGATTCCTGCCTTGTTAAGACACTCCCCCCCCCCCCCAACCCAAGAAAAATAACCAAGCTAATTTTTTAATGCGATTTAATTTTCTTAACTTAGCTCCCTTTGTATAAGCTTCGCGTCTTGATTATGAAAACGTATTTTTAAGCGTCATCATCATGCCACACCTAAGGGAACACTTTACGAAAAAAATATCTTTATCGAAACATTTAACTTGTATTTGAATATTGCGCGTAACGAAACCCCTAACTGGCTTATTCACAATAACAGAAACGATCACAGCAACAAATTCACGTCTACGCATGGAGTGGAGTTATTGTTCAAATCCTTCCATTTAAAAAAAAAGTGAAAAAATTAAATTGTTTTCACACCAGGTGCATATGTTTTTTTACATTGGTTCTAAGCTTTGAAAGCTGTGAAAGGAATGATATTTAATTAAAACTGTGTCTAAACTAAACGGGATGAAACTGATTTGAAATCTTGACAACCTGTCTGTATAAAACAATTGGCAGACACAATGACGACCTCATCAAATGTTTTGAGTTTTGGAAAACCAGTCGTGTTTGGCTGAGCCATCTGTCTAGAGTTGATCTGTGAGCTATCTGTCTAGAGTTGATCTGTGAGGCATCTTTCTAGAGTTGATCTGTGAGCCATCTGTATTCTGTATAGAGTTGATCTGTGAGCCATCTGTCTAGAGTTGATCTGTGAGCCATCTGTATAGAGTTGATCTGTGAGCCATCTGTCTAGAGTTGATATGTGAGCTCTCTGTCTAGAGTTGATATATGAGCCATCTGTCTATAGTTGATATGTGAGCCATCTGTCTAGAGTTGATATGTGAGCCATCTGTCTAGAGTTGATATGTGAGCCCTCTGTCTAGAGTTGATATGTGAGCCATCTGTCTAGAGTTGACATGTGAGCCATCTGTCTAGAGTTGATATGTGAGCAGTATGTCTAGAGTTGATATGTGAGCCATCTGTCTAGAGTTGACATGTGAGCCATCTGTCTAGAGTTGACATGTGAGCCGTCTGTCTAGAGTTGACATGTGACCCGTCTGTCTAGAGTTGATATGTGAGCAGTATGTCTAGAGTTGATATGTGAGGTCAGACACAATTCTTATAATTACTCGTTCATCAAGGAGAACCGATAGAGCTTTTGTTTAAACAACCAATCACATTTTATGCCCTAACCACTTTATGGTTATATTAATAATTATTCGTACTTTATTTTTCTTATCGTCAAATGCAAATCTCCCACACCCCCTTTTTTTTTTTGTGTGTATATACCCTAAAAAAAGGAATAACTCTTTTTAAGGGCTTGTCATTTTAATTGTGTTTAATATTGTCCAAAGAACAATGTCGGTGTTTTTTTGTTTTTTTATTTGTCAGGCACATTTTTGTCGCATTTCAAGGACATCTGTTTCTATGACAACGACATGATTGGGATTAGGGGAAGTGCACAGAGCCAAGTGTGAATTTTTATATTAAGAAAGATATTGTGCAACAAATAAATAAAGAAAAACGAAAAAAAAACAACAACACGATTTCATATAAATAGATCGGCATAAGTGTAAACCAAAATAAATCTTTCAATTAGCATAATGACACCTAGCGGTTACACGGACCTCCAAATATATTTTTGGTTTTAAAAGAAATAAGGAAATAATACCAAACGGAATGTGTGATTATGAATACAATTTTTATTGACATTGTATATCTATATGTCAGATACAAGCTACCATAAAATATGCCATCAGTTAAACGTCAGATTGACAAAACATGGCGCAATCAAATTAAAACTTTTTTTTTCTTTTCCTCTTTTTTTTTTTTTTAAACCGCCGAGTCAACATCAAGTAATCCAGGAGTTAGCCAAAGTATGAGTTGTGATGATTTTCACAAGTAAGTATCTTTATTTTTATTGGGGACAGGGGTATGCAGCTCTAATTGCCAATAATTACTTTGGTGACCCCCCTCCCCTCCCCCCCCCACCCCCAAACAAATAAACAAAAACAAAAAAATTCTTTTAAAGACTCAGAGGTTGACAAACTATGGCGAGATAACTGTGCTCGCGTCTCTGTTTTGAATTGCACGCGTTACCTTACAATTTTTCAATTTTTTTTAGATTAAACATAATCATAACAATAGAAAAGAAACAAAAAAATGAAAGTGTAAAATTCAAATGTTCGTTTGCAAACGTCGCTACTTTTGTGTCCAACTATTTCTCCTCATTAAGGCGAAGGAAAGTTCTTTATACAGATAAATTTATGGGGTTGTCACTGCAAAATTTTCGGACGTCTAACTGCCTCACTTTTAGTCAGTCTATCGAGCTGAAACTGTGCACGTAGATTTGTCGCCGATGACAACACTATACTAAATTTTCAGCCCCGTTCCCACAGCCCCAAAAATCTGTTTTTCCTGATTTTCAAGGGAAAGCTAAATGGAAATTCCCGATAACTGCGCCTAAATGAGTTTCTTTAAAAAAAATAAAATCGCAAATGCGTTTGATGCATAAAATTTTCTTTTGTCTTTCTGAAATACTCGCGGGTGGATCAGTGGAACATTAATACAGTTCAGAGGCGTGGACAAAATGTGAGGTTGCGAGCCTTGGTGGTGGGGGGGAGGGGGAAAAACTTAATTGGGATTCTTATAAAGTACCTTACTTGAATGCATATTTTATCACTTTTTCAGTACCACCCACCATTGCTTGATATTTCTTTTTATAAAGCATTTATACGAATAACGTTGTATTTAGGGGTGGATTAATGTTAGCATTCATTCCAATGTTTTTTCCTACAGTTTTGTGTCATTAAAGTAGGTCAGCACGAAGTAAAATGTAGTTATAAATTTATTTAAATTATAATTCATTTTTTTTTTTCCTTTGGTTGGAAGGGGGGGGGGTATAAAATGTTGACATAATTAAATAGGGGGGTCACTGAAAGTTTGACAGTCGTTGACAAGGGGAAACGGGGTCAAATATTGCGTAAAAATTGTTGACGTAATTAATGGACGCCCCCAATACCACCATAACGTAAGCCACTCAGTGACCATGAGAGAACTTGGGGGTATCATTCTGAGGGCACCTAAGCATTAATAACGTGTTGCTTTATAATAAAGTGTTACTTTAATAACGCGATATGCTGAGCTAGATTACTTGAAGCACGCGATATGCTGAGCTAGATTACTTGAAGCACGCGATATGCTGAGCTAGATTACTTGAAGCA
>CAXITT010000296.1:133641-179613 GCA_964033795.1 Lymnaea stagnalis
GGGGGGGGGGGGGTAAAATGAAAATTAGCACCCTACGAAGAATTATTTTATGACTGAGGTGAAAGTGAATGCCGTTTCTATGCCACATTTAATATAATAAGATTTTTTTTTTTTAATTTTCGTTTTAAAATTGAATGTCTATCCATGATTTTTTTGATTTTTTTTATACAAACTAGGCTTCTTTATTGTAAAGGAATGTCTTGAATTGTAAATGTTTTTTGTTTTAAATTACTTGATTGTATAGCGCCCTTTGAACTGATGGTCCCCCTTTGTTCGAAATGGCTGTTGCTAATGGTCCCTTGGACATGTCCTTTTTCCTGTGTAGTGAACTCACACAGACGTCAGCCTGCAGCATACGTTACATAGGGAACAAATTATATTTAAAAATGACATCAAATCTTGAAAGTAATATCTTAAAATTATTAATAAATTATGCTATTGCATACAAGTTATCACTAGAGCCAATATGTCTTTCAAAATGTTGCTTTGAAAGAATAAAAATGTATATATATATATGGCATTGTGCGGTCGGTGGTAGATAACCTTTTGGTATTAGCGTATCAATGTCAGACTTCCAATTCATTCAAAATGCCAGCAATGTATAAGCGACCATTTTTTAAGTCAATTATTATCATTTTTTTTGTCTCCGGTGTGCTATTGAAAACCGCTATGGGTGTCAAGTCTGGCACGCGTGCCGTAGGTTTCCGACCACTCGTCTGGGGCACCCTAGGGCTAGAATATGTGCAACTCATTCAAATAAAATGCAATGACAAAAATGCTAAATCTCTACATTTTTTTTTTTTTTATTTCCTTTTTTGTACGGAAAAAAAAATTATTTACCGATACATTTATAAAATGTGTTGAAATGTTGAAACTACAAAATATCTTAACTATGTTTCTATGATTGTGTATCGATACCATAACTATAATGAGTTTAAACGATAGCCAGAATTCCGATTACCGGTTTTGAAGCCAATAACCTTGTTTTCGATTTATATAATTTTTAAATATTTTTTTTTAAGCCAGGCTTGTTTAAATAATGATTGTGCAAAAAAAAAAAGTCTAAAATAGTAATAAACAAACAGTATAAGCGAAATATATATATATTTTTTTTTTTAATGTCACAACGGTCCCAAACGTTTCCATAAATAGATTGTCTTTACAAGCAGGGTTAGTCGGAAGCATAGATATCATTTAATAAGTTAGCCGAGATCATCTCGCAGAGTCACAGGTTGATGATTGATTATTATAAAATTTTTAAAAAAATAGGCCAAGTGCTGGTACCAAACCGTATCACCTTGCTGCTTTCATTCATTCATTCTTTCATTCATTCATTGATTCATTCTTCCGACTGATGAAGCCGACCGCTTCCCACCCACCCCCGACCTTGGATTTGACAAAATATCTAATTCATTATTGACTATTCAATTATAATAGTGATAAAAAAAATATTTCATATTTTCAGCAAATTAAATCATCAAATCCTGATTATATTTCTTTTAAAAATTAAGTTAGTACATTTTAATTGGCCTATGATGATTTTTTTTGTCTTTTTTTTCCCCTAAATCTTAAAACGTGTCTGTTGATCGAGTTTTGGGTGCTCGTGTGGCCAAAAAACGGGTTGCTCGCTCGATACTTGAGGGTTGGAGTGCTATTCTCCGCCATACTCTAACATATTCACCTTTTTTTCTTTTTTTTTTAATTGGGCCCGGTTCCAGCGAGCTGGAAATGAAATTTCACTTTTCTACCGAACCGATTGTTGTAAATGTCAAAATAATAAAAACTGCATGAAAATCTACAAATACACTGACTGTCGTATATAACCGAAGAGCACCGAACCAGTCGTTTCCTGATTCCCACCTCACTACGTATTTATAGGCGTTGTCTACGAATCTATAGAGACGTTACATTTACCTTTTGTTCAGTTATATCGCCCTTGACAACACGGACGGACAGCACCATTTTGTTCTCTCTCAAAGCTGAAATGAGAATTAAATCTAATTCAAACCTAAGCACAAGACAGTAGCTGTTTTAAAACTACAAGCGTCTATATTGTGAAGATCTCAAACTGTTCCTATCAGAGGCCAGCAGAAAAAGTAGCATGTATATCCAAGCTCTCTGGGCAGTGGCGTAGCGAGGGTGTTTGGCGCCCGGGGACAAGATTCGCGCACGGGGACAAGATCCATTTTTTAGCGCCCCCTTTTCTTTTTTTCAGCTCTCAAACACATTATTTTCATCAATAAAATAATATCAAAGCACATTTTGGCGCCCCTAACTAGCTGGCGTCCGGGGACATCTGTCCCCCCCCTGCCCCCACCACGCTAAGCCTCTGTCTCTGGGCCATAGCGAACAGTGCTTGTAATATACAACCAAGCTGTCTGGGCGATAATAATAGGATTGTCTTAGCATGTATAACCAATCTCTCTAAGCCATAGAGAAGTGTACTTGTTACTTGTATAACCAAGCTCTCTGAGCCATAGAGAAGTGTGCTTGTTACTTGTATAACCAATCTCTCTGAGCCATAGAGAAACGTTCTTGTTACTTGTATAACCAAGCTCTCTGAGCCATAGAGAAACGTTCTTGTTACTTGTATAACCAAGCTCTCTGAGCCATAGAGAAGTGTGCTTGTTACTTGTATAACCAATCTCTCTGAGCCATAGAGAAACGTTCTTGTTACTTGTATAACCAAGCTCTCTGAGCCATAGAGAAACGTTCTTGTTACTTAGATAACCAAGCTCTCTGAGCCATAGAGAAATGTGCTTGTTACTTGTATAACCAATCTCTCTGAGCCATAGAGAAACGTTCTTGTTACTTGTATAACCAAGCTCTCTAAGCCATAGAGAAGTGTACTTGTTACTTGTATAACCAAGCTCTCTGAGCCATAGAGAAGTGTACTTGTTACTTGTATAACCAATCTCTCTGAGCCACAGAGAAGCGTACTTGTTACTTGTATAACCAATCTCTCTGAGCCATAGAGAAGCGTACTTGTTACTTGTATAACCAAGCTCTCTAAGCCATAGAGAAGTGTACTTGTTACTTGTATAACCAAGCTCTCTGAGCCATAGAGAAGTGTACTTGTTACTTGTATAACCAATCTCTCTGAGCCACAGAGAAGCGTACTTGTTACTTGTATAACCAATCTCTCTGAGCCATAGAGAAGCGTACTTGTTACTTGTATAACCAAGCTCTCTAAGCCATAGAGAAGCGTTCTTGTTACGTGTATAACCAAGCTCTCTGAGCCATAGAGAAGGGGTGGCTTTGGCTGCTGTGTGATTCCTTAATGGAGACTGATTAGTAAAGGATCTTTTCTCCGCTTTTGCTACGTTAGGCGGGGTCAAAGGCTCCAGCTTCCTAGACAAAATGGTTCACCGCTGTCTGATAGACTTTGATTCTTGTGTATCCAAATGAACTAAATGCACCATTCAAGAACAAAGAGGAATTCTGGAATCAAAACCTCCATGATCATTGTTTGGGATAGCCGTCATCAGAGATTTAACACGCCCTGTATGTCTCCAACTTTAAATGCATATTTGTTAAAAGACTAAATTTTATTTTAAAATATTATAATTCTGTCAGTTCCTGGGAAAATTTTTAAAAAAATTAAAAATTAAATTGAAGAGAGATAATGACTAATTAAGCACCTAGTCGCCTTGTCTTGTTTTTAAAATTACTTAAAATAATTTGCTTATTTTTATTTAAAATATTGACAACTTACTTTTCCAAATTGAAATGGTTTTCAAATCTATAGTCCACTGCCACTATTTATCAACTAATGGGCGCCTAGTAGATCCACCATGGAAAGGTGGATCTTTAAACTAACACAAATACATTCTCCAGGCGCCAGAAGTTTAGAATTTAGATGGGTAAAAAAACATCAACATAAGATGGGAAATTCCCGTTCTATGGCGCTCTGGGTGATTTATTAATGATTAGCGAAGCCAGCTGATAAGTTCTTGTTTCAGAAAGTATACGAATATTATAGGTTCCTGGTTTGTTTTGAACAGTGGACAGCACATAGTTTTGCTTTTTCGCCGAAGAAGGATTTTTTTCGACTAATTCGTTGATTTGTGGCGTCCTTTTTCAGATTTTATCCTTTTCATTCCTCAACTATTTCCTTAATTTGAAATGAAAAGTAGTTAAAGATGAAAATGATCCTTTTTGCTCCCCAAACGAGGGGTCGCGATCCAAAAAGGTTGAGAACCATTGCTCTAGAATGAAATGGATTTGTTGGAGACAATGATTACTCCCATTAAGTTGACACAAGGAAATGACCTGGCGAAACGGGAAGCCCCCAAACAGTAATGTAGTTTACGGGAGGTAAGGGAAATAACCGTAAACGATATTTATTTTTAGAAACTGAACGGATGACGTCATAATAGGTCTAAAGGTACACCACGTTATACCTTAATTCGTATTCATGTTATTTTAAATGGGATGAGGGAGGGACAGTTACGTATTTATTGTTTTAATGTTACGTCTATTTTTTATTTTAGGGATGGTTATGAGTGTTTTGTTAGTATTAGGCATTAGGTGTCTTGTTTGTGTTAAGAACAGAATAAATTGGGGGGGGGGGGGGTATTTTTATATTTTAGAGGGGGAGGAGGATGGCTTCAACATGTCCTCAAGGTTTGCCTTGGTATTGACAAGAATTTTGCAATTAGTGGCGTTATATTTCTAAAATTGGGTAATTAATGGAGTCATAGTTCCAAATTTCTTTTTTAGATAATCGTTCATTTTCTTCATCATAAACATTGTAATATAAATTATTTTATACAGAGTATTTGAGTTTTTGTGAAGCAACACTAGCAACAAGCTATGGTCCCTAGATGGTTGGGTGTGACGTCAATAAAGTCAGACTTAACCTTTTGATAGATTTCTTTTATTGGTTGCATTACATGGTGTAACATTTCACACATAAAAAACACAAAATTTATTGGTCAGATGGTGTAACATTTCACACATATTATAATGCTATTGGTTACATGGTGTAACAATGCAAAAATATAACAGGCAATTTTTTTGTTTGTTTGCTACAATTCAGAAATAGAAAAACAGACAATCTTATAGTTATGGTGTAACAATGCTTACAGCAACATGACTATTTCATAGGTATTAATTAATGGTGTAAATGTTCACATATGGAAGAACAGACAATCATATAGGGACTATGTCACAAATTTGGGAAAATATGCGTTGTAAGACATTCATCTACTTGACAAGTTTACATATAGAAATAAATGTGATGTAAAATTGCTGATAATGATTTAATTCTAGACACATACAATATAAAAATGAAAGATAAAAACATAATGCTAAAGCCATGTAACCATAAAATGATTAAGTAAATAAACATGTGTGATAAAATGTTTAAACTGTAGAAACTGACCAGTACACAAGCCTAAAGGCAGGTTATAGAATAAAACACTGACCAAGTGTGTGTAAAAAAGAAAAAGGGGGTTGAGGGGCATTATCGACATAAAGTCTGAACACAGCATTTAAGAACCTCTATGTGATCTGATCCGACTCGTGTAAGTACATCCTTAGCTGTGGATCTCATTTAACATTTAATTTGTACATGTCACGACTTGATGACACCTTCAGTGAAACAGTACACGAGGCGGCAACCTTTTATTGAGTGAAGAGCCAATTACAGAAATTATGTCTGCTAAGAAAATATTAAGGTAGCCGCAAGCGGGTGACAGGCAGGTTTGATGATCTTATTGGCATTTTAGATTAGCAAAAAAAAAAAAGTTCAATATTTAATAATAATAAAAAGTTCACCATTTATTCATACAAAAATTTAAAAAGCCACATGAGCCTTAAATACAATGAGCCAGTTTGGGTGCTCAAACACAAAACAATAAGGCTACTGAGGCAAGTTAACCATTGGCTGGCAGTAGACACTAGAGATAAACTGAACCAAGTTAAACATTGGCTGGCTGTAGACAATATAGATTAGTTTGTTTAATGCATGTCTGACATTCTTCAATATATTTTTGTTCTAAAATTTTTTTATAGATATTCATAAATATGGAAGCACTATAAAAATAGTTAGTGTTTTTGTAATCAATTGTTGATGCAAACTTTATAAAAAATTTGACCAAAGGCACTACCTTAATCAGAACAAGTAACTTGTTAAACTATAGATTATGTTAAGCATAATGATGTCATCCATATGTTTTATGGACACTAACGGGGGAGGGAAGCCTTCCATCCTTGAACTATGACAGCCAGTAAGTCATAGCATCTTAAACAAATCACAGTAAAAATAAACTATTTCTTTGTTATTTCATTCTAGAATCGGGAACAGATGTACACATTCCAATTTTAATATATCTATATCTATAGATTATATATATTAAAAATATTAATTAGATTTTAGTGTATCTCAAATTAGATATATTGACATATTGAGGGTTATAAAATAAAAACTTGCACATTTTTAAAAATACTAGCATCAATGATGTTTAAAGTCTAAAAGTAAAATCTTAAACAGCTTTTTTTTTTTTTTTGAAGTAAGATGTTATCTAGTTTGTATGTTCACATATAGGTGACCATGTTAAAATATAAACATGTATTGTTACAAGATGTGACAATATCAAATGTTTTGAAAACATAAAATAAATAAACATTTGTATGGATGACTCTTAGATATGCTTCGGCATTATAAAATGGTCACACTATCAGAGTTTAAAACAACAATGCAGTGACATTATAAATACCTTAAGAAACCAGAATGAGTTTGAAAATAGTCAATAAAAGTAATCCAAAAATATCACAGTTGTCAACTTACATTACATTAACTCATTAACTGAATTTAACAAAATACACTTTCATTTATTGCAGTCAAACATAACCAAAACGTGAAACATGCATAAATAAGGCTATAGGGCTAATGAGAAATTTAAAAATATGTTACCTTAGTTCTTTTAAGTAGCTGTGAGTCGGTCATGTGAGTCGGTTTCTTATTGATTTTTTAGTTCAGGCCAGCACAACTCAAAATGTAATACTTAATGAAAAACTGGTGCTGGCCGAAAGAAAATAGGAAGAGGGGGGTGGGGGGAAGCTATTAAGAAAATAATAATAAAAGTGGGGTGCTGGTGGGCCGCATATTGTGCAGGCCTGGTTTAGTCTGATGTAAAAAATATCTTCAACAAAATAGAAATATCACAACTGGCATTTTGTTAAAAGGCAAAACATTGAAGCTAAGAAAAATTGATTCCAAGGGATCACAAATTGCCCCCCAATATTGAAGTTATAAAACACACCAAAAAAACAACATAGTTGTGTGAAACTTTTGTGACAATTCAAAGTATTGAATAAATAAAGCTTACAGTATCTACTTTAAGAACATTTTGTAACTCTTTCACATGGTTTGAAAATATAAATGAGATTACCCAACATAAAAAGTAGTACCTATGTACTCTTTAAATCAAATCCAACATTTACAAAAGAATAATTAGCATGATGTGAAAGAGCCAAATAAATATTAACAAAATTTGATTAAAAAAAAGACATTCATGACTGCCATACAAAAGGCTTAAAAAATGAAATGTCTTTTGAGAAAAATATTGCATTTTGAGATCTAGAGTGAGATGCTGGTTAAGACAAGAAGGCCGGAAACATATGATTTTTAAGAAAATATTTCTTATTTTCGTGTAACAAAAAACCTGTGACACCTGATTAATTCTATTTCACCCCCTCATAAGTTCACAACCTGTAGGATCACAACCTGTAGGTGCACAACCTTTAGGTTCACAACCTATAGGTGCACAACCTTTAGGTTCACAACCTGTAGGTTCAATTTGCTGATCTACGTATGTAATCAAATTGCACCATGATCTATTAAGAAAGCAACTCTTCTGTTTTGAGATTGGATGTAGCTAAGAGATTAAAAAGACCACAGTTTTCATTCAGATAAAATGTCATAAAATCACTAAAAAGGAATTTTTTTTAAATATCATCCTTACTGAATGTATGATGACATGTAACTAGATATACATAATTTATGACACAAATATATTTGTGTAAGTCATTTGTAATGCAAAGTATGGTTCATTTAAATATATAAGAATTTGAGTGGATTATTTCCAGATTTGTTCATGAAATAAATCATTCAGTTAGATGCATCGAGTCATTTTGTACACAAAAATCATTATTTTAAATTTAATTTAAAATTTAAAATTTTTATAGTGCCCAAGAAAATATGAGTCTGAATATAATATCCTGTACAAAACATAGAAGCACTCATCATGAAAGAATAATGCAATAAGTAAAACTAAGGATATCATTTTAAAAAGACATATTAAAGTGGTTAAAACAGTTAAATTTGATATTTAAAAACTGCACGAGACATCCCGGCCAGACAGGAACATAAAAGTTTAAAATGTACCCCAAAAAATTACCATTTAAAAGTTAAAGCAATGGTATATGTGGGAAAAGTGAATTTTTATGAAATCTGATTCCATAAAAATTCACTTTTCCCACATATACCATTGAAATCAGATAATTTTATTTCACTTTTGTAAAACTAACAAAATGATCAACTCCTTGCCTGCTGTCTGCATGAAAAAAATAATAAAGACAAACACCTTCAAAACTAATAAACAGATTAGCCTTAACATTGACAATAACTGAATAACAAATGTAAGCTGGACAGAAATATAAAATATATGATAAATTATGGCAAGTTTTATTTAGTTCTTAGTGAATGAAAAAAAGAGTGATTATAAAAATGTTACAATTATCTATAATTTATACTAGTATTTATTTATCCATTATGTTTATGTAACTCCTACTTTTGTTCCCCAGAAGTTCAAGTTTCATATAAATTTTAAGTGAGACAAAAACAAGAATTGATTTGGGGTGTTACAAAATGAATACCTTTTGCTAAGCCGATATATTTTGCATGCTGCTGGTAAAGAGTTAAACAAGCTTCAGTTGGGTTCAAATTTGAAGTTCATCTGCGACCAAAAAAGGCTGTGAACATTTTTGGGATATGCAAACTGACCTCAGCTTTAACACCCACTGTATTCTGGGTTGGGTTAAAGGTCGGTCCTATGTTCCAGTATATAACTGAATTCTTGTTCCCTTGAATAGTAAACAATGCTGCCACGTCTTTCCCTGATTTGCACTTTTGTATCAGTGATGGAAACATGGAAGCTGCTTGTATGGATCCCGCTCCTGCAAATATTAGAGCATTAGGGGGAAATTCAGTATTATTTTATTTTTGCATTCAAGGAGATTCATAAAATGAACTTAATAATATTGTAACAGTTCAAAATGAAGATCACTTACATTTATTAAAATTTGTGACAAATCCTTTCATGTAATTTTCCAGCACACAATGGAAATAATGAATGGAAATTTTGAACGGTTTGTGGATAAAAAATATGATTAAATAAGTTTAAGAGAAAAGGAAGAGTTCGGGCAGTGACATCTAGACATGGGGGGAAAGGAAGCAGTTGCTTCCAATCTTAGTTTGGTTTTTTTTTTGGGTGGGGTGAGGGGGAAATTTTGATCAATGTCAGATAATGAAAGACAGGGAGGGGTCTGGGGAATTTTTTTTTTTATATGGTAAATTTCATGACAGTTATCATTTAGTAAATTGTTACTGCATTGTTGGATACATTGTAACTGCATTGTTGGATACCGGGTACATTGTTACTGCATTGTTGGATCTCTGCGTTATTTTCACTTCAATAGGCAGCTGTTTTTACTGTCACACATTTTAATAGTTGGATAGGCAGCGTACCTTCATGCAATAAAAACCATCCTGTATTGGGTATTTATTATCTCCACCATTCACTTTGGATCTGCATGATATTTATGGGACAAGACAACCGGTGGAGACAGGTTTTTAGATTTTCTTAATGCTGCTTAAAATCATCTTAGGTATTTTCGCTTTTTTTTCTTTCCGTAATTAAACCCATGAAAAATATTTTTTCTTAATTTAAAAAAAGGTGGGGTTTTTTTTTAATCGAAAATCTGCCTTTTTTTTTAATATCCTTGAAACACCCAATTCATGGGGAGTGGCTTCACTATTGGCTAAGCTACAGACAGGGGGGGAGGGGGGGGGGGTTTTGGGTTGACAACCGTACATAGGTTTACAGACAGTCAGTAAACATTTGTCCTAAAATTGACTTGTCCGTAAAAGCTTTAGGATGTCCATAAATAAAAAATGAGACATAGTTAAAAATTCTTTTCGGAAGGGGGGAAAAAAGGGTAAACTAAATGTTTATATGTCTTCTTGATTGCTTTAAATTTATGTGAACATAATCAGGTGAAAATCAACATACACAAAAATAATAAACAATGGACTAAGTTATAAAATATGATTACGACTCGTCATGACATATAATATTAGATGCATTATTTTGGAAACAGTCACAGATAAATTTTTTTTGCTTAATATTTTCAACAAGTTTATTTTAAAATGTGTCCATAACAAAATATGTTAAAAATTGTTGAGATCAGAATAATTTTCCTTAATTTTAAATTTTATTTTAATGAGATGACAACTCGGGTGTTTGCTGTTTTTTTTTTGGGGGGGGGGGGGAAGGGTGAAATGGGGTTTTTTTTTTTTTGGGGGGGGGGGGGAAGAGTGAAATGGGAGTTATTATTTTAGTCCCATGAAAAAATTTACAAACTGTACAAATATTGTGAAAATAATTGTACATCTTAACTTAACTAGCAATTATGGTTATAGAAGGGAAATTACTCTTACCAGAAGCTGGTGAGGTATTATGTATTGTGGTCTTGCTTTGCCTTGAGATGTCTCCACTAAGTGTATTAGCAAATTGCTGATGACCTTTTATGTTCAGTTCTGGCCCTCCTGATTTACTTCCTAAATTTACATGTAGACTTTCCAGGTAACCAGTGGTTACATCCATAAATGTCTGGAAAGAAAAATGACAGTGTTGTCAAAACAGGTGTAAGCATTGTAAGTTAAGTTTAGAAACAATTCACTAATGGTCCCATTTTTTTAAAGTCTTTTTTTTTTTTTTCTTTTGTAGTCATTTTAACTTTATTTGTGTTACGCACTGACTTGTATTGGGAGAAATTAATCTCCTATTTTAATTTTAATTGGCTCGTTGTAAACAGTGCCTAACAAAGGACGATACCATAGAATCAACAATATTAAAGATACAACACCCAAAGCAGTTTCTAGTTACAATTAATAAGATTTATTAAGTCTTAATATAATTACAAAAGAAAATAAAATATAATGACAATCTTCAACTTACAGTATGGTAGATCTTGTACCGGTACACAGTTAATACAGTTAGAATAATGTGCCAAAGAATAATGATGAAGTGCGAAATAAACACATATGAGTATGAGCACACAAATACACAAGGAATAATACACGCCTCGTAAAGTTAATAATATCTATCTGAATCTCCGTCCCTTCATCCGTGCCTGTCAATCCCTTATATAGGTCGCGTAAGCCCTGCCTTCCAGAAAGACTTATGACGTTTCTAGAACAATCACATTCATTCTACAAAATACTATTTAGAACAGATTAATTATTTTTAGTGGCTGTCGGCATAAACAGGACAGATCAAACGACTAAGCCACACCCCTCTGTGAACACAGCGTCTCATGCGGGGTCAATCAGAGGGCACGCACGAGAAAAATTATGTAAACAAGCTCTATATAACAATTTGTCATATAGTAATTTAGTAATTTATATCAGTGTTTCTCAAACTGTATTGAACCACTTCTACCATGTCGATAACACAGTGACTCATCCAGTACAGAGAACAGAAACATATTTCCAGGAGCTTTAAAAAAAAAAACTCTACCAGCTATCACACCTTATTTATCATCTTGTACCAGCTAATAAACATTTATCCCCTTGTACCAGCTACAACACCTTTTTTATCATCTTCTACCAGATACCAGACCTTATTTAACATCCTGTAACAGCTGGTGAACTTTTATCATTTACATTGATGGTTGGTGCATACTAACATTTTAGATAATGAATCGATGCAATGAGTTCAATGAGGCTTTGTAAATAATTTTTTCCTCATCATAATTATATTGTGCTACCTTTTAAAACGCATCACTACATTTTCATTTTAAAACTACACATACTTTTACAGAGCTGCTATTCTTGTCCTGCAGGCAAATATAGACATTTTCCAATGACGTCTGCTCACAGTCTCTGAAATAGAGGTTGATTGCTTTCAAAATGGCCAAAGTTGACTTAACAGGTGGATACTTCAGGCCCCCCATTCCAAGAGCTGGGAAGGCAATACTTTTGTGCTTGTTATTTGATGCAATATCCAAGCAACTGAAAACACTAGCTTGAAGCATCTGTTGGAGGAAAAAAACAAGTAGAAATATTTTTTTAAAATGTAAGCTGTTGCTGATGTAAAATTGATAAATTCCATTTTTTTTCCTCCCTTGTGACTCATCTTTACAGCAAACAAAAGGTTAATTAAAACTAAAATATTAAATTTAAATTAAACTTGCAGAAGTCAATGTCAAATTAGGCACAGTGTTAACTTGATCGTCACGCAAAGTTTGGCTTCTTTGACTTGTGCTGTTTAGATTTAATGATATTAAGAAAATGGTGCTATATAACTGATGAGAAACATGTTGAAAGATTCATCCACTGACCTCTTCATTTCCATCTCTCCATTCATATAAGCAGACAAACAGGAGACATTTAAAGTTTCTGGACAGTCTACCTGGCGGGGTTGTGACTATCTGGCCAAAAACAAGCTCACTGTGTTCCTGCTTTAAAAGATAATGTTCACGGCTTAGATCACACAACCCTTCATTATATTAATATAGTTACAAAGTTTATTTCTGATATTGAGAGAAAAAAACAACAACACAAAGTGTGTCTAGCAGTTTTTAAAGTCAATCTCATTCACTTGATTTTTTTTTTTAAGTTTCTTATTCGCACTTCATCTAAACCTAATTCTTTATTCTGTGATTCATTAAAATCAGATGAAGCCAATTTTTTTTTTTTTAAAACTCAATTTCTAACAAACATTACCCCTTTTTAAAACCAACATATCTTCAAGAACTAATTTATCCACAAGTTACCATGTATAGTGAGCTCTGGACTTCAGGTCCAGCATTCTTGTGAATGTAAGTTGCCAGTGTTCCTCTTTGCAAATTCTTACTTCTGTGAATGGAACTTACAAGAACATCAGCCTAGTTGAAGAAGGAAAATATTTATATTTAACTTTTTTTTAAAATAAGTAGAATATTATTATGTTTACCGATATTGTTAACCTATGTGTTTCCCTATGTTGGCTTTAATGGGAGAATGCTAATGTATAACTGCAAGGTTCTTAGATCTGATGGAAAGAAGTCTATGGGAGACATAAAGTTACAAATATATGCCAATGTTCGCTAAAAATAAATTATCAACTAGTAGAAAAAAGTAGGCATAATCATTTCTTTAATTTTATAATGAGTTGAAGGAAATGAATTATTGATCCTGGTAAGGTTAAAACAAGTTAAATGTCGATAAACCTGTGTGGTCAAGCTAAACACTTTGCATCTTCTTTATATCATCTGTAACGTCCCTAAACATTTTGTTTAGTAATAATAATCTGGGATGTTATCACATTCCTTTAAAAGCACAGTTTAAAAGGTACCTTGACAGTGGTAATGTCTTGATTATGACACAGGTTAATGTTGTATTTTGCTGGCTCTGACATGGCTGGTCCTCAAGTGTCTCTCCTTTAGAGAAAAGAAGAGGCAATATCAATTTCCGATTGATGCTGTTATTCTTGGTGTGATAGTTGTCTGTGAATAGGTTACTTCATGAATTAAGCCTAAACTTTAAATCCAGATAGAGTTTTTGGTTATAATAAGTTATGTTTAAATAAAAGCAGCCTATCAACTTTTTCAATAAATAATGAGCTTCTGTAGAATAAAAAGTGCATTATTGAAGGTTGTATTTTCAATACCAATATTTATTATGAAGTTGCAATACAAACACAAGTCTTCCAAAATAAATTATGATTAATTTAATATCAATATTATTAACTAAAATAAATTAAAATAAGAGTTAATTACAGCTATTTTATGGTGGGGGTCACATCTAAGGTGAACATTTTTTTTAAATTTAAAGGCATTAAAGCAATGACATTTAAAATTGTTTTGGCACAATGGGTGTCTAAAAGTAAACAATTGTTGTTTTTTTTTACACAGAGAACTCTTCAGCAGACCTGCTTCCATGGCATAGCCTCTGGCTAGCTCGATTCAGATCCATCAGTTCCTTGTTTGTGGTCAGTTCCTAGCCATCATGTCATAGTTAGGAACTGGGCCATACTCCTCCCTAGCATGTCTTCTCATTCAAATCCTCCAGCCAACAGAATAACATACAACTACTAGTGCAGTAGTAAGTTAGTGAGGTAAGACACTGATCTTTTGACATAATAATTTTAAATGTCTTAAGGGTGATAACTCACTTACTCGTACAAAATACTAGTAAATGGTAAACCCTCCCCAAGTGAGGCCTAACTCCCAATCAAATAGTAGAATAATAAGAAGGCTATACTATGCTAACTATACTCAATAGTTAGACTATACAATATAGTAAGTAGTATATTCTATATGCTATACTAATACTATACTATAGTTTAGTAGAATATGCTCTATTTCTTCTTCTTCTATATCTTAAGGGCCCACGATCAATTTATTGATCATTTTGGCTCCTATGCATGTAGATGGGATTTGCAATGTTTCTGTTACTGGTGTTGATGAGGAAATCATGCACTAGGGGTTTGAAGGCTTGAGGCAATAGACACAAATGTGTCTAGTGT
Source organism: Lymnaea stagnalis (assembly GCA_964033795.1). Classification (NCBI taxonomy): domain Eukaryota; kingdom Metazoa; phylum Mollusca; class Gastropoda; family Lymnaeidae; genus Lymnaea; species Lymnaea stagnalis. Next base: position 148,440 of record CAXITT010000296.1, read on the forward strand.
TGTCGCCTCAACCGTTTAACTATTTAGTATTTACTATAAATAATGTTGAGTTATGCTTGCCTTGGCTTAAATATTAATCCAATAGAAATGAATGGATGACTTGAATTTTTACTAGTTGAGTTTAAAGTCGAGTTTTTACTCGTGTGAAGTCAAAGTAAAAGACAAAAATAAAAAGTGGCAAAGTCTAAAACTAAACAAAGTTGCTATTGACATTTCTTTTGCTGCCGACGGATACTACTTCTAAGCTAAGTGCAATTTTTTTTTTTTATTTTATACCGTTTTTTTCTGTTGTTTTGTTCGCTGACGAAGGCTTTCTGCCGATATGTTTGTTGTTTTGTTGTGTTCCTTTTTTCAGGTTTAACCCTACTTTGTTATACTCATTTTACATTGTGCGAACCTGATTGCAGTCTCTCCCCTTATTACCCTGGCTATTATTGGGACCCCGCTACCAGAAATGAGAGGTTGGGATTAAAAAATGTTTAAAATATTGTTGGTTTTGTAAGATAAAATTTGGTAACGAATGAAAGATAATTGAATGGACTGTATGTTTGTAAACTTAATTCTTCAGTTTAACTTAAATAAACTACAACAAATGACATCCGAATAGCAAAATTGATCGGGACACGCATTGCCGCTTTTCGGACCCGGGTGCCTTTAGACTAAAAATTATCAATTATCTTTCATTTGATACCGAATTTTGTATACAAACCCTACAATAATATTTTTAATGTTAATATTTTTTGTATAAAACCAACCACTCACTTCTGATACCGGGTCCGAATAGCCGCAGCCAAAACTAAAAGTCAAAACTAGTAAAAGTTAAAAGGTTAATGATTAAATCTGATTAAATCAAATTAAATGATTCACTTCATATGACATGACAAAGTCACTCACAAAGTTACTGACCAGTCCTCACTCGTCACAGATGCCGATTGTGAATAAATATAATTCAATCACACAACTTCACTTAGTAATGAAATATAATTCAAAATACCCAATTTTTTCCGTGACACAATGAAAACAATCATTATCAACAACGAAACCATGTAATGACTATGAAATGAGTAATGATTAACGAGAAAACCCGATCTCTCTCAGTTTCAATTTCAACCGGATATTCCCAAATGGCTGCCTCTATAGTAAATGACTATTCGCACCCGGAGTGGCTCCGTACAGATTAAATGGCTTCGGAGCCGGGTGTGATAACAATAATAGTATGAGAATTATTTTTTTAAATTGTTTTTTCTCCTTGTTATTTCATAGATTCATAGTTTTATTCTTTTTTTTTTTTTTTTTTTTCTTTTTTAATTTTTTTTTGGTATGGTTTATTTTTTTTTTTTTTTTTTTTTTTTTTTTTTGTATCTTTTTTTTTATTTTCATTTGAATTTTAGAAAAGTAATAATATTAATTTAATTATTAAAATTAAATCCTTTATTTAAGATTATTTATGTGTATTGTTTAAGTTAAAAGATTTAATCACACAGTACTTTATGAATTAATAGGTATTCTAAATAATGAAAATTTCATTCATAATGAATTAATTTCAACTATTCCTCTAGAGAGCTTTGCTTAGTCAGAACAAAACCACCAATTTTAAACTTTTTCCTTGGCACTGGGAGTCATACATGCGGACACTGACTGTTTTTCCTGTAATCTCGAATCTCCTTTCAACAACTTTTCTCATTTGACTGGACCTAATTCACAAGGTAGTTGCAATGAACATCTTAAAGTTAAAGGATGCCATTGTATAAAGCATGAGAAAGAGACTTATTTTTGGAGGACTCGTCTTTTTTTTTTACCATATCTGTCTACTGGGTCTAACACACTGGTACATAATTTAAAATTAAATAGAAAAAAAACAACCTTAACTGACTTGAGAACATTTTTGTTTGGTTGTTAGTTATTTGAGTTGTGTACTCAAGTAATCCATAAAATAAATTAGAGGCCACTAAGGAGTAGGCAGCCAATAAACTCATTCAATTAGGTCACATCATTCCTTTGCCATTTGTCTCCTTTTACTTTCTCACATTCCTTGTTGGTACCCGTACAGTTAAATATTGTTTCTATCATTTCTTCATTTAAGTACAGATGTAATGATTGAGTGGGAGCAAATATATGTGAGCTGTGAAGGGAGTTTAGTTTCAAGGCAACTAAGTCATGTCACATTGAAAATAAAATACTGATAACACTGATACTGATAAATAGAGCCATTGAAAAAAATTTAGTACATACAAACCATACACACACAGAAAGACAAAAATCCACTTTATTTTTTTAAAATTTGTTGTGACTTTTATTGCAAAAAATTAAAAATTTTATACCAATTTTGACTTTTAAGCAAAATGAATAAAGACAAATTTGTATTGCATTGTATTGTAACTTATTTTACTGTATTTTAAATGAAACTTGGCATACAAATTAAGAATAACATTGACATAAAGTTTAAAGAAGCTTATTACACAGCAGTTATTGGAAGTGTTACAAATGGCATGTATGTGGGGGTCACATAAATATTCGAGAACTCTTCAGGAGTAGCAAATGTAAAAATGTTATAAACCTTTTCTAGTTGGATATACCCGGTATATTCATCAATTGACGTCAGAAAAAAAAAATTATAATGCTATACCGATAAAAGCTGAAAAAGACACTGACAATTGGTTATTAAAAAATTAAAGGTTATTTGAACAACATTGGATGCATACATCATGAACACATTCCACTCCTTAATTTAAAAAAACAATTTAAGTGCATAGATATATAATATAATTGATAGAGTATAAATGAATGCATTTTCCCAACAACCCACTAGCCTCGAGTCTAATAAAAATAATAAGATCATAAAAACTTCGGAATTTTGTTTATGAGACATGTAATAAAAAAAACATCAATCATTATATAAAGAATATAATAGAAAAAACCTTGCAAATTTTGAAGCATGTGGTAATAATAGTTTTCCTCATAATACATTTGACGTCAGAGATAAATGGAAAATCCTAAATGGACCACTTTAAAAAAGAGAAAAAAAATCAATTAAGCAATATTAGAAATATAGGAGTCAAATAAAATGAAATTTAAAGCATTTCAATGTCAAATTATCATAAAAGATAAGAATTTTCTAGATATTTTTACAAATGTTAAACAATATTGTAGAACATGTTAATGTTTTTTTAATAAGAAATCAATAGACTCAGTTTAGGAAACAAAACGAAATATAATAAAAATGGTTATTTACACAATTTTGTAAAATAATTTTCAGCACATTAAAAACATTTACATCTTTATAAAAGTAGCTGAAATCTTTAGGAACCAATCATTGCGAATTAGCAGTAAACATAAATTTACAAGAACAAGTCAAGAATCACGATTATCTCAGCAAGGCCTTTTCAAACCCAGTTGTTGGGTTCAGCTGTCTATGTTCTATATACCGGTATTCACTTTTCTGCGTGTTAACTTGTCCGTTGGTTCACTAGTCCTGTGTTTGGATGTGTTATGGTGAATTGTGTGTTTACTTGTCCTGCGTTCATTTGCGCGGTCACCGCAACGGACACAAACCATAAAGTTTATGCAGCATTAACGATCAGAAATCTGCTTAAAGTAAACCTATACACGGGTAAGCCGCGACGACTACGTTGCTGCCCACAGCCTTACTAAAAAGAAACATGACAAAGCCGTGGAGGCCACGTCGCTCTATTATAGCTATGCCGACGTATTACTTTAGTGAATCAGAGAATTACTTTGGTAATCAGCAGACCAGACAAGGGAAACGGCGCATGGGCAAAAAAAGGTGCGAAGCAAGAGACTCGGCTACCTAATAGAATTCCACCAACAACAGAGAGCGACCAATTTCCAAGCGTTGGGTGATGTGTAACGTGTCCTCATAATGAGCAGATCTGGGAAACGTTACGAGCGGACCACGGGTTATGTTGCGATATGTTCACTAGAAAGTTATGCCACCCACTACCACTAAGTTTAAAAAAAAAAAAAGAACAACTCTTCAGCTCACCGAAAATGCCGCCCTTCATTATAATTTTTTTAAAAAGTGACACCTATCTTGACCACCCCCTCCACAGCCCCCTTCCTATGCAAGTGGATTGAATTTTTCTCGACAATTTTGAGTCATAGTAGGCAAATAAGCTTTTTAAAATGTCTGTGGTTGGTCAGCTCTAATTTGTTAGATGGAACTTAATTATTTAGATGCCACCTCCGTTGACTCTGGTTTGTGGTGAGTAAAATGAGAGGCAGTGTTAGTGATTTTATGTATCTGGATGGAGCCAAGTTGCTTTGTTAGTCATCTGTTTGCAATTGTGTTTATTTCGCTACTGACATATATTTTATTACTTTCCCGCTTTTTGCTTCTTAGTCTTAGTAAATCACCAGCTATTTATTGAGAAAGAAATCGAAACTGTCACAAATTTTAAGAAAGGAAATTGACAATTTTATTTAAAGTTTTAACAAACATTTCCCACATAACCTCCACCCTCAAATTCTAGCCGCGTTACGTCCGTAATGGATGCAAACCGTGCAAAGGAAAAGCAGCGCCCTGGGCGAATGCGCCCCCTGATGTTGAGGTCCCTTGCGAGTACCACCTTTACATTGCTGTGCATGGATCCAGTGGGCTAGAAAGAAATATCAGACAAAGTAGATAGATCTATAAAATTTTTAAAAAATTATTTAAATCTAAATGTATCCAATTTGGCAACTTTTATAACGTATCTTTGAAGACAGAAGAGTTCTCCTTGTTTTTCCCACAATGGCGTCATTTATGACAAAAGATTAATGAAATGTAGGCTACTTTTTTTTTTTTTAATCTTGTTCAATTTTGTTAAATGTTTATTGTACATGAACAAAAAGACGCTATTTTAGGCCTTTAGTTCCATCAGGTAAAGAGGAAGTTTTAATTTTATATCACTAGAAATAATTAATCGCGCTTAAATTTCATTAAGTAGGCACTTTGATTGATTAGAAAATTAAAACTTTTTGTAAAAATAAACCAATGACAATGACATAGTTGAATAAAGCTAATTTTTAAAAGAATTATAACACCAAAATCATATTTTTAGCTGTTGTTGTTTTAAAGTTATGAATTTTTAAGTATGACTTAATTTGTCCTTTTTTAACATGGACCGCATCTCCATTTTCTGGTACCCAATTCCGCTGTTGGCGTCACGAGCTATATATAACTCTTGTTTTAATGATAATTTAATTTTCATTTTCAGAACTAATGCTGTATTAAAAAATAAGTTAAATAATGTTAACAATTATAGATATATTGATATATTGTAGCTTATCTAACTATGCACTATTTATATCAGTAAATTTAATATAATGTATAGATAAATGTACTAATATATAATATATGGGCATGGCTTTTCAGATTTCTGTTTACCAAAGTCTTCAGCGTCCATTATACCGGTAAATGCTATATAGTCTAAATAAGGCAACGCACCCCCTAAAATGTTGTTTGGTATCTACTTATTTTGAACTTTCAACTTTGGCACATGACTAATTAACTAAAGCTTTCCCTGACCAATGGTGTTAATAGTTTTTGCACACGGCAAACTCTTATGAATGAAACTTGAGGTAGTCAGTAGTACTATGGCATAGCATTATGCAAATGGCTGTGGTTTCCCATGACTTTTTGCACACGGTGAATTCTGATGGCTAATAATATGGACTCTACCGGATTTTTAAAGCTCAAATTTAAAAATGTTTTCAAAATGCATTCTGAAACACAAGTTATAAAATATTTTGATGTATATAGATAAAATAATGAATATTTCCTAAGCTAAGTATCTGCGTTTTCCGCCATTTAAATGGGGGCGGGATCACTAATCCAAAATGGCCTGTGCGACCTTTGCATAATGAGGTCAACGTTGAGAAGAATTGTGAAAATGTTTCATGAGCTATCTCTATGAAATTTTGCACACGTGTGCTTCAACAAATTATGCAGGCCTACTTTTAATATGAAAGACCTACTTTGAATATTTAGACCGAATTTTTTAATGCGAAGATGCCTTATATTGACATACAATTTTCCTCACTTAAAGTTGAGATAAAGAACAAATTAACTCAATGGGAATGTAGTTCAACATTTCTCCTAACGTTTATTCAATAACTACAGCAACAGCAGTTAATGGTATTGACCAGATGAGCTTGTGTAGATTGGTTATGTTAATGTATGCATTTATGTTGTAGTTAGTTGGAAAAATTTAATACATTTCTTTTGTTTTAAATTATCATCTAAATGGTTTATCATAATAACTTCAGTACTAGTTTATAATTTTTTTTGTCTTTCAGTTCCAATACAAGCTAAGAAGCAGTCAGAAAGATGATGCTGACCTGATTGTTGGATCTCAGGCAAAGACCATGCTGCAAAACAAAGAAAAGTACAGCCCCAGAGACAAGGGAAAAATATTTTGAGATGGTGCTTGACTACCTTCTAAAAAAAACTTCCCTATCAGATCCTGCACTTCAGAATGCTTCTGTATTTGATCCAAAAAGGAGGTTAAACAACACCAGCTAGAATACTTCCTTACCAGATTCCCCATTCTTATCCCCAGAGGGACTGATGTTCACACCATCTATGAAGAGTTTGATTGGCATCAGCAGAGGAAAATTGAGGATTGCATTGAGGATGGGGTAAGAGTTGACAGGATTTGGCAAACAATTTGCCAAATGCACTCATCCCTTAATAATCTTGCCCATGTAGTGAAAGGGATCCTCACCACATCTCACTCCAGTGCTGCGTGCAAGAGAATATGCTCTATGTTCCTGAAAACATGCGCAGACCAGAAAAAAAAATAATGGACCAAAAACAACAGAGGCATTGTTAGTCCTCAAGAGAAAATCAGGAAGCTGCTTGGACTTAGATGAAACTTTCAGTGCAAAAGAACTCCAGCAGCTTAAAAGTTCAGCAAGCGTCATCAATACACTAGGTATTTAAATATTTATAAAATGTGTACTCAGAGAATGTGCCCCTTTTATTGTTACAAGTGTACTAATTTGTTCAGCATTGTACTATTCTGAGACAATATTGTACTATTTTGAGATGGAATTGTAATATTTTTGGAGTTCCTGGGGAAAAAAGTCTGGTGTATGAGTATAATATAAGCTTTAATTAAATGATAATATAATTCTTTACTTTATTTTCTGGGGGGGGGGGTGACAAAGATTTTATAAAGCCTAAGCATCTAGACCTAGATGAGCCACACAGTGGGATCTGACTATGATAAAAACATCATGTTTGTGGCTCTTTAGGGTTAACAACACATGGTCAAGGGCTTACCAATAATCATTACATTAAATTACAATTTATTTACAACTGTAGGATGTTATAAACTATAATTATCATAAGGTAGATATTTTAAAAATAATACAATTTTGTTAACATTCACAATTTTTAGTTTTATAGTTAATGAAAATTTCCAATATTTAGTTTTAATCTCAAATGTATTAAAATTGATAGCCAGTATAAAAATGTATGAGTGTGTTTGTATGACAATGTCAGAATTAATTTGTGATACAGATTAGAGAACACATTCTTCAATGAGTGACACTCAACTTGATGGAGTTTACCATCAGGGTCCCATTTGGATAGCTCTGCTCAGGACCATAAAAGTTACCCATGATGTTTTACCATTGCAGCTTTTTTTGCTACATTTCAACACTATAAATAAGGTAAGATAAGATTCTTTTCTTTATCCAAATAATGTGTTTTGATTACATTGAATCTATTCATTTTTAGCACATATCCAGCAAATATTCTTTCTAAGACAAAATTTTTAAACCAGAGCAATTTAAACACATCTAATGTGTGTCTCAAGTGCAATAATCAGGCATCATATACCACAGAATTTCACTCCCTTAGTGACAATATTAACTTTAATTAAGAGCGATTGTTTGATTTTGTTAAAGCCAGAGGAGCACTCTGTTAAATTCTAACAGACTGGGGAACAAATAAGTGCATAACTTTCAGTGTTAACTTTGATGGAAAGAATTCACCCTGATTGAGCTCATCTTAAGTATCTGTCGTGTCATGTTTAAAACAGAATGTTTACTTAATGAACTTGAATAATAAGTTTATACTAGAAGTGTGATTAGAATATTAAATATAGATTGGAAGTATAGTTAGAATATTAAATTTAGACAAGAAATATGGTTAAAATATTAAGTTTAGAATAGAAGTGTAAATTATGTTTAAAATTGTATTCCTCCAGAAACATTGTAAACTTCACATGAAGATGTGAGAACTGGACTTTGAAAATATCACATGCAGATGACCAAGCTAGAAATTGAAAACTTCATATGAAGATGTCAAAACTGGACTTAAAACTTTACCATGACAAAGATGATTTATTGAAGTAGGTTTTTTAAAAATTGTGCCTACAATCCAAAAAAAAAAAAATAACAATAAAACTACAACTATAATAGTAAGTTTAACAGCATTCTAAAGATTAATTCATATGAACATTATGATTATTGGTATTATTACATACATGAAGACATTACCTACAGAAATACAGAGGATACCATCGTACTGTTACAGTAAAACTTCCATTTTGCTACCTTTAAATTGCCATTGAAACGAGTGCGTTATTTGGTGGGGGGTCTTAAAAAAGAGGAAGGACATTTAAAAAAAAACAACACTTAGAAAATTAAGTAAACAAGTAAAAAAAATACACATACCATTATTTATAGGCACCATCTTACATTCAGAATTATAGATTAAACTCTGTCTCACAACCAATATAAACTCATATTGTCTCACAACCAATACAGTCATTATCTTCCTATTCCTCATTAATTCCAATGCTGGTTTTGGTAGTTGTTTAAAAACGTGTGTAAGTGCTGAGTACATGCTTAGAGTTATAACTATTTATGTATAAGATAAGCGCATTAATTGTTGTAATTATTTTTATTCTGTCATTGAATAGTTTTTTTTATTGAAAGAAATCTGTTATTTCTGTTTATTTTTCATGATCCCCCCACCCGTGCATGTTCTTTTAGTATGTCTCTTTGAACACCAGACATGGTGTCAGCAAGGTCTGAAAGGCCCCTGCTCAGGCCACAATAAATACAGATCTCACAATAAATAATCACAGTATTGAGGAAGTAGACACGAAAGTATCCAAGTATCACCACTAATAATAAGCTGACAGGGCATGACTAGGACCCAAACAAAAACAGCAGAAAACCTACTAAACACATGGGAGAGAAAATTTCTCTGGGAAATATATGACAAAGGATGAATATGGATGGAGAATACGTACCAATACGTACAGTCTATATCAGGATCCCACGCTAGTAGCAGAAATAAAAAAGGGCAGGTTACGCTGGGCAGTACACTTAAAGAGAATGACAGAAGAAGGATACGGGTACATCACCAAACCCCAGAGGAAAACGGCTCAAAGGCAGACCTAGGCTTAGATGGATGGATGATGTGGAAAAAGATTTACAGCAGCTGGTAATCCAAGCATGGAAAAGAAAAGCATTAGTTAGGTCTGAGTTGAAGGAAGCAGTGAGACAGGCCAAAGCCCTACATGGGCCATAGCGCCACAAGGATGGATAGATGACATGGCATGAACACGACCAAATTTTTAATTAAAAAATCAACCAAAGACTTTTCTATCTTTAAAAAATGTACTATTTAGGTGTAAACAAACAAGTTATTAACTTATTATACAATGCAATAATTGGAAGCCTTCTAAACTTCCGCCCCATTACACTGCAGGTCTATCAGCTCCATCTACAAATTTGCAGGTGCAGTTTTCACATCTATTACATAGGTTGACTTTGTTCAACATTGCTTGGCAACAAGAACAGGGAGACAAGTTGCATGTGTGTCTCCCTTAAGCACAGCTTCACTTGAAATACCTTCACTGCATCAGGCATATCAGTGATCAAGTGGTCCCGTGCCTGGAGCTGCAGGTTGAAGTCGCTTTTTATTTTTAACCCGAAAAACTTTCCCAATGCTGTCCATGAATTGAGAGATTTCATCAATCAGCTGGAAAAATCTACTAAGAACTTTTATCAGACTTAGCCACCGCACCTCTGTATGATAAGGCATGTCGCCGAACTTTTTGAGTCTATTTCCAGCAAAAAAAATATTGAAATTACCTGTAATTTAAACTTTTGGCTCTGATAAACTTGATGGTTTGTGTAACAGTGCTCATTACACCTTCCATGTTGAGGACTTTACCACACAGCGAGCCTTGGTGTATGATGCAGTGATATGTTATCAATCCACCAGTAAATTTATCCTGCATTTTTTAACCACATCCTTCCAACTAACTAGTCCCCTTTTGTCGCTGTTCATTGCCACTTCTCCATCTGTTGTAAGTCCAGCTAGTTTGGTTCATGTCGGTTAAACTTTGACATACATTGTCAAACATTTCTTTTCCTGTCATTTCTCATGCATGGATTCCATGTGCAATATTTCTTCTTTAACATTGAAACTGGAGACCACTCCACAGATGAAGATAGCGAGCTGTGCAGTGTCAGTCAGTTGTGCAGTGTCAGTCAGCTGTGCAGTGTCAGTCAGTTGTGCAGTGTCAGTCAGCTGTGCAGTGTCAGTCGTGTCATTACTTTCATCGACAGCAAGTGAGAATGCAACAAAGTGTTTCTCTTTTTTGATCAGCTAGTGTTTTCACATTAGTGGCCATCTCACAGACCGATCAGCAACGGTATTTCTGCTAAGGCTTACAATTGCAAACATCTGCTTTTTGTCTGATCACAAGACATCACACACTTTCATCATGCAGCACTTCACAAGCTCCTCCTGTAAATGGTTGGCATGATTTTGCAAGCTCCTTCACCACAATAAAACTTGCTTTCACAGCAGCTTCAGTATGTGATTTTGCTTTGGTGAAAAACAGTCATCTTCAATTCTTCTACCTTCTGTTGCTTCTACTCTGCATTCAGGAATTTTAACTTGTCTTGATGTTTAGTCTCAGATTATATTCCTTGATCACAGCCACATTATCTCAATAAAGTAGGTACAGATTGATAACACGTTAGCCATAGCAGGAAAGTGTGATGTAACATCCAGGCTCTACACCACTTTCATTTCTTATGCGCCTATCCAAAATGAGCAACTGAATGTTGCTAGGTTACTCTAACGACAAACATCCACTCACTACACATCTTTTATTGTCGCTTATTTTGATAGAAAAAGCATGAACGCTCTCAGGTAGCTTATCCTTGGACAAGGCAGATTATTAGGGAATATGATTTGCACTTTATATCGCAGGGCCATTAAAAATATTTGAGCCTAAAATTCTCTCTCATGCCTGATATAATTGTAAGCTGGTCAAGACCTCTCAGGCCTGATATATTTGTACGCTGGGCCTAATGTGGCCCACGGGCTTTAAGTTTGACACGTATGATATAGGAATACTTTTTTTCTTAAATTTTACTAATGCTTCTTTTGTTATAGTGTTTGTTTTTTTCAGATGCATAACTTTGATGTAGACATTGCAGTCTATGTTACATGTAACAATAACCAACACATATTTTCATCTTCTATGAGTCTTGCAGCTAAAGTGAAGTAGATGAAGTATATGAAGCAGTTGAAGTTAATGAATAAAAATATTATTGTATAGGGACAGTAAATAACATTATTTTAATATTTCGTTTTTTCACTTCCAGGTTACTGCATTCTACACAAGTGACTTGGAGGTGAAAACCAATACGTTTCAGTAAATCTATATCATAGATTCTTGGCTAACAGCTGATTGTGCACCATATCATCTTGGCTGACAGCTGATTGTGCACCATATCACTTGGCTGACAGCTGAATGTACACCACGCCATCTTGGCTGACACCGTATTGTACACCACACCATCTTGGCTGACAGCTGATTGTGCACCATATCATCTTGGCTGACAGCTGAATGTACACCATGCCATCTTGGCTGACACCATAATGTACACCACACCATCTTGGCTGACACCTGAACATACACCACATCATTTTGGCTGACATCTGAATGTACACCACACCATCTTGACTCTCATCTTGGCTGACACCTTAATGTCTCAACCCAAGTAAACAAATTTACCAAATTATTAATAAAATAAATTTATACTAACACACAACTAAAATTTTTAGACTTTTCAATCAACCTGTTCATTGTTTCAAACACTCAAACTTTAACATTAATGGTTTTAAACCTATGCTATTTTTCATTTGTAATTCAAATAAATGTCACCTTGTTGCTGTATGAATGTGCTGCTCCACAAAAACTAATAATATAGACTTTTTAATTGCCCTAACCTGTCTTGGCATGAAGACTGAATGATAAAATGTATTACTTTGACCAGTTGGTTCAAATAGAATGATGAGCTGAATGAATTACCCTAATGCTCAGTTCACAAGATCAAATTCTCATCAAATTTTTGTTCATACATTTGATGCAATTTTTGTATGAAGCCTTGTCATAACTTTCAAATCACTATTTGATCAAATTTTGATGGCATGCAAATTTCTTAAAATCTGTATGATTATGCAACCTCCATATCACATGAACAAACACTAAGAAGAATTTCATCAATCTAGGTCACTAGGTCGTGTTTACATTGACTAAGCTAAGTTATCAAAACAACAGCAGTAATAATAATGTATGTACTTAATTTAGAAAAAGATGTAATAAAAAAATTATACAATAAATTGGCGAAGGGCATGATGTAATTGAAAGGTATTTATAAATAGTCTTATTACTTGTATAGCATATATACTTCCAAGTGGAACAATGAGAAATTTTACCAGCTCGAGCTCAAGGCAAAGAAAATATTGCTCCGTAACCCTTATTACAAATAACAATTAGAAATTTAATTCTCCTACCCCCACCCCCCTTTTTTGTTTTCAGTGCTATTATAGCAAATGGATGCCCCCTTGATTGAATTAAAAAGTTCAACTTCTTAAATTACTTAACTTAGGCGCAGTATAGGTTAGATATTATATTGTTGTTCTGTGGCAACCCCTTAGGTCTACTTTTTAATAAATTCCACAGAAAACGTAAAATCTTATTATATTATTGTTTGAGTCATGCTATAGACATTTTGTTTTTTGGTAGAATGTAGAAAAACTTGACTTTAGATATAATAAATATTTAAATAAGGACCTTCAAATGAGATATAATCATAAAAAGCTTACATTTCTCAAAAATACTGTAACATTGTATATGTATAGTAAAGCTCTCCTGAACATTCATAAATAAAAGTTCATTAATAAAAAAAATAATCAATATGATTTTTAAATTGATTTACCGGTAATGGGAATTTTAGGTGCTATTTGACATTATGAGATACCGGTAGTTAAAAAGAGAATTAGCAGTAATCCTCTTCTCAGTCTGATCAACTGCCAGTAGAAAATAGGCCATTAACTATTTCTTTCCATTTCTTCCATTCTCTAGATATCTTCTCCAGCTCTTGGCAATTTTTATAACCCGGTATATTTTTGTTGACATCCCTTTACCAAGTTTAGGGAAATCATTCCTGATTTATGTATTAAAATGAACAGAACGCTCATTTTTAGTAAACTGCATTAGATTTTAAAAAAATTATATTGAGTACAATTATGTATACGTTTTATATACTGGTACTCTAATTTAAACTGTAAAAGATAATATTTTAGGGAGTGGTAATCTCCTTTTAAAAATAACTTCCAGATAAAACACCTGATTTAAAAGGAATAAATACAAGTCCAATAACAGATTTCACAAGAACTCAGAAACAAATTGGTATAAATTTTATTAAAAAATAAGCAATGCTGAATGAAGCTATCAATAAGCACTACCATTTGTTGCAGTATTTGCATATTTGAAAATAGGATGTCACAATCATCTTTGACAATAGAAATCTTGTCATTTCATCGTCTCTCAAGTTAGGGTATTGTAAATGTGGCTCTTGTGTGTTTAATAATTTCTGGAGAAAAAAAAGATGCATTTTATTTATTACTCATAAAAATATATAAAATATATACATTATAAAGTTATCACACAAACACTCATTTTAAAGCATAAACATTTATATTTCCCAGTTATCATATGTAACGTTTATAATGTAATGTTACTTGTAAACGTGAGCTAATGTATTTTATTTCTTCAGTGCAAGTGATGATTTGCCAATGTAACTATCTCATTCACCTTTACAAACGACTGTCTCTTTCTCCGCCAAGAAGTAATAAGGTCCAATGAAAATTACACAGTACTTTATTAAGATATTTGATAAATACATCACATGGTTCCTTGACATCAGAATTGTTCGAACATTTATAGTGTAATATGAAGAATATATATCCATACACTTACAAAAATGTATCTAATAATTAATTAATTAAATCCATCTGAAAAATACAACATGTCAACCTTCTCCATTAAAATTATGTCGTTCCCTCCCTTCATTAAAAAAAAAATGAATTCTCCATACACTATAAAAATTAGTTCCTTTTTACTCGTGTTTATATTCTTTTCCTTCAAATCACTTTGCCTTTGTGCAGTGAGAGCAAGTGTTAGTGTCCTGTGAAAAAATCCATGTCATATGAATAAGTAACATGGTCTGTTACACACATTACTGATACTAAAACAATAAATATAGAATAACTATAGTATGGTATGACAATCCACATAAGTTCAATATGTTTTCTGTTTTTGTCATTTTCTTTATACTCTATTTGTCTTGACCAAAAATCAGCAACAATGTTGTTTTTGCCTTTTATTGATTTTATTTCAGTTGATAGAGTATTGAAGACTATCTGTTGATCTTGTTATTGGCTATTCTCTTTTTGTTTAGTGCCATTAATGGTTTATGATCTGTTAAGGGACTAAACTTTCTTACTTAGAATTTGATCAAATTTTGAACAAAATCTCAACAAAGAAACCACAAATAAAATAGTGCCTTCATACTAAACGCATATTGAAGAAATTTGACAAGAATTTGATCGTGTGACCTGAGCATTACCCTGTCAGTACATATTAATGTATTTACAGTTAATGATGTTGTCAAAATCTAAAGCTAAATGGTTTATGATCTGTTAAGGGACTAAACTTTCTTACTTAGAATTTGATCAAATTTTGAACAAAATCTCAACAAAGAAACCACAAATAAAATAGTGCCTTCATACTAAACGCATATTGAAGAAATTTGACAAGAATTTGATCGTGTGACCTGAGCATTACCCTGTCAGTACATATTAATGTATTTACAGTTAATGATGTTGTCAAAATCTAAAGCTAAAGAAATTTAAATATTAACTTAAATTTAAATAACATCACTAGGCAATGTTTCAATTTGTGCATTCATTTCGAACATGACTGGACAATTATTCAACTTGTGCTTTCATTTAGAAACCTCACTAGACAAAGATTCAATTTATGCATTCATTTCCAACATCACTAGATAATTGAATAGCACAAATCACTAGAGTCACATAACTAGACAAGTGACTAACAAACAAATCATTAGTTACACATGACGAGACAATTGACTATCAATCAAATAACTAGTGACACATCACTGTAAAAGTTACTAACAAACAAATACTACAGACATGTGTCTAAGGCTGGAAAGCTTAACAATCAAATCATATTTATTACAACACTAATAAAGAATGTACTAAGAACTATATTGATAGTTTTTAGTGAATGGACAAGAGGTGGCTTTGACTGAATGATTTTAACAAAAGCACATGAGTAGTAAATTTGAATTTTTTTGATGATTATGGTAAGAAGATTTTCACCTATAGCAAGTAATTAGGGGTGGCGAATTTAAAAAACAAAAGTAGGATGGGGAGGGATGTCCCATTGAAGCAATTAAATACTTTTAAAAATATTCTATCTTCAAAAGATTGCTGTAGTATTTATGACTATTTAAAAAAAATTTCAAAGAACAAATAAAAAAAGTGCCACTAAACGTGACATTATTTAACACCAAAAACAGTTTGTAGCAATTAAAAGTTTATGTTCGCAATGTGCTTTCGATTCACCAAGATGATCCATATGATAAAAAGAAATCCCAGTGTCAGGGGATAAAAGAACCAAGTGGAGCATGACATAAGTATAACTCAAGAATTATCAATTTTACCATTATCAGAATGTTTGAATTTGAACTTTCTATGTGAGCTCTTTTGAATGATAGTCTGCAAGACAAGGTTGGGTAATATGTTCCCAAATCAAAGGTTATTAATTTTTATCAATGCTAACAAGTATAAAGTAACTAATTTGAAATTTTAAAAATAATTTAACAATCATAGGGTATATATCTCTGTTACCATAAATTTCATATCAGTTTATAAATATTAAAAATAGACAGTATTTTTAATATTATCTTGATAAATTATTTACACAAAAATAAGACATGCTTTAAAATCAAATTTACAACAACAAAATTGAATTTATTATAATAATGAAAAGGATATCCCAGAAGAATTCTCTATATAAGTATACAAGTCATTTTTACTACTTCTATTAAAATGTATATTAAAAAGTATTTAAATATTTAAAAAATTTAAAATTATTTCAGAAAAGTAACAGGTGCACAAATGCAATTATATTAGATTAAGAATTTAGTGTTAATTAGAGATTCTTTTCCCCGTTAAATTTTGAGAAATTACGGTCAAAGGGAAGCAACCATTAAAATAGACAGATTTTTAAAGACGACAGCGATAACTTCCCATTAATTATTACGGTAATTTTATTTATTCGCTTCAAGAAAGTTAACTCTTGTGACCTTGGTGAAAGATCGTATTAACTTGGTTACTGTTCCTAATTCTTTTTATGAAAGTATGGGAACTAACTGCTGTCACCTTGATGGACAAAATATATTTTTGAGTTGCCTCTAATTGAGTACTCTTTTATAACAAAAGTTTATTTTTTAAATCAACATAAATTTATTAGCTTTCCTTAGAAAAAGAATTCTTTTGTGGTTTGAATAATTTTTCCTAAATTATTTTGTTGACTATAAAGATAACTTTGGTAGTATTTTTCAAGATACAAAGCAAACATTGGTAAATTTAAAGGACGAATGCCACTATTTTATCGAATTTAACGAATGTATCTCAAATCGATCCCTATGCCTAACCTGAACCCTAAATAGATCCCTATACTATGCCTAACTAACCTGAACCCTAAATCGATCCCTCAACCTAACCTAAACTAAACCCTAATTCACTGCAACTATAATAAACACCCAAAAGACGCCGTGGCATTTGTCCTTTCAATTAGCCCAAACATTAGTTGGTTGTTCTGAACTGTTGTGTGTGTGAGGAGGGGGTACTGGGTGAAGTCAAATTATGTATTATAGTATAGGCACTTATTATAGTTTATAGGCATAGTTATAATTTAATTAATATTAATTAAATTAAAATCAAGCTATTTAATTTACTAAATTTAGTTTTTTTAAAGAACAAAGTGGCTATTCGTACCCAGGTACCAGAAGTGAGAGGTTTGGATTAAAAAATTATTTAAAATTTTATTGTTGGGTTTGTAAGACAAAAGGAGGTATTGAATGGACTATATGTTTGTAAACTTAATTCTTCAGTTTAACTGCAATAAACTACCACTAAAAATGACATCCTAATAGCACTGAGTCAAAATGGACCCAGACACGCAGCGCCGCCATTCGCACACGGGTACCATTAGACTCAAGCTATTCGGATGTCATTTGTGGTAGTTTATTTTAGTAAAACTGAAGAAGTAAGTTTACAATCATATCCCAATCTCTCATTTCTGGTACCCGGGTACGAATAGTCACAGCCTTTAAAGAATGTCAATGTAAATATATATCTATTCAAACCCTTTCCATCGCAACTAGGTGTAATACACCCAGAGACAGACTGTGATTGCTGGTATCTCGAGTCTCCTTTTTAATAACCTTTCTCATACTCGCCCTCATCCACGAGGTAGTTGCAATTATATAAAGTATATAATATAAAGCCTGCGAAAGTTACTTATTTTTGGGGGTGTTATCTTTTTTTGTACAGTCCCAAGCATAATTTAATAGAAGGAAAAAACGTCTAAACTGGCTTATGTGCATTATTGTTTGGTTGTTATTTATTGATTATTTGAGTCTGTGTAATCCATAAAATTAATTTTAATTTTTGACTATAAATAAATACAGTGGAACCTCTCATAACGAGCATAATTTGTTCCAGAATCTTATTCGTTAAGCGTAACACTCGTTAAACGAAACAATTTTTCCCATACAAACTAATGTAAAATACGATAATGCGTTCCATGCTGAAAAAATACTAATTTTTTAAAAAATGTTATGAACATTTTTTCAAATAAAATTACTTATGAATTGTTAAGGAGTGTAACAACTTGAATTGTATCTGGCGAAAATAATTTTCGCCTTCTCACAAATAATGTTTTCATTAATAGTGTCGCCTTGTAATCGCTTCTTGTTTATCCATATTAGAAGCAACCTCTCAACATTATCAAGAATACGTAACCTTTTCGAAGACATTCTTGACACCCCCTTTGAAGCATCATCTCCTTAATTTTGTTTTTGTTCTTGAAAATAGTGCAGATCCTTAATGTTGACCGATTGTATGTGCGCGCTAGATTAGCCAAGCTCACACCTTGTTCTCGCTTTTCAATGATTTTACATTTCATTTCAATAGTTATGTTTTCTCTCTTACGATTGTCTTCTTGTGGTTTTTTCTTCGAAGACATTTTAGCACAGGTTATTACACTATGCCTATAAAAAATTTCGAATAGTGTCTGAATACAAAATTTGTAAAAACTGGTGATCACACACGAAAAAAATACGCTAACAGACCAAATGCTAGACACAGACTAATGCCTCAGCGCGGAAGATCCGGCTCACAAATGAATGTTGGGAAAAAGGGACTTCCCCTTTCTGCGTAACTCGCAATGTGAAATGTCACACGTTAAGGGAGCAAATTCTTAACATTTTTTTTTGCTCGTTATACGAATGACTTGTTATGAGAGGTGCTCGTTATGAGAAGTTCCACTGTATTCTGAATCCATTTGGGTACTGGTACTAACAATAATAACATTAACATGTATTCAACATAACATACTATTTCAAAGCAGAACAGTCACATGTACACATGAAAAATAGGGGCTTTGCACCTCAGCTTGCACAGTTTATACATAAAAGAACAGAATGGTCTTTGCAAATATAAATATGTCTAAATAAACTTGCTGAGTTGAAGTGGTTTGGGCAGTTATTTGAAGTGTTTGTAAAGATTTCAAAACACGGGATGTTTTGTGTGCAATGTCAATATTGGCTGTCTGTAATTGGATACATTGGATGCCAAGTCAACAATGTTGAAAAACACAACCAAAGGCCATCTTTTACTTTTTTGTATTCACAGAGAACACCTTCGCCATTTGGTCCATGGCATATATGCCTCCTTTGATTTTGTTGTTATCTCTGGTTTCTTGCATTCAGTTTCACTTTCTATATCTGGACGATTGTGTATTGTGTTCAGGAGCAATACAATTTTCTGCCTTGAGCTCTGGTTTTTTACAAGGTTGTTTCCTGTCTGAACAAAAACACTGATTTTTTGAGGAGCAGACATTATTATTGGGTAGGAACATCTTGCTCCGTTTCACTGTTCCAACTATAGGGTGAGTCTGTTCTCTGCCATTGGTTTTGCAAGTTGTAGGGGAATGAAATAATAGGCTGTTCTGAAATTTTGGCTACTTCCAATGAAGTTCCTTGTGAGAGAAATCACAATCTCTGGGGATTTTCCAATATTTCTCTTTGCTGGCAGGGCACTTACATTTTATTTGAATTTGAAGAGATATGGGCAGCTCTTCAGAGGATAGTTCGAAGATGATTCACAGGGTAAGAAGAGGTTGTTTTTTTCCATATTTTTCGAGCTTGCTTGGCATATATCATCATACATTGAATAAATCTGCACTGACCCCTGAAACCAACCAGTTGTCCACCTACTGTGATGTTCTCTCCAGGAACATAATACCTCGCCAAATTACTCAGGAATGCTTCTCATAATCTCTAATGGGATCAAAGATGTCACGAGCCAGAAAGGATTGATCAACCATCCTTGTTATCAAAGCATATATGAATCAGAAGTTTCCTGAATGTCTTTGCCACATATTAAAAAAGAAAAATAACATAAAGAGAGCCATTTACTGTGATATAAAACTATGGGGGTAACCCATCCAGTTGCTAGGAATGACCAGAAACACTTTTTCCCATTATTATAAGTGTACGGTTGTGCTATGCCCAGTCACTGGGACAGGGTATACTATATGTTATTTGGGAAAGTGTTAAATGATATTTCACCATTTTAGATTATCTTAAATGCAATTTTTGTTTAGTTTTATTTGCGTTAGACGTTAGAAAATTTTGAGGAGAAATAATACCAATTACCAAACCACTGGTAATAGTAATTATTAAATTATCACAAGTAACTAGTACAAGACAAAAATTAGTAAACTCAAAATATGGAGGAAAAAGACTAACTACTTGTAGTACTAACAACTAAGTTAATTTTTTAAAGTAGTTATTTACTGATACTGTAGTCTATTCTAACTTATTAACATTAAGTTCATTGTAGTTATTAGGAAATAACATTAAATGAATTACTTGATACACTGCCACTCAAAAAAGCTGGTCTGCATGACTGGGTTGAATAGATTCTTGACTTGTGACTTAATACTAAAGTGATAACAACAATTACTGTCGAAAAATAGTAGGCCTAGAGATCACAATCTTAATTTTAAGAGAATATTAAATTAAATTTGTTGTTCAGTACTTCACTTAAAAAATTTCAAGGGCAGTTGAAAGGATTTTCTTTTGACAGTCTTACTAACATATAAAATGTGTAATATGCTACTAATGTCACCGAAGAATTAAAAAGTTATAGATAATTATAAATAATAATAACATAAATCATTAAAAATATATCATAAATTACTAAAGTTTTTAAATCAAACATAAATATTCAGGCCATACAAAAATAGGGGAATGCAAGACACTGATCACTGAACTTATTAGTTTTAGAAACATAGACCATTTTTGTGATGGAGAAATGATTTCATAGGACTAGCTTTATACCTTGCCATCTCAAATATATCTGACTTGATTTACATAAGATAAACAAAACTTAGGAATTAGTATATAATTATAATTCATAAAATATATGGAAATATAGGTCAAAATGCCTTCTTCATTAACATCAGAATGTAAATATTTAATCTAAGGAAATGAGCAAAACCAAGTATGCGAAAATCTGAATAAAAGGATGCAACAAAAAACAAAACGTGTTGATAAGAATACTCCTTCAGTAAAGAAACTACAATAAATAAAATATATAATAAAAATAAACATTTAGCTTCAATGTGGTATCCTAAGAGGACAGCAAGCGGACTGTAAAATAAATCCTTTATCATTAATTTTTGAAGTTTTTTGTTTTGTTTTGTTTTGTTTAGTAAGCCCTGGAATCTATAAAACAAGGCTTCAAAATTTGGTTGCCCAAGAGATTATTGAGGCCATGGGCTTACGTCTAGTTAGTCTATAATCTGACCATTTCAAAAATACAGAATACACAATATAAAACTAGACAAGCAAGTTTATAATTTCTCTATTTACAGATTGTTTCTGTCAACACATTGGATAATTTCCTCCAAGAAGTGATCTGATAGAAAACAATTTCTCTTGATTTCATGGTTCATTGTCCCAGGTACTGAATATCTATTAAGTAAATGTATTTCCAGTTTTTAGTTTTATTTTACATGAGATTTAGTAAGGTTTTTTTTATTGTTCCCAAATGATACTCAGTTTGAAAGAGTGAGAAATAAAGACAAAAATATACCATAATATATTGGAAACTTTAAAAATATATAGTAAAATATTTTTGATATTGTTCTCAATTTTAATATTTGTCATCAGAAATGAGATGCATTCACAATTGGGTACAACTGAGATACTACATCCATAACTGGGTACACCCAAGATTCATCTATGATTGTGTAACACTGAGATACTTCATCCATGTTTGGGTGCAACTGAGGTACTACAACCATTATTTGGTACCATACAACTGAGACTGAGATGCACTCATGATGGTGTACCACTAAGTGTGACTAAGATGATACATCCATAATTGGCTACCACTGACATACTACATCCATGATTGGGGTACAATTGATATACATCCATGACTGGCTACCACTGAGATACCGGTACTAAATCCATGATTGGGGTACAATTGATATACATCCATGACTTGGTACAGCTGAGATTCACTTTTCATGTATTTGAAATTTGATTTTGTAGCAGACCTGTTTACTATGTACGATTTTGAGGTGTAACCATTATATAAGACTGTATGTTTATTTTTTTTACTATAAATATAAGGTATTTAACAATTTTGTGATAAGTGTGCGATTTTAAGAGTTTGAGGATAAACAGGTCTGTTGTAGGCATAAGACTTTGTAGATCTATATTGTCTAGTATTAGTAAAGGATGTATACAGTGTTGGTCATCAAATGTACCCGGTGTTAGATGGTGTATTTTTAAAGGTACATTCACACTGCAGATTTGTTACATGGATTCACAACTTTCTGTGACTACAAGCTGCTCACTATATACTATATCATATTCTGACTGGCATATTTCATTTCACTGGTCCAGTACAGTTTCTGCTGGCAAGTTACATAAACAGTCCCTTTCGTTCAGTGCTCAACAAATCTTGTTTAAAAGACAAGAATCCTAGGAACTAATTTGGTAGTGTGAATGTACTTTAGACTTTGAAGTTATACCATTGTAAATATGTTGTCTAGAATCAGTTAAGGATGTGTGATATTGTATATTGCTGGTCATCAAATGATGAAACTCCAATTGTGCACAAATACGGTTTAATTATTTGGCGACAAGCAATAAAATAACAACAGGGGCAATGCAGAATTATGATGTCAAAGTCCCCCATGTGATAAACATACAAATGTCTTTTGTACAAAAACTAAACACCATCCATGTGAATTCATTGTAAATATTTTTATGCGAGATCTTAAGATGATGGTGGTTTTAGACAAATAGCAAATATTAATAAATAATGGATTGATTTGTATTGTACAGGAAGAGTATGAAAACCAGGCATTCTATAGATTGACTGTTGAGATATCCAGCAGTATTGTCTATAGCTTTAGTGCCTGGACTTTTTATAAACAAATAAACATTTAAATTGAAGGAGATCTTATAGAATGCCTGGATTTCACACTTTGGAGGGCTTGGTGGAATAAGGTGCCTACATTTTTTAGGTAGCTTGGATTTCACCAAGTCCTTAAGTTACCAAACAAGTCACCATCAATTTTAACATGTTTCTTTTGTAAAGATGACTCACTGTATATCACCAGGAGTATTCATGTTTTCATCTCTTTGGAGATAGTCTCGCGGGGGATATTTTTGTTTTTCTCCCCCTAAAATAAAGAGCATTCATGTTTTCATTTTCCTTTTTTAAATTCAATAAATTTTTAAACACTTCAAATATTTTTATTTCAATTATTTATTTCTTTTATATACATATTTTCTTTTTCTCTCATACTCTTTACATACATTTATTTATATAACAAATATCATTTTTATTATTTTCTCTCATACTCTTTGCCTTAAGTTAAGCACCATTTATTAAAGGAATGTGAGATCTTGACTTTTCTTCATACTCTTTGCCTTGAATAGTTCTGCACCAACTCAAGAAAATTTGAGTCTTCCCTCTTAGTAGCCTTCAATTCTTGAACACCATCTGAAAATGAAAGAAATATTTATCAACTAAGATTTGGTATAACTCCTACCAGTAAAAACATTGATATGTTCTATCAATGTTTCTGTACCCAATGGCTAGAAATCAAATGTATAGAAACAGCTCAGATTAAATAAGACTACATACAATTTATTATTTCATAAATTGATTGATTATAAATATTATGTCACTTCTTTTATAAATGCTACTGGTTCTATAATTCACTTCTCGCCATTAGTTTTAACAAATTATAGAAAATGAGAAAATAAATATTTTAATGATAATACTATTAATACTAAATCCATCTCTAAACATAACACTTTGGAATTTAATCATCCATATAAAAACAAATTTGTGGATAATCTCTCCTTAGATGCACATCTTTCCCATAAATCATTAATTCCTACCTTACTTAAAAATTGAAGAGAATTGGTAAAAAATTTAACAAAACCAGCTAAGCTGACCATGTAACGCTATGGAAATGAAATAAATCAATTTAAATCTATATGTTCAAGTTTATTAATCACATTTATCAGTACATCCCTTGTTTTCGTTATGTTACTAGTACAGCGAAATTAAAATTTATTTTAATAAATATTTCGATTCAGCTCAAGCTACACAATTTAGAATAATTGAATGATAACTTCATTTCAATGGGGAAATCACCCAATGACAGTTTGTGGGTTCATCTGCATATCAGTTCAACTTCACTTCCTTGGTTACCGGGTTGTAATATGCTGAACTAATACTCATTTCTAGTACTAATCTCAAAGTCTGTTACATATCTACAATCATATGATCATCAATGAACCCTTTGCATCAAAAAAGATTGTAATTCAATCAACTAAAACTATAGATGCTAACTTTATCAGCCATGCATAACTTTTTACCTCTTGTAAAATAACCAATGATAGAATATAAATACATTTCAATTACTTCATAAACATGAGCGGTGATAATAATAGGTCATTGTTGGCATTCCTGTTGTATGTGGTTAGTACTCTCCATCCATATTCATCCTTTATTGCAACATATATTTTCCTCTCCCATGCGTTTAATAGGTTTACTGACAGTTTTGTTATGGTCCAAGTTTCATCTGTATATGTTACAACTGGTCTCATTACAGTTTTTTTTTTTTTTTAAATTTTTCTTGTAATGTTTTTACTTTTGAGAATTTCCTAACTACCTACTGAAGTATGGCCTATTTCCACTCCAGTTTCTACTTTAAAGTCATCTGTGAGTCTACATTCGTGGACCACTCTGAATGATCCAGACTAGTTTTTCTGGTAATCCATAGTGCCGAAGAAGTTTCCACACAGTTTGTACGTCCAGGTTATTAAAGGCCTTTTCATAGTCTATAAAATTTGTATATAGGTGAGAGTTCCATTTGATGGGCTGTTCTACAATGATTCTTATGCTGCCTGTTGATCTCGTAGCTTCATGGTCTCTCATTCTATTCAAAATAATTGCACATTTGCTGAGGTCCCCTTTCCATGTGCAGCATGTTAACTATTGTATCTATATCAGCTCTCATCATTTCTGCTGTGATGTTATCCGGTGCAATTGCTTTCCCCAATTTGAGCTGCTTGATAGTAGAGGAATGAAATAAGATAACAGGACAAAAAACAAGGACGTTTCGGCATAAAGCCTTCCTCAGCCAACAATAGAAATGAAAATATAACAAAGAAAAGAGCACAGTAGACAACTCAAGCAGTATTCATTCGTGTCTCCGGAAGTGGGAAAACAGGAAGCAGTCCTTTCATTTATTTCTTCTTCCTTATTTGGTGCGCTTTCTTCTTTTTGTAAGTCTTGATTTGCTGGGTGGGGGCCTATTTAATAGGTCCTTAAAGTATTTCACACATCTTTTTTTGTTGTTCTTTCCTTTCTGTTATTGATCTGCCTTTTGTATCTTCCCGGCTGCTTCTCCTGCCTGTGTTGCCATCTATGAAGGCATTTTTATCTTTTTTTGATGCTGTTTTTTTTTAATACTTTGATTTGCTTCTTTAAATTTCTCTTTCGCTTTCTTAGCCCTAGTGCGGCTGCTGTTAATTCCATTTATTTCTTTTCTCTCTTTTATTTTTTGGAGTGTGTTTCGTGAGAGCCAGTCTTTGTGTTTCTGCTTCACTGATCCTAAAACCTCTTGGCAAGCGGATGTTACAGCTATCTTTATATTTTGCCATTTGTATTCTACCTGGTCATCTTCTGTTTGGTCTTCCAGTGCTTGGAACTTATTTCTTAATGTGGCACTGAATTCTTCTCATTTCTGCTCATTTGTCAATAGTACTATGTTGAATTTTGTTCGTTTAGCAGCTGGCTATTCCCAGTTTTTCTTCAGTTTTAACTTAAGTCCTGCCCAAACAAGAACGATGATCTGATGCGACAACAGCTCCTCTTTTTCCTGGTACATCTTGTAGAGACCTTCTAAATTTTTTACGTTTGTGGATGTTTTTATGTTCGAATTAGCTGCCTCCAATAACAAGGTCATTTCTTGCGCAGAAGTCTGCTAGCCTTTCTCTATTTTCATTCGTCTCTACTACACCATGGCGTCCAATGATTTCCTCATACCCACTGTTGTTTTTTCCGATCTTGGCATTTAGGTCTCCTATTAAAATGTTCAGGTCTCTACTTGGGAATTTTTCTTTTATTGCTTGTAGTCTATTGTAGAATGTTTCTTTCTCTTCTTCTTTGACATCGTTGGTGGGTGCGTAACATTGTATTATGTTCATCTTTATTTTATTATTCTTGGTCCATGTGCTTCCCATCCAATCAATGCATCTTGTGCCATCCTTGACAATAGGCGACTCCTTGCGCGTGCAGAGCATTTTCCTCCTCATGCCGAGCCTTGGGATCGGCCTTGACAGAGTTAGTTTAGGCTATGCCAACTCCTGAGTATATATAGATACTAATGATGCTGTCATACGCCTTTTGATATGTCCACATAGTTGATGTACTGGGATATATTTGTAACATTTCTCTAATAGGCATCGGATCAGTTGTTGATCTGTTTTGTCTGAATCCACATTGGAAGTCAACTAGTATTCCTTCAGTGTACGGCTGTAGGCTTTTGGCAACTACTTTTGTCTGTATTTTGTATGTAAAATTTAATAGGGAAATTCCTTTGAGTTTGTGTATTGGTGTTATTAGTGCTGTTTGCCATTATGTTGGAATTTTCTCTCCTTGCCATTTGTTAGTTTCTACTGTGATGAGATCTTCTCCAGGGGCTTTGTGGTTTCCTCTAGAGTTAGCTAGTTTATTAAAGGATCTGGTCCTCCATTTATTGGTGGTTGATAATCTTCATTTCCTCTATTGTCTGCACTTATTATGTCCTCAAAATGTTCAACCCACCTCTCCAGTACTATTTTCCTTAATTAATTCTCCACCCTGACTCTCACACATTTACAGTTTGACTTGGTATCCATTCTTTTCATCTTTATGTACATTGTTCTGATGTTTCCCTTCCTTCATAAGTCTTCTATTCCATTTAGATTTTTGCCATTCCTTCTTTTTCTTCCTACACATTTTTGTGGCTTTCCTTCTGGCTTCCTTGTATGTTTGTCTTGTGTTTCTCTTCGTTTGTATCGTGGTCGTTCATGCTTTGTTCCTTTCTTCAACAGTCTGTCTGCATTAATTATCAAATCAGCTTGCTCTATTGTTAGATTGCTGAAATCCTACTACTTTTTCTGATTTTCTGTTTTCACAGAATTTTTAAAATTAAATTCCACTGTTCATTTATGCTGTTTTCCATTTATTTCCTCCTGTGATGCTTCTACTTGTACTTCTAAATCATTTTTGGAAAGTTTTTGGGTAATCGTATCACTTTTCTTTGATTTTGGTCATTGTGAATTATGCTTATTCTCTGCTTATATTTAACCCTTACAAGTAGATGGTCAGAGTCTGCATCTGCTCCTTGATAGCTTCTTACATCTAGTACGTTTGATCCATACCTCTGATTGATTGAAACGTAGGTAATTCCATCGGGTGAGTTCCAAGTACTTTTATGTCTGTATATTTTTGAGTGGAAACTTGGTGCTGCTGACTGACATCTCTTCTTTTATTGAAGCAAAGTCTATGAGTCGGATCCCATTGTCATTGGATTCTTTATGCAGACTCTACCTTGCCTATAGTTGGCATTGAAGTCGCCAATCACTATTTTAATATCATGTCGTGGTGCCTCTTTGTAGATCTTTTCCAGTGTCTCATAAAAGGAGTATTTTTCCCAACCTTCCATATCTTCGGTGGATCATAACGTTAATAAGCATTTTTCCTTGCAAAGAGCACAATCTTACATTCTCAGATCTACAGCAGTTGGGAATCCAAGCATGGAAATATAAAAGCATCAGTTCTGAGTGGAATGAAGTTTAGGGATTGCCAGAGTTACAGGGATGGATGGGCAAGACAAACAAAATAAAGACTGTGACATTGTTATGAAATTGTTAGCATATTATAATTAAAAGGTTATCCTCTAAATAACCAATTTTTTTTATCATGACTATGAAATTTGATTCATTTTTTACTTGGATAAATAAAGGTAACAATGACTATTGCTTGTTTCACTATATTTAAAAAAACTTTGAATAACAAATACTATTGCTCGTATTATATTTACTATTGTTTTTACTATTGTTTGTTTTATATTTAATTCATTTTGTTCAAAATAAGCTATGCATTTTAAATGGGGTTTTGTCCCTTTACTTAGTGGAGCGCACGTTGTCACTAAAGTAGGATAGTCTACCGATTGTTATGCTAATTGTATTTTTTTCAAAATATTTTGCTGCATCGGTATTCATGTTGAACATTTCCTGTACGTTTACTATACCCGAGTGGCCTAACATATCACACTCATTCATTTCATACTAAAAGTTCACATACCTTTTCTTGTCCTAAGTTATCATTTAACGGATTGATTTCTATGAGATGGAAGATCATTGGAACGTGTCCTGTTGGGGTGTGGTTTCTCTTGACTCTTCATCTTGTGATTTTTCTTGACCATTCAATTCTGTTGAAGAATGATTACAGCTCATGAAGAAGGAATGCTTAATAAATTTAGCATGTGTATTAGTACTATTAGTATCATTTCGAACTCCTTTTACCCATGAAAATTTACTTCACATTTAACACACTAGCACAGTGGTTCTCAAACTTATTCAAATAAAGTTAAACTTTTCTTTTAACCAGGAGGGGTGTTAGTTTTTACCAATGATTATAATTATTAAGATATTGTACAACCCCCCACCACTTACAGCAGTTCTTCACAACCATTTTTGCCCCACTCCCCATCTGAACACACAAAAAGGTTTCATATCACCACCCCCCATATTCCCTTATAGAAAAAGCATTAAAAAAGTATCAGGTATTTCAAATATGAGGCATGCTAAGGTCTCAATAAAGTGTAGTGACCTTGAAAAAGTGTCCCATCTAACATTAACTACATGTGCCCCCCCCCCCCCCCCACATTTCCTAACCCTTATCATAATAATAATAAATAAGGTTTGTTTACATTTTTCATTTCTACTCAACTCATACTGTGATATCTACTTCTTAGCCCTCTTATTAGCTTTCTTCACGTTCCAGAAGTATACAATTCGTAAATGGTTATAAAAAATAGAATGCACTATTTATTTGTTTTAACTTAAACTAATTTTTATTTATAAAATTATTGTTATATTTTATTTTTCAGTTAGCCCAATGTCAAATGTAAACAATGCTGTATCCATGGCTATTATTTTGTAGACAATCAGCTGAGTTCCCTTTTCAATAAAAAGTTGAAGTAAAAGTAATTGAGACAGATTGTTTTCTATTTTGACGTCTTTTTATTTATATTGTAAATTTTGTGTTTGAGCTAAATTAATGAAATTTAAATATATTTTGACAGCATCTATGATGGGCAGATGTCGATGAGTATGATTATGATGACCAATGACAAAGTGGATTTGTGCATTTAGACCAGACATAAAAAGCATACTGCTTACTGATGAATGTTTAAACAAGAGAGATATAAGGAGATTTCAAAAGCAAATAGACTTTTTCAAACTCTAATTTACTGCAAATTTGGTTGCTTTTATTTGTTAGTACGCTGTAACAGAACGGTTGTTATGGAGGAGGGCTCCGGCCCTGACTTGTCACAAACTATATTGACTTAGTGGTCAGTGCAGGACCGCTCCTCTCTGTGATTTATATTGTGGGTATCTAGGCGTTGAGACAGACAAAAGCACAACGTAGACTTGAACGAAAATCAAGCAACTCAAACTTCAGGTGTCCAATGATAATGAAAGTGCGTTTATTTCTAAGATATAAGTTCTTCTATCATCTGTTGTCTTCTGGTCTCTAGCAAGTATTCCCTAACAACTGCTCAGTTCTATCGTAGCTCTTTTCTCTCTCTTCCTCAACTACGTCGAACCTCTGTTCCCTCTCCCTCAACTAACTTAACTCAGTGAAAGCTCCCTCTTATATGTGACTTTCTACCCCCATAGGTGGTCCAGGAATGCTATCTATAAACACACCCCTGCCCCCTGATTTCCGGTCACTTAGAACTTCCCATTGTTAACCCAAAAGTTATGCCAAGTCAGGAAGGCCCGAACATACTATTATCCAAAGAAACAATCCCCACTATATCAAGATGTCAGAGTCCATTAACCTTAACTTAACCCCATTAACAGCAGTTTCCTTCCATCCTATAAGTTACCTTAACAACAATGGAGCTCTGTCCTGTACCCCGCCCCAGTCATTTGTGACATATGCAATACGCAGGACAATGAACAAAAGAAACTTTCTGTTTCATAAAATTGATATAACATCATTGAAGAGTTTTATCAACTAAGAGGATTTATTATGAATACAGTACTTATTTAAGTAGTTATTTTACAAGACTGTGGTGAAGGAAATCCTTATATGATGAAATATGACTAAGGACAGATTCAAGGCCATACTGTTTCCAAAAATTTTCTGATACTGAAAATAAAGGAGACAAGTTGTGCAAAATAAAAAGTACTGTATCAGCATCATGAAAATGTAGCAATTAATGAACACTTTAGGAGACATAGGACATTATGAAATTTAGGGCTGCGTTCTCTCCCCGGTACTGTATACAATGTATACCAATGAAATTCAAAGCTCAAGCGACACCGTTCCAATCTTAAAATTTGCCGATGATGCCACCATCATTGGCTTAATATCTGAAGAAGGCTATACCGCAACTTAGTTACAAGCTTTATCAATTGGTGCGATGAAAATTTTCTCCAGCTGAATGTCTCAAAAACAAAGGAAAGGTTGTTGATTTCAGTTTAGAGAAAGTGGAGGCGAGGCATACAAGTACTTAGGTGTCACCATTAATAATAAACTAACATGGCACGAGCACGGCCAAATGCTGTATAAGAAATTCAACAAAAGACTGTTCTACCTCAAAAAAACTGTACTACTAAGGCTGGCACAACCCCCCCCCCC
>CAXITT010000296.1:180739-206090 GCA_964033795.1 Lymnaea stagnalis
TTGACCACCAGATGTCTCCAGAAGAAATGCTAAGAAAACAACATCCCCATACACCAACAATATGTGGACTACACAAAAGCTTAGACAGGAAATATCTGTATGATGCACTATAGAAACTTGGAGTTTCTAAACTTGGAGTTTCTAACAAACTTACCTGGCTTATACATGACGATGGCTACCTCCAAAAAAGAATCAAAGTACAGGAAGAGCACTTGAGGAACTTTCATATTAAATCAGGGTCACTGAGTCAAGGAGACTCACTAGCATGTATCCTATTTAACATCCCTTTAGAAAGCGTTCGGAGAAACATGCATGTGCGCACCAAATGAACTATCACAAACAACTTCCAGATAAACATACATGTGAGCACAGGATGAACTATCACAAACAACATATCAGAATCTCAACCATCAGGACACCAACCAACTTTAAAAAGCCCAACCAGTGCAGTACCTGGCATATGCAGACAACATAGCTTTACCGGGCAGAGCAGCATTGATGTAATGTAAGCATTCCATGAATTAGAAGAGTCACCTCTAGAGGTAAATGAAGCGAATACAAAGTGTATGGTAATGTCACTTATCAGACACACAGGTGACAAAATCAAAGTAAGCAACCACACCAGAGAGACAGATGAAATAATGACAGAGATGAAAGAAAGGATAAAAGCAGGCCATTCTTCTTATTTCGGCCTACACAAGCTACAACTAGGAAGCAGATATCTCTCAAGGAAAACTATGATGGCTCTATACACAACTTTTATTATCATAAGACCAGTGGTAATGCACAACAGCCAGACAAAAGAAGAGAACCAGTTCAATACCTGGAAAATCCTCAGAAAAATATACAGTCCAGTGTTAGATAATGATGGATGGGTATGTATATCCCCTGGGGCTCTGGTTGACAAGTTTGTAGTGGCTGGCTGACTACAGAGGTGCTGCTCCCTAGTGCTAGACTGTAGGGGTGTGCCGGATCCGTTTTTTTCCAACCGGATCCGGATTTTCTTATGCGAAATCCGCCGGATCCGGATTCCGGTTTCTCCCGGATTCCGGATTTTGGTACTATTGGTAGATACTTCGGTAAGTCAAGGTGGACTACTACTTTTTGTGTATGGGAATTCGCAATCGGCGCCAAAAAATCCGAGTTTTTAATTTTCCGATGTGTGTGTCTATTTATTATTAAATTAGTACTTTCGATATATATTTGAGTTCCGTTCCATTTGGATAAGTGTCTTACGAGAGACGCCATGTTTCTACGCGTTCGCAGCAGGTCATGCAGCTCGCTCAACCTAATTTCGCCATGGGGTTGGCCACGCCCCCCTTTTTAATGGCGGAAGTTGACGATACTTAGGAAATATTAATTTATTATCACTATTTACATCAAAATAATTGATAACTTGTGTTTCAGAATGCATTTAAAGACATTTAAACTGGAATGTTTTAATTTGAGCTTTAACAACCCGGTAGAATCCATATTATAAATGATCAGAATTTACCGTGTGCAACACGTTGTCATTGGCAACCATTCACAGCCACTTGCATAACTGTATCGTAGTACTACCTCAGAGTTTCATTCATAAGAGTTTGCCGTGTGCAAAAACTATTAAACCATTGGTCAGGGAAAGCTTTAATTAATTATTCATGTGCCAAAGTTGAAAGTTTAAACTAAGTCTAAACAGTATTTTAGTGATAAGGCAGGGAATGCGTTGCCTTATATAAACTATATAGTCATTGCGCATGACGGGATTGGTGGAATGAGATCACAGAATGTGGAGATGCAGTCCATGTTAAAAAATGACAAACCAAGTCGTACTTTAAAAATTCATAACTTTAAAACTACAACAGCTAAAAATATGATTTTGGTGTTATAATTCTTTAAAAAATTACATCTTTTCAACTATGCCATTGGTTTATTTTTACAAAAAGTTTAAATTTTCTTATCAAAGTCCCTACACTATTGGCCACTATTAGCGGTGCTGACTCTAGCCTCTGGTATGTACGGAATATTAAACATTAAACAAGCTCAACGCTCGAAACAATCGATTAATGTATCGTGATCGTGTGGAATTCGGGAAAGAGAATTACTTTTATTTCAGATTATGATCCGGTGAGTCACAAAATCTGGCAAATTCCGAAATCCGGTATATTCCGGATTCCGGAATCCGGTTGTTCCGGATACATGTAAATCCGGCGGAACCGGATTTCACCGGATAGTGCAAAATCCGGCGGAACCGGATTCCGGACCGGGGTCCGGCACACCCCTACTAGACTGGGAACAAAACCACCATTGTTGCGTGAGCCTGCGCTGGCAAACAAAGAGCGTGCATGGTCTCTGCCGAAAATGTAAGCACTTACAGGGCTACCAGCTGTGGGAAATCTGCAGCTGGAAATAAAACGGCAGAAACAGGGTAGGGAGTATGGTTACATGTTTCCCTTTAAGGATACGAGGCATTAGGTGGGTAGTGGCAACTCATGCCAACGGTTCTTTTTACATAGCAGTTAAAGTAGTTGTACCTAGGCAACCGGCAACCGTTTCGTCCCGGCTGCTTCGTAAATTAGTTGCAATGTAGAAACCCACTGTAGAAATCTCTATTCGATGGCGTCGGATGTTCACAGGGATGGGCGGGTAAGATTTTAGGATGTAAATACACCATTCCGACTTGTGATGCTGTCAGAGAAGCGTCACCGGCCTATCGGATGTCCTTGTGCTGGGGTGACCTCCACTGGTACTCGATAGAGTGGGTGCGGGCGGGGGCTGTACTGGCAAAGCGAGATCTCCAACGTTCTACTTCCCAGCCTGATAACTCAGGCTTGGGGAGTGAGGGTGTGTGGTTTGGGAGGGCATAAAGAGCTATGTAAATGTACTAGCTCGACAGCCCGCTGATGCAATTTCCTAACGAACATTTTCAGTACCGGAACCATCCTTAGTTGCTGAAATTTAAAGGTGCAGGCTGCTCAAGAAACCTTGAGAGGATATTAGATTGTAGAGCAGCAAAAGTGATCTACAGACAGAAGCCTAGGGGTTAATGGCTCATTCGTCGACCAAGACTGATATGGATTGAGTTGTAAAGGACTAAAATCACCTGGAAGGTGTAAAGTCATGAATCAGCTAAAAAGGAGGATGTTGTAGAGCAGACCAGGCCCCTATGATAGGCTGTAGCACCTCTGATGATGTCTGAATGGAAGGTTGTGGTGAAACAGGCCAGGACCCTACTAATGATCAGCATTAACAAATTGATCTGTTTATCTATCTCTCTCTCATTTAGCGACATACTTATAATTATTTACTTTGAATTTCTGGATGTTGTATAAGAATGATCAACACATAATTAAGTCTAGACATGGCTATAAATCAAATTTCAGCATGTGCTGTAGATACCTATTCAAAAGCCTATTTACACAAAAAATATTTCAATGGTATAAGGGGGCTTTTGAGTCGGTCACAGGAGGTTTTCACCAGCTACATTGATTCTATTATAGAAAACAATAAGATTGTGTCTGTGTGTGCGCATATGACTGATTCTGTTCAGTGTAGTTACCGTATATATATGTAGAAAAGTGAAGTGAATTGCTGTTATACATAATACTGAATGTTTAATAGTTTTTAAAGTCTTTTTAATAAGCAATTATCATTTTTAAGGCCTCGATGAAAACCTTTAAAACAATTTCCCAGCCAAAACTGAAAGAGTAGACTAATAAGCAGATTACAAACTTTTCAGGGTTTTCCTGGCCAAAACTAAGATTGTGGTCGGCTTATGATCCATTGGGAATAAATTTACAAGATCCCAATCATGGCAGGTTACCTCAAGATTAATACCCAGTGTGATAAATCAAGCATCAAGTTAAAATGTTAAAAACAAACAACAACAAAAATATATATTTTTTTTAAATTAGTGGCATAGGTAATGAAAAATAAATAGAATAAAAAGGACTGGATTTACCTGAAGTAAAATGTTGACCAGTCATTGTCCTGGCATGTCATGATTCCTCCTGCACATTCATCATAAGAGCAGCTGTGGATTCTGGCAGTGATGGGGGTCTTCAAGTGATCTCTGTGAAAACAACTTTAACCTGGAAGTAAAAAAAATAATACATGAATTAGGAGAAGACAGAAACTTTACTATATTAGAGCACAAGCTTGCACTAATATGAAGACAATATCCTATGAACAATTTTAACCTGAAAGTTACCATTATAAAAAGTACCCAAAAAAAAATTAATCACACACTTGGTGTAATCATTGCTTTTACACCAGCCATGTTTGCATGGGTGCTGCGACAAAAAATTCTTGGTTCTTAAAGGGGAAAGTTGAATAGCTTTGTTTATTTAATTTATTAAATAGTTAAAGTCCAACCACTATTGGAATTAGTGAGTACTCGCGCTCTTTAATTTCAAGCTCTTTAGTATTTAGGGAGGTGGTGTTAAATGAACAAAAGAAAACCTTCAAAATGGTCAAGTCAAGCTCAGTGCAAGATTTTAACTACTACTGCAAGAGTAGAGAATCTTTAAAAATTTAAATAAGATTTTTTGTCACAGATCAATAGTAATATAATTCTGAACTGCAAGATGTAATTCTTGATTATTACTACTATGATTTTAACCAAAAAATGTATGCTGTAGACGAGTTTTTAACAGAGCTCTACTACAGACAGATTTGTTTCGGCTCTGCTTTAACTACAGATGAATCTAAATATAAGAAGCAATAAATCTAAATAGCTCTTTTGCATTTTTTTTATTATTTCCATTACAGCAAAAATGCACTCAATATGTCAGAAGGAAATTTAGATTTTTTATGGATTTTTATCTAATGTTAACTAAATTAGGAATGTCCAAGACTATACCCCAACCTAATCAGTGAAGCTAACCATTCCGATACTGTCTTTTGATATTTCTTACATGCACTAGCGGGATTTATCTTTATATAAAGTGCATTCAAAGGATCAAGATACTAATATTTATTATTGGAAGTGGGGTTAGGATGATGCTAGGTGTTAAGAGAAAATGTAAAGATATGTGTTTATTATGGTATGTCATTAACTAGGACAGAGGCTCCCAGACTGTGTCCTGCTGCAACCTGAAGTGTTAAAAAATTAATGGACTTAATGCAAGCCATTTATAATTAAGTTGGTATTTTTCACTAGTTCTCCAACCTACTTGGTACTCTGTGTACTTATTAAAGTAGCAGTTGGTTTTGTGCAGCGTCTATGCTGTAATCAATTAAATATTGTTTTGATAGAGTCAAGTGAAGTTATTGAGGTATTTCTTCTTGTATTTGTATAAGTATAAGGTTTCAAAAATGGATTAGATTGTTTAAAAAGAGCTATTTTACAGTGCACAAAGAATGTGGCATAGAGCAAAATTGAAAAGACATGGGTGCAGCAACGGTGCTGTGACTCCAAAACGCTTTGGGCTTGGCCTTGGGAAACTCTGGACTAGGATATTTGAAATTCATGTACTAGCAGCATTGCTGGTAGGAGAGCTGGTCACCCGAAAGCTTTTCGTTAACCCTCTTGGGACGTAACCCTCTTGACTTCTCGATGTCTAGCAGTGAATCTGACACTGACGAAAACAATCAGGAAAGTAAAGAAGACAATCAAAATGATTAAGTTTACGATAATGTTGTGAATCCTTGGATTAGGATTAGGGGTTCTGAATTGGATAGAGATGACCCCTATGAATATTTAGAAAAAGTAGAGCCTTTAAATATGCCTCATGGGATAACCACCCCATTTGAGTACTTATGCTAATTTTTACACCATATATCATTAAAATGATTGTGAGAGAGAATAATAATAATAATAACTAATAAGCATGCAGATAACTTAAAATAACTTTCTCAGTAACACCCAGTTCAAATAAACCATAATTGGATGCACAATGGTGAAAAGGACCGCTCTGTCTGAAGCAACCGAAAGAAAAGTACCCCGAGGGCAGGAAAAGGAGTAGAACTCTATGCCAGGGGTGTCTGAAGGGCCTCCATGGGCCTTATTTCCCAAAAAACATGTGTTAGGATCCATTCATGCTTCATCCATCAAAAAATTCACATAATTTACACCGTTAAGTCATGTTTATTCTCAGTTGAAATCGACGAGTCTGTTTACATGCAGAAAAAATCATGTCGGGCGAGTTTTGCCACAACAATGGGTCTCTGGAGGCATTTGTCAGGAGATTAGTGAGTGTTTCATGTTTTGTGTACAAGATAGATCAGCAGTTACACATTACACTTATGCCGATAATCACAGCGTACATCCTGCTGGGCACGACAGTCATGTCAGACCAATGGAGAGCATATAATGCAATTGGCACCACTCTGGGATTGACTCCTCAAACAGTCATTCATTCTGCTAACTTTTTGGATCCAAACTCAGGTGCCAATTGCCTATACCCAAAGTAGGGATAACAATACTCGTCCACGCACAGTTCTGCGCATGTCCTAAAATGTCGAAAAAACGTTTTCTACTATATGGCGTACTGCTACACGGTATCTTTGGAAAATTGCATACTAACGTCACCTTTATTTATTAAATAATTGCTTTCCTCATCAGTGAGGTATCAGTTTTTGTGTTCCGGTCATATAATTGATTAATGCTACTAGATTTTTAGTGCATCACGGACAGTATTATTATAATGACTCGGTTAGCATGGCATTCGGCATATAAATCACATACATACTTTTTTACTAATAAAGCAACCAAAATAAGATTTATTGCTACCCAATCTACATTCATTGTATGAGGTTTTTTTTCATTTTTTGAGTTATTATCGTTGAGCTGTCTATAAAAAGTTATGCTTCCCACGAAGAAGTGGGGGGTATAAAATTGTCATTTTTTTTAATTTGGATCGAGAAGCCGGAAATGGCTGCTATCACTGTGATTCGTTAATGTTAAATCCTTAAACATCTAAATAATTATAATTATAAGACATTTAAAATGAATAAGTTTAAGAAAAGATTATATTATAACCAAACTTGAAAAGTTTATGTAGTAACCAAGACCAAGGGTTGGTTTTCATTTTTAATTATTACGTTAAAAATTGTGTACGGTACCTTCATTATTGAATCAATATCTAAATTTAAAAGTTTTACGACAATAGTAATTAGTAATATCATATCAATAATAATAATCGTTTTTCTCATATTAATTATTTCAGAGATTACTAAAATTAGGCCTACATATCAATTATAATTATAAACAACTGTTAGCCTATAATAGTCTTTTTATTATTTAGGCCTAAGCCAAGCTCAAATTCTATTACTACGACTACCACCACACTTACATGCCCAATTAAAGTTGTTGTTTTTTTAATTTAATGTACTTTTAGTACTTTTAGTTTTACGTGTACACGGGTCGAGGCAACCAAGATGGCGGCCATGGAAAAATAAAATAATTCACGTTTGCTAAAATTTGGAAGAAAAATTTAAAAATGTATGAAAAAATTGTCGGTAATCCATCCCTATGCCTAACCCTAACCCTAAATCGATCCCTAAGCATAAACTGAAACCCTAAAAACTAGCCGTAAATCCACAAGCGAAAACACGTGGAATTTCACACTTTGACTTTGACTCAAAGTTTGAGGGAAGAAAACTATAAAAATTAACCAACAAAAAACAATAAAAAAGGGCCCCAAATAATTATAAACTGAAGAAATAATGAAAATCCAACTTACAGTTTCATGAAATACACTTTTACACACTTTAATTCAGGTTCCAAAGAAAATATAGCCACAAAATAAATAAATCTCCACACCCCACAGTACAGGCACTCAAAGATATCAAACATGGCGGAACAAAAGAAATATGATAATGAGCCAACCAATGAAAATTTTACAATTATAATAAATCAACCAATAAAATTTTAATTCCGAAAATGTAACTCTTTTAACAAAAAAATACAAAAAAATGAAGGGAGCGAATCCAAAACAAAGTCGTCGTGGGCCGCTAAATCTCAAATAGCCCTAACCTGAACCCTAAATAAACTAAATTTATCCCTAAACCTAATCTGAACCCTAATTCACTGCAACTTTAATAAACACGCAAATGACGTCATCGGCTGATCAATCTTAATTCAAAAATTATTATACATTATTTATTATTTACCCCAGGTTAGGTTTAGGGATACATTTTAGGGTTCATGTTAGTGTTAGGTTTAGGGTTACATTTAGGGTTCAGGTTAGTTTAGGGATACATTTAGGACGACACAAGTTCGTGGGTCACGATAACCAAGATGGCGGCCGCGGGCTGATCTCTCCGGATTGTTTTTTATTCAAAAGAAAATTTGTTTTATGGGAAGTGTCAATAATAATAATTTTTGCGGTGAAGTAAAATTTAAGTATCCACTTCTGACTTCTGATACGGGGCCGAATAGCCGCAGCCAAACTTTTCATTACAGTTACAGATAAGACAGTAGCCGATTTGCCGCCAAAAAAAAAAAAAGCAACTTTGATCTTGAATCTTGATTGATGTCATGTTAATGATTATAGAACTATATTTAAAATAGAATTTAAAAATACAATAAAATAATAAACATAAACGTATTCTTACTTGCTTTTAGCTGTACGTCACATTGTTCTTCGTGTTTCTTCAACGTTTCATAAAAAGTCTTCAAAATATGGCACATTTCTCCATTGATAATAATGGCTCTAAGATGGCAAACCAACAGGAAGTAACCGTCATGTGACAAACCGAATATCTATAACGCCCTCACGTGACCAGCCGGGTCCGAATAGCCAATATCTACTATAGGTACCCGGGTACCTATAGCCACTCCGTTCCCAAATAGCCTAATACCTAAGCCTATCGGCTTATTATTATTCTCTGGGGGTGGCTACATACTACGTTAAACAGGGCACTTAACCTAGACCAGTCAATATTTACATTTAATTATTTAATTAGTTTCATTTGCAGCTATATTCTTACAGTATTATTTTTATTATCGAGGTCATAGGCCACTAAGCCACTATGAAATTGTTGATCTTCTGTATTTTTTTTATTTTTTTTTTGAATTTGTTGAGTTTTGGTGCGAAATCAGGCCACAATGGGCAACATCATTCTTTATTTCCAGCTATGCATGAAGTATGATGAAGTTTGCGCTGGTGAAGATCTTCTTCCTACAACATTTCCATGTGTTTTCTTTTGTTTTTGACACCCAATTCGACTGTCTCCATTTTTTTAATGTTTTGATTGAGATCGTCAGTTATCATGCCAGCATCACAAATGCGAAATAGAACTGATAATGTTTCTTTAAGTTGGGCTTGGGAGATACCGATTGTTAGACTTTTCCTGTTTAGGTCTAGGTCAGTGGTTCTTAACCTGGGTTCGATCGAACCCCAGGGGTTCGGTGAGTCAGTCTCAGGGGTTCGGCGGAGGTAAAAAAAAAATCAGAAAAAAATCATACTTTTCCTATTAAGAAGGGTTCTGTGAATGCGCATATGAAACTGCTGGGGTTCGGTACCTCTAAAAAGGTTAAGAACCACTGGTCTGGGTGCTTCTGCTACTGATGGGTCAAGTTTTTATTTCTTTTACTTTTTGACAACATAATGTTCATCTTCATTAGCCTAGCAGCTTCAGAAGTTGACGTTTGATAATTTTCTATGTAGGCCCACTGCTCAAACGCCATCTCTCGTCTAGCGGTTCCACTTCGGCTGTATATTCCGAATTTGTGCAACTAGCACGACCCCCAAAATGAAAACAACTGGCTTTTCTGTTGCAAGTTTTTTTTTCGCAATAATAATATCACCCATAATTGAATTGTTAATTATATTATAATGTCAGTCTACGTACTATATGCATGGCCCCGTACTATAAGTATGGGCCAGTACTATATGCACGGGCCCCGTACTATATGCATGGGCCCGTATTATATGCATGGGTCCGTACTATATGCATGGGCCCCGTACTATATGCATGGGCCCCACTTAAAGGCAAATGACGTGGGCCTACATGAGAAGGGTTCCTGCTGCCCGACCAATGGCGCTTGTACAACAGAATAGGAGAGACTCCGGGATCCAATCATCAAACAGAAGACGGCTCCTTCAACTTTGTGGACCCTAACTAACACACAGGTGCTCACAGTCAATGTATCCGAGTGTCTTAAAGAACTACATGTCTTTGACCCTCGTCCAAGGAATATTGTTTACACATTTGAACTGTATTGTGTTGGCTGATTTATTGAGTTCATGATGAAGTTCATCTGCTGACAATTAAATCAATACCAAATTATATTGAAGTACCGGTAACAAACTGTTTTTCACTGACGATGAAATGTGTTTGTTTTTGTGTGTGTCTGCACGCGCGTGTGTCCGTGTGATTGAAGTTCATGACATTTACTATAGATATAAAACTAAGATTTCAGCAGAAG
Source organism: Lymnaea stagnalis (assembly GCA_964033795.1). Lineage (NCBI taxonomy): Eukaryota > Metazoa > Mollusca > Gastropoda > Lymnaeidae > Lymnaea > Lymnaea stagnalis. The sequence goes on from CAXITT010000296.1 coordinate 191,094, forward strand.
TCCTCACATATCGCTTGTTTCAGTGTTTTTCCATTAAACATAAGATAATATTATCCCAAGATTTTTTTTTAAAAACATATAACCATCACCCACCCCCCACTAAATTGCATTAAAAAAAATTCTAGTAACAAATAAACGCAGCGACACATTTTGTGCACACTCAACACTTCAGCCTCAGACATACACTAAGAGACAATCACTTTTTGGCAGACTTGGATGTCTGACTCAGGCATTCTCTGTGGGCAGACATAATGATGAGTTAACATTAATATTCAATTATAAAAATAAATGTCCACTACCCACCATGTACCAACTTGGGGAACACATTCTCTCTAAAAACCAATCGGAAACATAAACTTTAAAATCTTATCAGATGTATTTTACATATTAAATGCGATTTATACTTCCTCTTGTCTAAAACTATGCTCCCTCTTGTCCAACAATTATACTAACTTTTGTCCAACAATTATATTAACTGTTGTCCAACAATTACACTAACTCTTGTCCAACAATTATACTCCCCCTTGTCCAAAAAATATTCTCCCTCTTGTCTAACAGCAAAAAGAAGAAACTCAATTAACTTAAAACTACGACTAACATAACCCCATGCAGACCTGACAATGGCAAACACTTGGTCGTCTGCATACCTCCTGATCTCCCTCCATTTGATGGTGAGGGGTCTCTTCCGTCTAAGGTTCTCAAATTATACCCTGTTGAGACTTCCATCTATCGTTATCAATCCACTTGCTGACTCTCATCACTATATTCGCACTTTGGGACCACAGTAAATACTTTTAACAGTAAATACTTTTAAGATAGAGAGAGAGCACACAACCAGAGGACGATATGTTCTCCTCTCAGAGACAATGCAATTTCACTTGGACCGCCCTCAGATCAATCCAAAACTTTGTATCTCCACATAAGTAGTGGGCCTACTAATCATGACTTTTGTCCCGTCTACTGAAAGGCTCTTAGCTGAAAAATTCTCTCTTTATGTCCCGTCTTTATATCTCAAGCTTTCAAAATACCTTGTTCCACTATTTCTTTCTGTTTCCGTAGTTTCTTTAATTGTACAAATTCCTGAATTTTTCTCAAAGACAAAGAAATTCAAATAAGACACACAAAAACTATTTTTAAATGGATTTTTTTTACTGTAAATTTCTTCACTTAATCCCACTATAAACAGAAATACAAAACCAGAATATTTTTTTTAAAAATCACAAGGTTTCAGTAGAAGTTTAAATGAAATATTTAGAAAACTTAAAGATTTATCAGTTGAAAAGTAGCCATTTGTTAAATTTACATTGTAAATGTTCTATTTCTCCTCTGTTAAGGGGAAAGTTATAGTTCATCAATAGAAAGTATAAATATAAATATCTATAAATACAGAACTTCCTCAATTTAAAATAATTTTGAGATGACTGATAGGCATATTGTCATGTGATATTGCAAATACAATTTCAAAATATGGAAATCACTACAGAGAAATAAGGATCTAGAAGATCCTTTTTATAACAACCACGCAAGTGATCAAGAACACATGCTGCCACACACGTGATCAAGAACAAATGCAACCACACATGTGATCAAGAACATGTGTCAAGCACTTCTATAAAATAAGAGTTAAATAAAAATGTTTACATAAATTTGCGTCTCTGTGTGATTGAGTTTAAAGCAACCATAATTGCTGGCTGATTATGGCAATATGAACTATATTTTGAAAGCTCCTTTCTGAATAATAAAAAAAATTCTTCATATCGTCATTGTACAGATTGAACAGTTTTGCTGACACAAACTTAGACAAAACAAATCTGAAACCTGTTCATTAATTTTTGTCTTTGCCAGCATTGTTGTGCGCGGGAAAATTTATTCATTCTGATAAATCGATCAACGTCTGTAGAATTACTTTTTTTAATTTAGGTCCTTTTAATAAAGAACTATGGTATAATAAGGCTTTCAGATAATTTTCACACAAAGACACATTCATTTTGCTATATAAAAATCCTCTCAGCTTTACAATGAGCCAATGTTCAGTTGGATTGTAAAAAAACTTTTGTTATTATAAGGATATTTATAATTTGTAGTAGGATTTCTACTTCATTCAGCATGCAGACAACCTTGAGGTCTATTTTAAAGAACACATTTTTAAAGCCATTTTTTTGGTCTTCTGTGTGCCAATGAAATCACTTTGTATCTGTCATGTCTGGATTGTGTACCCTAGGTTGCTTACCCTTGCCTAAAAATTGTCTAGCAAATTTTAAACAAAAATATATTCCTATTTGAATTTGAAGCAGTAAAATTTCTTTTATAAACCCAATTCTATTTAAGTAAGAATGACACCTGAATGTCAGGTGACATGTCATAACTCACAGTTAAAAAAATGAACACAAATTACTATATAATGTGAGATAAAAGTGACATGTGAGGGGAAAAATCAAACTGAAGAATGTTCAATCCATGAAAAATGCAACTCAATATTTATGATCTTTTAGACTTATGCTTATGGCCATAAGTTATGGATCTTTGCTTATCCAAGTAACTAAAATTAATTTAAGGAAGTTGTTTGTTATAACTAAATAAAGGGATAAAAAAAAAAGTATATTTTCTTCAGTACTTTATCACCCTCTTAAAACTCACTGAAAATCCTCAGTTAAAATACATCTGTATTTATAATGAAAATAACTTAAATTAAAATAATTTCACGGCAGTTTGCATCAAAATGAATCAAAGTCAATCATGAAATCAAGTTTCTTTTTTAACAAAATTTTTTTTAGCAATAAACAAAACAAAAAAAACAAACTTAAATTATGGCAATACCCCCCCCAAAAAAAAACAGTCCTACATTAGATCTGTTGTCCATAAGAAATATTTAAAAAATGTAAAGAATAAATACTGTCACCAATGAAATAAAAAAAGTTCATTAACTTGAAATCTTCAAAGTAATTTAGAATAAAATACTGGATAGTGAGCATTTTTTCAATTTAAATTCATAGTGGCGTTATGTTGATTTTTGTTTCAAAGAGTTGTGCTTATAAAAATAATTCACTTCAAAAAACCTTATAAACACATTTTAATTTTCAGACTAATAAATTGTTACATTTATGCAAAGTGTTTCATTGAAACAATTACATTTTCAATTAAGAAAAAAAATGCAATAATCTTCATCATTGTAAACCCAACACACACCTCTTTCACTCCAATCCCAAAAACTGCACTTTTTACAGACCAACAATCTCAAGCAGACTTCAAATAAACCCCATATTTACACTGGTCTCTAGTGAATGTAAATTAATTGTTACAAGTTGTTTCAGTTTTATTGTATAGGAATGGAATGGTGAGTTTTTAAATAAAAAGAAATAACATCTATTGGATTAATTCGTGAATTTGCTAAATGGATTCTTTTGCATGGAAGATTATTTTTTTTTTAACAAGGTCAAACTGGCGCCATTGTATTCGTGTTTCTCTTTTTACAAACAAATCCTATCCATCTGTTGGAACTAACTTGGATGGATTTTTAAAATTATATTTTGCAACAGAACTGCTTTGAAATACTGGAGTCGTGAAGGAATGTAGGCCAACTTACTGGCACAAAGGGAATGTTGATTTCCTAAAAAGTCTACCACATTACAGTTAACTAATTTGCTAAATAAAGAAATAAAAATGAAACACCGAACTCCAGTACTTATAAAAAATTTTTTTTTAAAAACAAGATAAACATTGAGCCTTATTTTTTTATGTGATTTGTTGTCTTCTCCTTCATAACTATTGTATATCCCTAGTTGATGAAGAGCTTTTGAAACATTAAAGTTGGGGTTAACTGTTACAACATTCAATGGATTAAAAGAAAACAGTCATGGGGAATCATTTGATTTGGGACCATTTTAAATAAAAATGTAATATATGGAATTCTGAATCATTAACATTGCATCCTCCTCTTGATCCTGCAGCCATTATGCTCCATGAGACAATGGGGGAAATTGTGGAGATTTTCTCAAACAACAATCATCACAGAGTATTTATCATACAATTTTTGCAATGTGTCAAAACAAAGCTATGAATTATTTAGTTTTGAATGTAGTCTAAAGATATTTTCAGACTTTAAATTTGGTTGATTTTATCATGTGAAAAATAGAATGCTTTAAACCACTATTTAAATGATTTTCTGGGTCTTGTAGGTGGTAAAAAAAACGAAAATTTACTGAGGCATTCTTATTGTTTACAGTATCACTGGCTAGCTGTAAAATAATATTCACTTAACATTAACTTTGTTCTTAAATATTACAATACGAACTGCTTGAGATAACCTTTAATTGTACAGAAAAGTTTACAGTTACACATCAGGAACTGAGTATTTGTCAATAATAATGGTGTTTAACTTGCTAGCCAGCCCAATCTTTATAATGTTTAAAATGCTTAAGTCTAAAAACAAAACACAGGCAGCAGTTTTATTCCCCCTTCCCCTTACATCAAAGCATACGATTAACTTAAAAGTGCAGCCTCATAAACAGTACATTGAAAGTAAACAAACATTCCCTTAGCCATGACATGCACCCATAATTTAACCCTTGCCCTCACAGCCGTCTGTCATCATACATCTGAACTCTGTTGTGCCATCGCTGAGACGCCACCTTCTTCCCGGGATAAGCTGCTGGGGCAGAGTGCGTGCCGACCTCCATCGACTGGGATGCAGGCCCCTGTGATGAAAGATGCCTGGTCTGATACCAAAAAGGCTATGCAGTCCGCCACTTCCTCTGGCTCACCATATCTACCTAAGGCATGAGTAAATCTGGCTCTCTTCAGATACTAAACAAATGGAAAGGTGCAAAGTAAAAATATTAATTTATATTTAATGTGGAATAACATAAACAAATGATTAAAATTTTGATTATTTCATTTTTGATCATAACTTTAAAAAAATAAAAAATCATTTTAAAAGATCTAAGTTAAAACATATTTTTTAAAATAATATAACAGATGTCAAAATATGAATATCCCATGCTACCAGTCATAAGAGTAAAGATTTAGGACAAAGTCAGCTTTAGTGTCATGAATAAGAAACCTAAAATAACTTCACCTTTCAGATCCAATGGGTCTCAATCGGTTGATTTTATAATGGTTATGAGACTTTTATAAAGAAAGAATTATCTTATTTTTGAATTCTTTACCATAACAATAACAATAACATTCTTAATTAATGAAGGGAAAGTCAAGCTACATTCCACACAAAAAAAACTCACTAAAAATTGTAGAAGAAAACCTTAATGATGTGACAAAAAAAAAGAGAAGATAACTCAAAACAAGAGTTAATGGTCTTAAATGGTATAGGAAACTGAATCTAAATTTCAGCCAAAAGAAGGATTGCAGCAATTTTATGTTTGGTGAGCTTTCAAATAAAATTATTGTTTATATCCCCTGTTGCCCCAGAATTTCTTACAAGAATCAGTGAACTGCTTAAGATAAAAGGCGTAAGACTTACAGCTTCATATTCCTTTTCATTCAGGCCAGCACGCTTGTGTAGTTCAGTATGAGTTACTCCAGGGCTGGAAACAGAAAACAAAAAATTAATACACAGTGCACATCTAAGAGTCATCGGATTATTACTATTCAGACTCAATTTTATTACTATGAGAAATAAATAATAAAGATATCAAAAACAAATTTTCAAAAAAATTCATCTTCTTATACAAAAGCTCTTATGAGCATGAAAATCGATTTATTTACTAATAGCCTTGAGGTGCTCTCCATAAACAATGACCCCTCTCTAGGTTGGGGGGGAGCTGTCTTGAACTTCCGAAGATGCATGATTAAAGCATCTGATTTGTGTTTGTAATTTTGGGGGGTGGGGCAGGGTAGTGAAAATCAGCAAAAATAGTGTGACGCCATTTATGGATGGCTCTTGATCTCACACACGTTGATTCCATCTTGGTCCATTTTGAGTCCGTTGTAATAAAAAAATAATTAGTTTGACTTCATCTGTACACATTTATCTCATTCTCTCTTAGGATAGACTGCTGGACAAATGAAAGATATGTCATTTAGTCTGACACACTATGTCAAGTTTAATAGCAGATGTAACACTTACTTAACACAGTTGACTCTGACTTTCTTGTCTGCTAAATCTGAAAGAACAGTAATATGAAACAGATTAGTTTTCAGTTGATTTATTATCATATGTTTCAATTTTCAAATTTGTTATTTTAAAAATGTGTTGCCTAATGTGGATTTACAAAAAACTGATATAAATAAGCCACACACATTTTCGAATTGGAGAAAAAGTGAGAGATTTTCTTTATAATTATCATGAATATCGATAACTAGGTCAAACTGCTTACAATTTGTTAAAAGCTGCATTAAATATTGTTTTGTAGCTTAGTTCCATAAACTTAACATGAGTATCTTACTTCCAAAGTTGATGTTTTTTAAAAGGTTATTTTAATTAAATTTGGTTTTGTTTTTTATAATTATACCAGTATTTCCAATTGTACAATGTTTTCTTTAATTTAAAAAAAAAATACTTAGACATATCAAGAACATTTTAACTATTTAATATACATTTCTATAATATAACATGTAAGTTAGGGTGGAAAAGTCACTAAACTAAATGGTAAATATATAAAATGAGGACCAACCTAAGGCTACACATCTTGTAAAGGCATCAATTGCATGCTTTGATATGCTGTATGTCAGCACTCCTGCAAACTAGAGTTTTACAAAATTCAAATTTTAATCAATGCAGCAAATAACATAGAGTTGAGGTGTCAAAAGCTAGTCCCGATTTTCTTATTAACTACGAGATTGATTATTATCCAAGTAATTATTATCCAAATAAAAATTTTAAAAGAAAAGTGATTTTAAAATTTAGAAAAAAATCTTCCAAGGCTGTAAGAGTTCACTCACGGCACGTAATCCATTGATACTTGAAACATTAACAATATTTCCTTTAGTTTGAATCAGGTACGGGACGGCAAGTTGGGTCATGTGAAACATTGATCTGTGAAGCAGGGGATGAAAGGCTTGGAATTTCTTATGTCAATTATATAATTTCTCGGATATAAAAAAATTGAAATACACATTTGTACTTTTTGAAGACAATAAATAAATAGTGTTGATTTAGATACAAAACTAGGTTTTGCTAATGAGTGTTTTGTTTCAAAATGGGTTATCTTATCTTAATTTTTAAAATGAAATGACCAATTCTTTTTCTTAGACTTAAAGACTGTATACAAGGACAGCCATTTTAATTTCCACAACTATGTCTTCAACATGACAGAAATAGAACAACATCTTTCAAAAAAAGAAAATAAAACCCAGATGACTTAGAAAGTTTATTTTGATTTAGAGCTGTTTGAAACTATATGTCAAAGAGTTCATCCTACCTGACATTTGTGTTCATTATTTTGTCATATTGCTGCAATGTAGCTTTCTGGATGCCTCCCAGTGCTATGATGCCAGCATTATTTACCTGTTGGGACAAATAAATCAAATAGTTTCAACATGTTAGTTCTCAGTGAGCAGTTTCTTTCAAGATGACTAACAAAGTGCTCTAAATACCTCCAATAATGTTTAAGTTAAGATAATAAATGATCTATCGACATGCTACAAGAACACCTGAACATTACAATCTAAATCCTTTTTTTTTAAAAATGTGTACTGTTATCTTGAGTTTTATAGCAAAGAAATACAAAAAAATTATCAATATATCAAAAACGTTTCACAATTTCATAACTCATCACAATATCAAGTTTTATAATTTATCATGATACCAAGGTGTCTGACTTATCTTGATATCAAGGTGACTAGCTATCACAATATCAGGGTGTCTAACTTACCAAGATATCGAGCTGTCCTTGGTAGCCATCAACAGCTCCTTTGAATACCCTTTCTGTGTCAGCGTCGATGGTCAGGTCCCCAGTAAGTAAGATGGGCTGAAGTCAAAAGTTAGCATAACAAAATTAATAACAATAATGTTAGCTACCAGGATGGACAAGATTAAATCAGAACTACCAATGCCTAAAAAATACAATCTTTTTTGGACCCAGAAATGTGGGGGGTGGGTGGGTGGGTGAGGGTGGGTAGTTGTGTGTTATTACCTACTATTTAATCTCCTGTATTCTGTATTCTAACCAAGCAAATATTCCTTTTTTTTAAATTTAAAAACAAACAGATTTCTTAACTCACCTTTTTCCCTCCCTCCCGTTCACACTCTTTTCCAACTTTCCTGAGGTTGGCTTCATTGCGCCCTGTCAGTGCTAGCCTTGCACCCAGCCTGGCAAACAGGCGAGCCGTGGATGCCCCAATCCCTGAACTGGCACCTGAAATACATTTTAAGGAAGGACAATTATAAACCCCTTGACTATCAGCTTAGGCTTTAAAATACACCCTCATGTGACATCACAGATCATGTGACATCACAGATCATGTGACATCACAGATCATGTGACATCACAGATCATGTGACATCACAGAGCATTGTGCATTACACAACTGCATAACACTGCACCGCGTGTGGCATCATTTGACACCAGACACATACACAATTATGTCAACATATTATTTTAAAATTTAACGAAAATGCAACTGAGAAGTCCAGCTTGTTGTTTCCAATCACAGGAGATTACTTCTGACATCTATAGACTCAACAGATCCAAAATATTTTTAAAGCGCAGTTAACGGAAGTTAATCAACAGACGTTAATTGGATCAGTTGTTGGTGGGGATCTAGTGCTTGACAGCTGTTGGGACAGCTGTTACTAATGGGAGGAATGCTTCTCACAGAAGAACTTTATCTTCACACCTGTGGGGGAAAAGCTACAGTGGAGCTGTTACTAATGGGAGGAATGCCCTCGCAGAAGAACTTTATCTTCACACCTGTGGGGGGAAAGCTACAGTGGAGCTGTTACTAATGGGAGGAATGCCCTCACAGAAGAACTTTATCTTCACACCTGTGGGGGAAAAGCTACAGTGGAGCTGTTACTAATGGGAGGAATGCCCTCACAGAAGAACTTTATCTTCACACCTGTGGGGGAAAGCTACAACGGGGGAAAAGACACCTATTTATACAGGTGTGAGGTTGGACCAAACGGTTCAGGTGCTCAAACCCTATCCGTGAACCCCGTGGCTCCCGTACCGTTGAAAGTTGTTTAAGCATCGTTAAAACAACAACAACTGGCAAGCACTGCACTGCATGGGGAGCCGACGGGAGCCTCCTAATAACGCTATATACCTTTGGAGGGTATGGGTGACCACCGACTACATACAACCTTGCCCCGTCTAGGCCTTCGCGAGCCGCGAGTGCACGATCCATCGAAACCTGACTCCCGCTCTGGGTTTTCTCCAGTGTCCCAGTCCCACCCAGTCTACAAGGAAAAGAAACGTACCACACCCAATTATTGTAAGGTTATACGTTATTGATACGGGAAACGTAGGGGAGGAGGTGGGGGCAGCTTATGACTTGGCTAGAATAAACCTGTCACACAATTTTTTTAAATTTTTTAGAATCAACATTGGGCTTCTTTAACCCTTTTCATACTGTAATTTTCAATGGAATGGTTGTATTTAAACTATTCTTGCGTTCAGAGTTTTCCAAAGAGTCGCCATGCGGTTTCGATGTCCTGTCAATCTGCGGTGTGGAACGCATACAGAACCTTGCCCTAGCTCTCAGGTTCGTATCCGGGGCGTTACGTACGACACCCCACGGCTGCCGTAGAAATCCTGTCACACGTAGAGGCACTCGGCATTAGGGAGGCACAGGGCGAACCTAAAGTCGGCAGAACGATGCCGTCGTATGGAGAAAACTGAATCATGATTTGAGCTACAAAAGTAGGAACTGTGCGGATGAAGAGGACAAGGCTAAAAAGACCCTCGTTAATGCATGCGGTCTACTCACTTGAGAGTAAACACCCTTACAGGGGAAAGCTGCGGTTGATCGAGGGGCGAACACCACGCGAATGCTTTCAACCTTCCCGAGGTACGTCTGGCACTGGCAAATGCGGCAGTTACCAAGTCGTTATCTTAATGTGCGAAAAGACGCCACTTTCAGGACGATTGAAGCATATGGGATAGGGTTGTAAAAGTCTGCACAGACGGCTTTTGGGTCACCATATAAAGCGGGATGCGGCGCACTCAAGCATGAGTACCCATAGAAGGTACCTCTAATAGAGGAGATTGCAGGGCCGAGTGGGAAGTATAACACTAAATTCGATGTAGGAATCGGAGCAATACCTATGGCCCTGAAACAAGTGCGCCGTCGATTAGCTATGAGAAAACCATTTCCGTCCATCGTAGTGTTTACCGGCTCACGGCTGGGATTAGAAGCCGTGGGAAGAGGATCAATAAACACGACAGGGGCCGTCACTGTTGGCATAACACAAGACACTGAGTCACAAGGAGGCAGAGTAGTCCTTCGGCGGATCCCGCTGCACACGGGAATATTTGGGAATATTCCAAATATAAGAGCTGACTTTCTAGCGAGGCAAGGGGCTGCCCAGCCACAACCAAGCCGACCGAATACACAGCTGGGGGGTCCAAAGCATGATTAAAAAACCTCTTTTGTGAGGAATCGTTGAAAAACTGGGGAAAAAGGGGGGACACGGCCCGTAGACTTTACCGGAACATGTCAAACCCAAACTGGAAAGGGGATCAACGGTGGAAATTTCAACATGAACACCAGAACCTCATCACCAAAGTGAAAACAGAACACTTGTCTACTTGAAGCTACTAAATACGTCACAAGCCTCTTCGGGACCCGAGCTGCCGTCATTGCGGACAGGCGCCGGAGATAGTGGTGCACTTGCTAGCCGGAGACAGTGGTGCACTTGCTAGCCGGAGACAGTGGTGCACTTGCTAGCCGGAGACAGTGGTGCACTTGCTAGCCGGAGACAGTGGTGCACTTGCTAGCCGGAGACAGTGGTGCACTTGCTAGCCGAGTGCCAGACAGTGATGAATGGAAGGGGCTGGGGACACCCGTGACATCCACACACAAAGCCTAATCTACGGCGATGCCAATTGATACGGCATACCTGTGAAGTGCACGGCGATGCCCAGCAGATGCGGCACACCTGTGACGTGCTTGCCGGGTCCATAAAATGGCGCCAGCTCGGTCGCAGAGCGAGAGCATGTAATACTTCAGCTCGGAGATTCCCTGTGAGCTAATTTAAAACGAGAAGAGCTACAGCTTCCCTTACAAACAAAACCTTACAAAGTTAACACTCTAATATAACGTCGATAACCAGATGTTATCCAATACGAGCTGGGAGTAAAATTAACAATTACATTAAGCTTAAACATTTTGTTTAAAAAAAAAAAAAAAAAAAATTTCCCACAAATTTTAACTGGTAGACAAAAAAGCTGACGCCCCTGCCTCCAGACATAACGGCACGACCTTCTCTCTCCCACGTGTTGTCTACCGTCAGCCGAAGTTAATTCAATGCAACACGTCTTCAAATGTCGGCTTCGAATGTCGTCTCAGGTTAACTCAAATGCTACCAGTGACCGGTCTTCTTAATGCTGCACTGCACTGCTTGATATTCTAGATTTGTTTCGTGACAATAACACGTTCTAAATTTTAATCTGAAGCGTGACTCGAACATCTTAAATAACGTGAAATTTAAATTTAAAAACAACAACGACCTTGACCTTAACCCACATCCTTGCCTTCGAGTTCCCCCACACACCCGTGTTCCCCACACCCGTGGTTCTCTTCACCCGAGGCATTCAAGGGTGCACCACCAAAACAATGTAACAGCTTAATAGGCTTTGTCATTTCTTAGACCGGAAAACGTGATAGCGTACTATTTTTAGAAGGTCGGCGGACAAATATTGCTTAAAACATGGCAGCTTATAGTGTGTTTCAGCATATCGTTCGGACGATCCTTGTATCTAGAGTTACTGTTACATCTGGTCGTACGCGCAATGGAGTCCCATTTCAGAAAAAAGAAGTAAAAAAAATGTGTAAAGTATTTCGTAAAATAGATTTGTAAACAACAAGTTTCAGGGACACTCCGCTAGCATAGTAAACTGTACAGTGTTGACATTTTGTCCGCGCTGAGTACCCGGATGATAAGTAATGATGACATCAGTTATATTAATAGATTTCCGCCATTAAATGACAAGCCCTATTGCACCTGTCCTCGCCTGGAGACGTCAGGTTACAAACGAATACATCTTGGTTGTATTGGTTGTATTGGTTGATTGGTTGTATTGGTTGTATTGGTTGATTGGTTGTATTGTTGATTGGTTGTATTGGTTGATTGGTTGTATTGGTTGATTGGTTGCATTGGTTGATTGGTTGTATTGTTTGATTGGTTGATTGGTTGATTTGGTTGTATTGGTTGATTGGTTGTATTGGTTGATTGGTTGTATTGGTTGATTGGTTGTATAGGTTGATTGGTTGTATTGGTTGATTGGTTGTATTGGTTGTATTGCTTGTATTGGTTGATTGGTTGTATTGGTTGATTGGTTGATTGGTTGTATTGGTTGATTGGTTGTATTGGTTGTATTGGTTGATTGGTTGTATTGTTTGATTGGTTGATTGGTTTGGTTGGTTGGTTGTATTGGTTGTATTGTTTGATTGGTTGATTGGTTGCATTGGTTGTATTGGTTGTATTGGTTGTATTGGTTGATTGGTTGTATTGGTTGTATTGGTTGATTGGTTGTATTGGTTGATTGGTTGTATTGCTTGATTGGTTGATTGGTTGTATTGGTTGTATTGGTTGATTGGTTGTATTGGTTGATTGGTTGTATTGGTTGTATTGGTTGTATTGGTTGATTGGTTGGATTGGTTGTATTGGTTGGATTGGTTGATTGGTTGGATTAGTTGATTGGTTGTATTGGTTGATTGGTTGTATTGGTTGATTGGTTTTATTGGTTTATTGGTTGTATTGGTTTATTGGTTGTATTGTTTGATTGGTTGATTGGTTGTATTGGTTGTATTGGTTGTATTGGTTGATTGGTTGTATTGGTTGATTGGTTTTATTGGTTTATTGGTTGTATTGGTTTATTGGTTGTATTGTTTGATTGGTTGCATTGGTTGTATTGGTTGTATTGGTTGTATTGGTTGATTGGTTGTATTGGTTGTATTGGTTGATTGGTTGTATTGGTTGATTGGTTGTATTGCTTGATTGGTTGATTGGTTGTATTGGTTGTATTGGTTGATTGGTTGTATTGGTTGATTGGTTGTATTGGTTGTATTGGTTGTATTGGTTGATTGGTTGGATTGGTTGTATTGGTTGGATTGGTTGTATTGGTTGATTGGTTGATTGGTTGTATTGGTTGATTGGTTGTATTGGTTGATTGGTTTTATTGGTTTATTGGTTGTATTGGTTGATTGGTTGTATTGGTTGATTGGTTGTATTGGTTGGATTGGTTGTATTGGTTGTATTGGTTGATTGGTTGTATTGGTTGTATTGGTTGTATTGGTTGATTGGTTGTATTGGTTGTATTGGTTGTATTGGTTGATTGGTTGTATTGGTTGATTGGTTGTATTGGTTGTATTGGTTGTATTGGTTTTATTGGTTGTATTGGTTGTATTGGTTGATTGGTTGTATTGATTGATTGGTTGTATTGCTTGATTGGTTGATTGGTTGTATTGGTTGTATTGGTTGATTGGTTGTATTGGTTGATTGGTTGTATTGGTTGATTGGTTGTATTGGTTGATTGGTTGTATTGGTTGTATTGGTTGGATTGGTTGTATTGGTTGATTGGTTGGATTGGTTGATTGGTTGTATTGGTTGATTGGTTGTATTGGTTGATTGGTTTTATTGGTTGATTGGTTGTATTGGTTGATTGGTTGTATTGGTTGATTGGTTGTATTGGTTGTATTGGTTGTATTGCTTGTATTGGTTGTATTGGTTGATTGGTTGTATTGGTTGATTGGTTGTATTGGTTGTATTGGTTGTATTGGTTGATTGGTTGTATTGGTTGATTGGTTGTATTGGTTGTATTGGTTGTATTGGTTGTATTGGTTGATTGGTTGTATTGGTTGATTGGTTGTATTGATTGTATTGGTTGTATTGGTTGATTGGTTGTATTGGTTGATTGGTTGTATTGCTTGATTGGTTGATTGGTTGTATTGGTTGATTGGTTGTATTGGTTGATTGGTTGTATTGGTTGTATTGGTTGATTGGTTGGATTGGTTGAATTGGTTGGATTGGTTGTATTGGTTGATTGGTTGGATTGGTTGATTGGTTGGATTGGTTGATTGGTTGTATTTTTTGATTGGTTGATTGGTTGATTGGTTGTATTGGTTGATTGGTTGTATTGCATAATTTTAAATGGCGGATTTAAATATTTATACTTTGGTGCGGTGATTCTCTTTTTTATATATAAAAACTGTAGGTACATTTTTCCGAGCCAAGTATTTAAGCGCCCTAACTTTGTAAGCAAGTCCCCCTGACTTTGTGAGCAAGCCCCGTGACTTTGTAAGCAAGCCCCCTTGACTTTGTAAGCAAGTCCCCCTGACTTTGTGAGCAAGCCCCGTGACTTTGTAAGCAAGCCCCCTTGACTTTGTAAGCAAGCCCCCTAACTTTGTAAGCAAGCCCCGTGACTTTGTAAGCAAGCCCCTTGACTTTGTAAGCAAGCCCCCTAACTTTGTAAGCAACACCCCCTAACTCTGTAAGCAAGCCCCCTGCCTTTGTAAGCAAGCCCCCTTGACTTTGTAAGCAAGCCCCCTAACTTTGTAAGCAAGCCCCGTGACTTTGTAAGCAAGCAATGTGACTTTGTAAGCAAGGCCCCTGATTTTGTAAGCAAGACCCCTTCACTTTGTAAGCAAGACCCCTTGACTTTGTAAGCAAGCCCCCTGACTTTGTAAACAAGCCCCCTAACTTTGTAAGCAAGACCCCTTGACTTTGTAAGCCCCCTAAATTTGTAAGCAAGCCCCCTAACTTTGTAAACAAGCCCCCTAACTCTGTAAGCAAGCCCCCTAACTCTGTAAGCAAGCCACCTAACTTTGTAAGCAAGCCCCCTAACTCTGTAAGCAAGCCCCCTAAATTTGTAAGCAAGC